>JAKRGL010000032.1:0-400557 GCA_022392935.1 Ophiostoma cf. undulatum
GCTACCTATACTAAATGTTTTGGTGTCGCTGCTTAGATGGAATAGTAGTAAACAAAGCGATTAGTCATACCGAGCACGTGAACATGTCACGTGTTGTGAGATAAGCCAATCGGAGGTCGGTATTTGTCTCCATGTGTGCCAATATCATGCAGGGTGATGTTTTTTTATCCGTACTCATAGATTGGAGTACAGCCATATTTGACAGTCATTTTTATTTTATTTTATAATCCTTGACAGCTGTCACGACCACATCACCCATCCACATTCTACTGCCCGACTATGGCCCCCTCGGAAACTTCGATCCTCGAGCAGTTCCTGCTTGCGCCTGCTCAGCTGCCGACCATTTTGTCGCTCGACGACTTTGCCGCCCTGTTCCGCGCAAAAGCTTCGAAAAAGAATAAAAAAGGCCAACCCAACGCCATCCACCCCTCGATACGTGCACTGTACCGCGACCTGCAGAGGCAGCGCAGCGCCGTCGTCGACTCCGTCGCGGCCGAAATTGACGACGAAGTGGCGCGCGGCCGGCTGCTGCGGCGCTATGCTCTGCGCGCACGGCTGCATGCCGATGCGCAAGAGGACGCGGCCGCGGACGACGAGCTGCAGATTGAGCTTCTCCTGCGCAGGAACACCAGCGCCAGAGAAATTAACGAAAGCAACAAAAACAACGAGAGCCTGATGGTGACGGTGAACGGACTGGGTTCGGCCGTGGAGGACTTGGAGGCCGAGGTGCGGCAGCTCGAAGAAGAAGAGGCGCGACTACTCCAAACAGTCCAGCAAGCCGTCGGCAGCCTGAGCGATCTGCGGTACGGACGACTGGCAAACCCGCAGCTGCGCGACCAGGTCCTGGAAGGCCTGGACAATGTACAGGCGACGTGTGACAACCTGGCCGGCCGAGCACCGTGATCCTCCCATTGAAAGGACTAGCTACGATAAAATGATTTACGACTTATGACAAGATACACCAGATAGGAAGACAGACGGCAGACAGGCAGACAAGCAGAGACTGAAGCTATGGGGATATTGATTAAATACAAAAGAAACTATCAGCGATTTTAAAGAAAACTCGGAGTGTGTGCCAGAAATCAGACAAAAAAAAAGAAATCAGAATCAGAATCAGAAATCAAAAAGAAAACCCAAACGCAAAACGCAAACAAGACTGGCCGCAAGTCCTACACGGCACCTTTGCTCAAATACCAGCAAACAAACCGTCCCAGCAGAACCATGTCGAACTATCCAAACCATCGCCCGATGATATTAAGCGGTCACCATCGCCTCCAATGCACGCGTGATCTGTGTCCCCCCTTTTAACTTCCACTCAATTGCTTGAAATGCGACGGGGATCCAACCTCATTTCGTAAAATATAATGTCTGCCAGATACCCTCATCTCTGCACCATTTACTGGGCAGCGGCGGCAGCGGGAGCGCGGCCAGGGCCGCCAGGAGCACCAGGACCAAGACGACGGCCCCTATAAAATGTTAGCAGCTGTCAAAACTCACGAAGAGAAAGAGAAAGCACGGATATCAAAAAGTACTTACATGACAGTGCGGCTGATGAAGGAGACACCGACCATGAACAGCCAGTTGGGGACGATGCTGAAGAACCACAGAATGTAGCCCAGGGGAATGGCCAGGCCGTTGACAGCCAGGAGACCGTCCAGAGGGTGGAAGTAGCCGTCGAGCAGGCGGAACGAGGGCGACGCGGGCGAGCCGACGGCCGGGGCACCGGGCGCATCCTCGTGGACCAGGACCTTGCTCTCACGCGTGGTGTCGTACAGGGCCTCAATGGTCTCGGCCTTGGTCGTCGTCAGGTTGAGGCGCTTGTAGTAAATGTCCGTCTTGGCCGGCTCAGGCAGCACGTCAAAGACGTAAAGGTAGCCGGGGCTGGCCGACCAGGCGTTGCACAGCACGGGCTGCGCGTCGCAGTCCAGCAGGGCCGTGTGGGGACCCAGAACATTATAGTTGAGCTTGGTGGCTGTGGCATTGAAGGCAGCCTCGACGGTGCCGCAGTGGCCAAAGCACGTCTTGTTGCCGCCGGTGATCAGCACCCACCACTCCTCGGGGGTAGTGGCACCGGCCTGGACGGGCGCATACAGAGTCTGCTTCCAGCCATCAAGGGTCAGGGCCTCGGTGGAGCGCAGGGGCTCGGTGACCACCGAGGCAGCCGAAGCAGAGCCGGCGGCAGAGCCGGCAGCAGGGGCGGCAGCGGAGCCGGCAGCACCGTCGGTGGCGGGCGCAACGCCGAGCTGACCGAGGATGTTCTGGAACTGGGCCTTGTACTCGCCAAAGAAGCCGCCCTCGGCCGCAGCCAGAGCGGGCAGGGCAAGAAGAGTCGATGAGAAGCGCATTGTGGTTGTAGAGTTATAGACGAGGAGAGAGGTCGAAGTCGAAGAGGTCGAAAAAAGAAAGGAGAGCAAAAAAAAGGAATGTTGATTAAAATTAAGAGGAAACGAGGCAAATGAAGGACGCGAAGAAAAACGTGGTTAGACAATAAGACAGAGAAAAGGAGGAAAGAAGAAGATATCCAAAAGGCAAGAATGGGCGACAAGAGGAGAAGGGAGGTTGATGAAGAGAATGGGAGGGTTGAAGACAGAGGAGATGGCGATGGCGATGGCGATGGCGATGGAAGCGGAAGTTTGTTTGGGTGATCCAAGCCGTCACTGACTGGGGGATGGAGAGGTAGCTGCCTTCTGGACGTCTTCCCCCCTGCACCGTTGCGCGGAGAACTGGGTCTGTTGTCTTATTGCTGCGACCCTATTGGCATTGCACAGTATGCTACAGTATACGACTGTATGAATACTGTATATAAGCAGTGATATGCGGCTTATCTTATCTATTCGTACTGTGAATGGTGCAATATGACGACCAAGCTAGAGACTGTCGGATGCCACTAAAAGCTAGGAGCTCCCCTATTCTAGCCTCTAGCCTCTAGAGCAATAATTACAGTGGACTCGACGCCCTGCCAAATGAGCCCCCTCTCCCCCTCTGGGCACGTCTGGTCTGGCCAGTCTGTTCTTTTCGCTTTTTGCTTTTACGGAGTACAAAGCCACTGAGCCTATTGGATTCGTCGCCTTGGTGCCTCCTAAAGACGCCGGTAGAAGCTAAAGCAGATTGCCCGCCCAGACTCGAGTGGCCCTCTTCTGTAATGTTCTGTGCTGTTCCGTGAGGTTCCAGGCAAAAGGCAGCTGCAGATTGTTGAGAGGGTTTACAGAGTAGCTAATAGCAGATAACAGGACAGTTGCGGGTGCAAGATACACATCTGTATGATTATATATGCGTCGCCGTGTCTCGGGTGCATTAGAGACATATTGGCCGTCGTGGGGTAAACAACGGCATCTTCGACAAACAACAGACCATTTTGTCGCAAATCAGATTTGAACATTGCTGTTGAATGCCACGTTGTGTGTCTGGCTAGCCCGGCTATATTCTTCGATTGTACTCACGTGATATTACACGTGAACAGCATTCAACATCTTGGTCCACTAATTAGTTAATGGGCTTGATGTCAATACACGAGATTCGGCAACATCGACGCGACAACCACATAATTCAAGCAAGATGGTAAGTATGCTCTTTTCTACAGTGCCCGGAATTCTTTCTGGACCCGCCACGACATATGGCTAACATGGAAGGCGCGAATAAACACATCACTACAGGGCGGCGCGTCTTTACCCGTTGACGCGTCTTTGGCCCGCAAACGCCAACGCGCCGGCGGCGACAGCAACACCAACAATGATGCCGACAACGACCGGGCCAACAAACGGCCGCGAAAGGACGACAATGAAAAGGGCGGAAAGAAAACCAAGAAAACCCAGAAAGGGCCTTCCCCAGATGAACCCCGCCGTAGTGGCCGCGACCGCAACTCGGGCGACGGCAACAACTGGTGGCAGGCGACTGGATCCAACACCAACGAAGCAGCCGAGGCAGCCGAGTCGCCAGCAGGAGTGAAAACAAAGTCGAAGCCCGCAAAGACAGACAAACCAAATAAGTCCAAGGCTGGCAGGCCGTCCAAGCTTGCAGAGACTGCAAGCAAAGAAGCCGCAGAAGCTACAGAAGCTACAGAATCTACGCCAGCAAGCAAAAGCAAGCCGAAAAAGGCCAGAGCAAAAAACTCAAGACCGGAAAACCCAGCGGAAGCTGCAGAAACAGACACGACCACTATCAAGCCGAAACGCGGACGGCCACGGACATCAAATGCTAGCGCCGCCGAGGCTGCAGGCTCACCAACAACAGATTCCCCAGCTGCGAAGAAACTGAAGAAATCAAAATCAAAGACGAGCACTGAAAAATCTCCACGAGCAAGCAAGAAGAGTACAGCTAAAATAAACCCGACAACGACCAGTCCACAGCGACGGCGGACGAAGGCAAGACCATCGGTGGAAGCAGAAGAGCAGGAGCAGGAAGACAATGAGGAGGAGGTAGAAGGGGAGGAAGTTGCAGACGAAGACGAAGAGGCCGACGAGCTTCAGCAGCCATTCCGCCAGCTTGTTCCCCGCACACGCCTCGTGCCGCTGGCCACTATGACCAACAAATGGGCGCCCCTGGATCGCGATGCCATTGCAGCCGTGCAGTCGCTGCTCGACGAGTGTGCGCGACCCGTTTTGGCGCGGCTGGGATCGTCAACAGAAAAAAAGGAACGCCAGGACATTGCACGCCAGGCTGTTGCGGGCGTCACCCGGCGGCTGCGGTCGAAGCTTGTCAAAGGCATCCCTTTCCCGTCGGACCATCCTAGATCCAAAAAGAAGACGACGGGCAAGCCCGCGCCTACGGAAGTGTCGTTTCTGGGCGAGCCTACTGCCGAGACGCATGCCCTGCAGAACCAGCTGACGCCGCTGCAGCATGCCGTGGCACTGCTAGCGAGCGAGCGGCGGCGTGAAGAGGCGGCCCTGGCAGACGAGTATGCGCAACTGCGGGCGCTCGAGACGAATGCGCAAGCGGAGCAGCGCACGTGGCGTGAGCGACAGCGGCGGCAGCACGTGCTGGCAGTTGACACTCAGTCTCAGACTCAGTCTCAGTACGCAGACACAGACGGCCAGGGGTCTCGAGTGGGTCTCGGACAAGACAGCCAAGGATACCTAGGGCACCTAGGACATGACAGGGACGATAACGGCGACGGCAAGGAAAAACCCGGGTTATTTAGTGACAGTTTTGACAGCAGCGTGGTCGACCTTGCATCGCTGGGCAGCCACATGGACAGCGTTCGGGGCAATCTGCAGCAGATTGACGGCGTTGTGGCGGCCCTAGCACGCAGCCGGGCAGCTCTACAGGATGTGCTGGGCGAGCGACTCTCTGGGGAGCAGTACGAGCGAGTGCTGCTGGGGCGGTAAGCAGCCCTGTACTGAGTATCTTGGTACCTATCTATCTTGGACGTTGCTCCGAGATACAAAGCACAAAGCAGCAGCAACGAAAAGCACTTAACG
Source organism: Ophiostoma cf. undulatum (assembly GCA_022392935.1). Classification (NCBI taxonomy): domain Eukaryota; kingdom Fungi; phylum Ascomycota; class Sordariomycetes; order Ophiostomatales; family Ophiostomataceae; genus Ophiostoma; species Ophiostoma cf. undulatum. The sequence goes on from JAKRGL010000032.1 coordinate 5,418, forward strand.
AATGCTCACTTGGGTGGGCCTACCACTCTAGCCGCTACAGGCATAGCCCTCCTCCGAGTGCAGACTACGTGTCACGAATGGAATGATCTTCACGATGTGCAACTTTAATCCTGCTGCAATGAATGTGACTGTGCACTATGCTCTATCTTTTTGTCAGTGTTCCTCTCCCTGTCCCCCTTTTGCCTCATGCTGCCACGACACACCCCCATTTGCTGCATCGTTGAAACGCCCATCATCACTCTATAAACCGTCGAACCGCCTCTTTGCCACCGTCCTGTTATGGAGTAGTTCTATGCTTGATCTTGATCTCTCTTTGATCTGTTCGTCTCATGCCATCCCGCCACCACTAAGCAACGCTATCCTGTGTCTTGGGTCTGCACGGTCCACAACGTCCTCTGCTCTCTACTTTTGTATCCTTCTTTCTACGGCAACTTTATACATACCCACGGCGTATTCGCATTCCTGTAGTCTTATCCGGAAACGAAACTCTTCTGCCATGCCTACACTTTGGCTCAGACACTCGGACACTCAATCGTCACTACCAGAAACAGCCAGGCAAGAGGGGGACCTGCATTTCCTCAGCCGGTCTATCCCTATTTTGTGAATAATATTCACTACATTTTTAATTTTTAAACGTCCGTTTTTGCCCACCAGCCCCTCTGAAAAAAAAAAGGGAGCACTGAAAATCGCGCCTTTCGGTATTGGCAGCACTAGAGACGACGAGAACGGCACTAGATGTGCTGGAATACCCCGCCAAAAAGAGTTCGGCTTTGCTGTTACGCAGTGCACTTGCACCCCGGCCAATGCAGCATCATACTCAAGAGCGGTGGCTACTCCGTAGCGTGAAAGCACTTAAATTAAGAGCTAGCAGAGAGACGGTAGCACCCACTTAATACACTCTAAATGCACTTCAGTGCTCTTCAGTGCTCTTCAGTGTCGATTGAGAGCGAATTGAGTGTGGATTGAGTGTAGAGTGTGCCCCACTTCAGCACCTGCAAAAGCACTTGAGTGCTTGAAAGAGCACTTATAACTCTGCCAAGGGGAGGAAGGAGCAGAGAGCACTCAGGAAAGAGCACTCTGGCCGAAAGCACTTTGCACTTAGCGAGGAATGGCACAGTACCATGTACTATGTATTACGGAGACGTATGGAGACCAGCGATTCTACACTTTGAGCTAGAAAGCACTATGAAGCACTATGAAGCACTACGAAGCACCACGTAAACGGAAAGTACGAACGTGTATCAAGCAATTGGCCCCATTGCACCTTCCTTTGTACCTCTCCACGTACCTCGTCCAACCAGCGAAAAAGGCAATACACTGCAGGAGAAGTGTCAATCCTTCTCATTTTCTCCTTAGATAATCAATAAAATACTTAAAAAGCACTTAAGCACTTTACTGCCTGCACTCTGCAGCTCCCCTCCTTCGTCACACCGCCCTGGCAAGTGCTTGCCCTCTGCTCCTTCTCTTTGACTTAAAAAACGTCTCCCCGCCATTGTTTCCTTTCCTCTTCTCTTCTCTCCTTCATTCTCATTCTCTTCTCTTCTCATCTCTCCATCTCTCCCGTCTCTCTCATCCTCGAATCACCCCCTTACAATTCGGTCTCATCTCTCCATCTTCATCCGTTCCTTCTCCTCCGGACGGCCTCTACTACTCTCTCACATCTTCCACCCACACCCACACACCCCCCCATCACACATCACAATGGTTCAGTCCTCGATCCTCGGCTTCCCCCGCATGGGTGTGAACCGTGACCTGAAGAAGGCTACTGAGGCTTACTGGGCTGGCAAGACCACCCAGGCTGAGCTGCTGGCCGAGGCCAAGCGCCTTCGTCTTGCTCACTGGAAGATCCAGAAGGATGCCGGCGTTGATGTCATCCCCAGCAACGACTTTGCCCTGTACGATCAGGTCCTGAGCCACATCCAGGACTTTGGTGTAAGTTTTTCTTTTTTCCCTTATTCCCTTCCCTTTCTTTGTCTTTGTTATCACTAGAACAAAGAACACGGCCCTTACTAATAACAACAGGCCGCCCCTGAGCGTTACACTGCCGCCAACCTGGACCCCATTGACACCTACTTCGCCCTGGGCCGTGGCCACCAGAAGAACGGCGTCGATCTGCCCTCGCTGGAGATGGTCAAGTGGTTCGACTCCAACTACCACTACGTCAAGCCTACTCTGCAGGACAACCAGACTTTCGAGCTGACTGCCAAGCCCAAGGCTGTCGTCGAGTTCCTCGAGGCCAAGGAGGCTGGCATTGTCACCCGCCCTGTCCTTGTTGGTCCTGTTACTTTCCTGCACCTGGCCAAGGCCGACCGTGGCCAGTCCGTCGACCCCATTGACCTGCTGCCCAAGCTGCTGCCCGTCTACGACGCCCTCCTGGCTCAGCTGAAGGAGGCTGGTGCCGAGACTGTCCAGATTGACGAGCCCGTCCTCGTCTTTGACCTGCCGGCCAAGACCAAGGCTGCCTTCAAGACCGCCTACGAGCACTTTGCTGCTGGTGCCGCCAAGCTGCCCCAGCTTGTCTTTGCCACCTACTTTGGTGACATTGTCCACAACCTCGAGTCTGTTCCCAAGGATGTCTACGCTGTCCACGTCGACCTGGTCCGCAACCCCGAGCAGCTGGACGCTGTTGTCGCTGCTCTGGGCCCCAAGACTGCCCTGTCCGCCGGTGTCGTTGACGGCCGCAACATTTGGAAGACCAACCTGAAGCGCGCCATTGAGACCGTCGAGGCCGCTATTGCCAAGCTGGGCAAGGAGCGCGTGATTGTGGCCACCTCGAGCTCTCTGCTGCACACTCCCCACACCCTGGCCAGCGAGAAGAAGCTGGATGCTGAGATTGCCGACTGGTTCTCTTTTGCCGTTGAGAAGGCCAGCGAGGTCGCTGTTATCGCCAAGGCCGTGACTGAGGGCCCTGCTGCCGTGAGCGCCGAGCTCGAGGCCAACGCCAAGTCTGTCAACGCCCGTGTCACTTCCAGCCGCACCAACAATGCCGAGGTCAAGAAGCGCCAGTCTGCTATCAAGCCTGCCGACTACGACCGCAAGTCTGCCTTCCCCGAGCGTATTGCCCAGCAGGAGAAGAAGCTGAACCTGCCTCTGTTCCCCACCACCACCATTGGCTCGTTCCCCCAGACCAAGGAGATCCGCCAGCAGCGCAACAAGTTGACCAAGGGCGAGATCACCGAGGCCGAGTACGACCGCTTCATTGAGAAGGAGATTGACGAGAACGTCCGCATCCAGGACGAGCTCGGCCTGGACGTCTACGTCCACGGTGAGCCTGAGCGCAACGACATGGTGCAGTACTTTGGTGAGCGTCTGGACGGCTATGCCTTTACCACGCACGCCTGGGTTCAGAGCTACGGCTCGCGCTGCGTGCGTCCCCCCATCATTGTGGGTGACATTTCGCGCCCTGCGCCCATGACTGTCAAGGAGAGCAAGTACGCCGCCTCGGTGTCCAAGAAGCCCATGAAGGGTATGCTGACTGGTCCCGTTACCTGCCTGCGGTGGTCGTTCCCCCGTGACGATGTTCACCAGTCGGTGCAGGCCGAGCAGCTTGCTCTGGCTCTGCGCGACGAGGTTGTCGACCTTGAGAAGGCCGGCATCGACGTCATCCAGGTGGACGAGCCTGCTCTGCGCGAGGGTCTGCCCCTGCGCTCGGGCAAGGAGCGTGAGGCCTACCTCGACTGGGCTGTCAAGGCTTTCCGCCTGTCGACCACTGGTGTTGAGGACTCTACCCAGATCCACTCGCACTTCTGCTACTCTGAGTTCCAGGACTTCTTCCACGCCATCTCTGCTCTGGATGCGGATGTTCTGTCGATTGAGAACAGCAAGTCTGACGCCAAGCTGCTGAAGGTGTTTGTTGACTCTGCCTACCCTCGCCACATTGGTCCCGGTGTGTACGACATCCACTCGCCCCGTATCCCCAGCGAGGAGGAGATCCGCGTGCGCATTGAGGAGATGCTGCAGTTCCTGAAGCCCGAGCAGCTGTGGATCGACCCCGACTGCGGTCTTAAGACTCGCCAGTGGACGGAGACCAAGGCCGCCCTGGTCAACATGGTCAACGCGGCCAAGTTCTACCGCGAGAAGTACAGCAAGCAGTAGAGTCAACCTCTCTGCTTGAGCTAGTCTTTTGCAAGGACTGGTTTGCGATTTCCTGCGGTTCGACAAATTGTTATTATTATATGTTTACGTGAGACGACATATCTTGCCATTTCGACATTTACGAGTGGTTCGATTTCAACATCGGCGTTGGGAATCTTTTGCATTTCTGTCTTTTTTTCTTTTCCTTTTATATCTTTGCTGTTTTTTATTTCCAAAAACTGCTTTCAAAACAAAAGCATTCAACATTTTAGCATGATGGGACGGATCATCGGAAGGTTTATATTATGGTGTTTATAGGGGACAAGTCCTTTTCAACCGGATACCCAAAAGAGTCAAATCTTTACTGTGGAAGAATTCACATTTTTAATAACCAAGCGGAATGCAGTGACGCTGATGAGAAGTGACCATGATGCCTTGGACCAGAGACAGACTGACAAAGACAAAGACAGGACGTCAAAGGAGGTGGCTTGTGAGCCGTTTCAAGAGTCAAACAAGGGTAACACGCCGACAGGGCGAAACAAGGAATTATGGGAGCAGCAGCGGAGCGAAAGCGATTTGAGGGCGAGGATTGGAGTCCTTAATCTTGATATTCTCCGACAGATATGAGAATCGTAGTTTGTAGCTTGTTTATTCTTGTTGAACTCGATTTGTACTACTCCGTACTTACATAGTACAGTAATACATGCAGCTTGCCCCATGTCTACGTCTCGCCATCCCGTCCCCGTTGTAGGAGAATACCAGCTCTTGTACTTTTCACTTCTTGTAACCTGTTTGCTCCCCTTTCCTCATTTCCTCTTAACTCCTTTACTCCTCTACTCCTCGTCTCTGCAGCCTGGATACCAAGCTGAGAACAGACACTCTTGTCGTCATCTCGGAGCGTCTTTGAATGCTTGTTTGCCGGAGATTTTGCTTTAAACGACTCTTGGGCCACTCGAGGCGAGGTTGCAAATAAGTAATAAGGTGGCTGATCTTTGGACACCACACCAGACGAAGAGCTTCTTCTGCCACTTGGAACAGCCGTGTCCCGTGCAATGTACATACATACATACCAGACGAAATAGAGTTACGACAATGGCATTACATAGTACAACCATCCCCAGGGGGTCAGTCAGTCGACCTGGCTGCCTAACGATACGTGCACTGCCATCAGTGACAGTCAGACCTGGAAACTGGATGATCCGCGGCAAGCCCTGGAGGCCTGCGCCTTCTTTGTTTCCGTTTTGTGTTTCTCCTTCTCTCTCTCTCGTCCTCTGTCTGTGCAATGCACGATGGTCTGTTTCTCGGAGAGTTGATGACTACCGTCCGAGATCGACACCATCAATGGTCAATAGATACACAGTAGTAATAACACACCGTAGATAGTAGAAATACAGAGCACCCAGCATGATGCCAAGTCTTGATCCTAGCAACCAGGCACTGCCCCGGAACGCATGAATGATGTGTGGATGCGGGTGAGGTCACAGCAAAGAGAGAGCGAGTGAGGCCACCGGGGATCCAAGAAACAAACAGAACATAATACCCCGGTTATGCAGATGTAGAAGACAAGGGACGACGACACCTTTGACGACGACGACGACGACGACGACGAGAAGCTATCATTGAATCCCAAAATATCACAATAGATCTATATTTACAACTGCGTGCTTGGCCGCTTGGCCGCATGGATGGCCGTGGCCGTGGGCACGGCCTCTGCGCGCATAACAAACGCCTGGAGAAGGCCACTCGGGCGGTGATGCCAACTGACGATGTGTGCTGATGTTCTGGCGTGCTGACGAAGCAGACGCGCTGTACTGGACGTCTGCTGTCAAATCCGAAATGGGAAAGAGCGGCATCCAGCCGTCGCTCGTTCGTTCTTTCTTTCTTTCTTTCTTTCTTCCTTTCTTTCATTCATTCTTCTTCTTCATAAAGCGCCCCTGCCCCTGGACGTGAAACACCACTGGCCCTCCTCCAGCGCAACTCCCCACCAGCCCACAGCCCCTGCCCACTACGCAGTATTGCAGAGTCCAGAGACAGAGGACCGTTGCCGCTCTTGATTGGCCGGCCCCACCCTAGCCGTCGCGCCAATGTTCGAGACGGCTACTCCTGAAGTGCAGCTGCCCCTGACGGCGTAAATAGCGATTTTATTTGATTACAAGAATAAATGGGTTATTCGCTCGCCTCGCTCTCGCCCTCGTTCATACTGTGTTTTTGAATTTGTTTGATTCTTTTTGGGTTTGCTCTGTTCTGGAAATACAACACGGTCAGGTAACGGTCGAAGAGATTAGAGGATTGATACTATGTAAGAAATTAAAGAACTCACAGCGTTTCAGCGTCTTCATCCCAAGTTTCTTTTGCAGTCCCGCCGTCTCGGGCTTTTCTTTCTTCTGACTTTCTTCTGGGCCTTTCTGGATTTTCTTCTGGACTTTCTTCTGGACTTTCTTTCTCCTCGACTGGGGCGCTCTCGCTTCAGCTTCTCTTCAGCCGCTCGTCCAAACCATAGGCTGTCGTTGTCTCTGTGTCTCTGGCTGCTCTCTATTTCCGACAGCGCCTAGACAGTAGACATGACGACGCTGAACGACATACGTATGCCCAGCATTTCTGTGAATCTAAATACAGATCTAAATACAGCACACTTACTTGTAGCCGCCAGCCGTGGATCTGGTGATCCCTACGCATTACAAACCACAACACCACACATACTATGCAGTAAACGCTGCCGCATCAATCATGCCCACTGACCAGGGAACACAGCCCGTAGATCTTGTCGACTACCATGAATACAGGTCTACTAACAGCAGACTGCTACGCTGTACTGCCCCCTCCCCCGGCCACTCATCCCAACTCTGCATGGTCGATGTGCGTCCTGGCAAATCCCCTCGACCGATCACTATGCCTTATTCCATGGTCCTGGCTCTATGCAGAGTGCTCTGGATGCTTTGATGATGCTTTGATGCTCTGCCATGCTTGTTCCTTGATTGCATGCCGTTGAATCAAGCGCCAGGGTGTAGGCTGTCTGGTGGGCCAGGGGTAATTATGGAAATATTGTGTATGTCTGCTCTGTACCTTTCTTCTACATAGTACTTCAACTCTACTCTATTGTGCTACATCGTATTCCCCCGTAGCTACTCTGTCGCTGGGAATACTCTGTGCGGAGTAGAGGTAGACAACGGGTGTAATGGGATGGATAGTTGTAGATGTCTAATCTGTGTCTTTCTTCTTTCTTTCTTTCTACTTTTTTCTTTTTTCTTTTTCCCTTTTTATATATTGTTTTCCATTGTTTTCCTTGATTTAATTTGACTGTTGTAACAATTTGACCGCTGCTTTGATTCGACTCTTTCACTCCATGGCACTGCCTGTTTGCATCGCACCTCTTCCTTTGATTCTTTGACTCTTTGATTTTTTATTCTTTGACAACCTCCAGCAGTCTCCCGCTCAACAAAGCAAACCTGAAAGACAGGCCACACAAAGACTACCATGCACTCCAAGACAAAGCGTACCTGAAAGCACTCAACGGCCACCCACCGCAAAGACACAAAGACCCCTGTCCCAGACCACCCCCATGTCCATGCATGTCGATGGGGCAGAGCCTCGATCCAGTGTCTATTCACGTCTGGCCAGTCAGTCCCACGGCGGTTACCACAGGCATCGCTGATGTAGAATATGTGCAGAGATGCATCGATACATAGTAGAGTCTGAAATAGGACGTTGATGGGTGTGTGGGTCTCCCCTAGCAGCATCTCCGTCTCTACTCTCTCACACGCTTACCACTTACACCACTTACACCACGACTCTCTCCTGTCCTCCTCCCGTCTTCCTCCTCCTCCTCCTCTCGACGACATCGCCAAGAGAGCTCAAATACCCTCCATCCCCTCCTCCTTCTTCTCGCCGTTTCTTCTTCTCTTCCTTCTCTCTCCATCCCATTCACTTTCTTTTCATCTTTTGCATCACTTTCTTCGTCCAGCTCTTTGGCAGTTCTTTCTTTTCTTCGCTTCTATCTATCAACCATTCTTTCACAGCTTCTAGCAAGCTATTCCATTCACTCCTGCAAGTCAGAGTTTCGCTTCTTTTTATCTTCTTCTTTACCTTTTCCCCTCTACCCTCTTTCTTGTGAAATTGACTTTCACCCCAAGTAGATACCCAACCCGCCAACTGGACATATCTTCTTCATTTTCACATTTCTTCCGTCTCTATTTATACCATCTACATCCTCCTACATCTACATCGCCAAAATGCAGATCACAAACGTCCTCCTCTACGGCCTCTACGCCGCCACCGCCTCGGCACACCTGATCCCCAGCCGCGACAACCACAGCCTCGTCTTTGCCCGCAACAAGGACAAGTCCGGCAGCAAGGGCAAGGGCAGCACTGTTGCCTTTACCAACACCACCACCTCGGCCAGCTCGTCTACTGTCTCGACTGTCGTTGCCGCCGAGGTCACTTCGTCGGTGCTGTCTCTGCCCTCGTCTCTGCCCTCGTCTTTGATCTCGTCTGCTCCCTCCTCCATCCCGGCGATTGCCTCGGCCGGCATCACTCCCTCCGCCAACGCTACCGTCGCCAACAATGTCGCCGTCTCCACTGCCGCCTCGGCCAGCATCACCGCCTCGGCCAACTCTACTATCAGCCAGTTCTCCAACGCCACCACCACTGCTGCCGCCAACGGTGGCCTGACCACCCTGACCGTCCTGACCACCAACGTCGTCACCGTCATCTCGTGTGCTGCCACCATCACAAACTGCCCCGCTGCCACCGACACTGCCGCTCTCAGCTCGCTGCCCACCGAGGCCGTCAGCACCGTCCTGGTCACTGACACCATTGCCCTGACCACCACCATCTGCCCCGTCACTGCTGCCGAGTCTATTGCCTCGAGCGTCATCTCCGCTGCCAGCGAGGGTGCTATCACCGGCACTACTCTGACTGCCTCCGTTACCGAGGCTGCTGCCGTCACCAGCAGTGTCGCCGCCTCCACTGCTATCACTGCCGCCTCGGCCGGCATCACCGTCTCGGCCAACTCCACCATCGGCAAGTTCTCCAACTTCACCACCACTGCCGCCGCCAACGGTGGCCTGACTACCCTGACCGTCATGACCACCAACGTCGTCACCGTCATCTCGTGCGCTGCTACCATCACCAACTGCCCTGCTGCCACTGACACTGCTGCCCTGAGCGCCCTGCCCAGCGAGGCCATCAGCACCGTCCTGGTCACAAACACTGTTGCTCTGACCACCACCGTGTGCCCTGTTACTGCCACCGAGTCCATCGTGGCCAGCGTCATCTCGGCTGCCAGCGAGGGTGTCATCACCGGCACTACCCTGACCGCTGCCGCTGCCACCGATTCGACCACGACCGTCAAGGCCAAGGCCACCAAGACCAAGACTACCAAGACCAAGAAGGGCTCGTCTGCCACCTCGGCCGCCGCCGCCGCCAGTACCACCGCTGCTGCTACTACCACCGAGGCTGCCGCCGCCGCTGCTACTTCCGGCCAGACCACTCTCACGGTTATGACCACCAACGTCGTCACTGTCATCTCGTGCGCTGCCACTATTACCAACTGCCCTGCTGCCACTGACACTGCTGCCCTGAGCGCCCTGCCCAGCGAGGCCATCAGCACCGTCCTGGTCACAAACACTGTTGCCCTGACCACCACCGTCTGCCCCGTGACCGCCACTGAGTCCATCCTGGCCAGCGTCATCTCGGCTGCCAGCAAGGGTGACATCACCGGCACCACCATCACGGCCACGAGCACGGCTGCCGCTGCCGCTGTCATGGTCACCTCCACCAAGATCGCCACCATGACCAAGACCACCGAGGTCGTCATGACCACCAGCAAGGTCACCGTCATCACCGTCGCCGCCGGCACCTCGTCCACCGAGGTCACCTCCACCGTCGCCGCCACCGTGACCTCGACCATGACCACCCAGGTCGCCGTCACCAGCACTGTCGTCGCCGCCGCTGCCACCTCGGCTGCTGATGCTGTCACCGCGACCGCCGGCACCGACTGCGTGTGCGCTGCCGCCTCCACCGTCACCGTCACACAGGCGCCCGTCACTGTCTACGTCACCATGACTGACGCTGCCGCCAACAACGTGGCGGCCGTCACCACCACGGATGCGTCGTCTGCGTCTGTGACGGTTGCCGCGGCTGCTGTCACCACGGCCGCGCCCAGCGAGTCCGACTGCCCTGCCGACGAGATTGTCACCATGACCTCGACCGTTACTGCCTAGGGTAGTTTCTGATGACTGAGTGTATTGTGGTCTTTTGTTTCTCTTGTGTTTGTGGTCTTGTTTGACCTCGTTTTTCTCTCTTTGTTTTTGTTGATTTTGTATGATGTATAGAATAGAAAAGGAAAGTGAAAATAAAGTGGTGCATCATCTATCTTCTTGTGTGTGTTGAATTATTTATGTATAACGCAATTATATATATAGGAGATAGACAACGCGCTATGCCCGCCGGATCTCCCACTTTTGGCCGACGATGCTGACCTCGTCGCCGGCCTTTTCGTCGTAGTCGAACCAGTCGCCCTCGCTGAGGTCGATGGCCGCGAATTTCGTGCCGGACTCGGCGCCGTCGGCGAGCCACTCGCCGTCGGGCTTGAACGCGACAAACTCGAGGCCGCGGCAGTCAAACTCGACGAGCGCGGCGGCCGTGGCGGGCTCGCTCAGCGCGTACGGCCGCGGCGGCGCTTTGGCCTTGAACGCGGCCGTCGCCTCGCGCTTGCAGTTCTTGCACTTCCACACAAAGTTGGCCTCGCCGCGGCTGCCGCTCATCTCGTTTTGCTCGAAGCGGCTGACGCCGACCCAGTTGGCGTGCGTCTCGCGGCACGAGGTGCACTGGACCTTGAAGGTGTACCAGAAGGGGTTCTCTTCGGTGTCTACGGGGCGGAGGTTTGTCACGCTGGCGGGTTAGTGGGGGGCGGGCGAGGGAGGGAGCGAGGAGAACAAAACGAGCGGGGAGAACAAAACGAGCGAGCGAGGAGAAGAAGAAGAAAGAAAACGAGCGGGCGAGGAGAGGAAAAGAAGCCTACCCATTCAGCTCCGCGGTCAGCACGAGGGCAAACATGATGGTAAATATAAGACTGGAGGAGTCGATCGACGTGGTGGATGAGATGTATCGTGACCTTGGGCGGACGACTGTGCGATGCGTATGAGATGCAGCATGAGATATCAGACAAGGCGGCGAGATGGATTCAGTATACTCAGTACTCTGTATCAGATACTGTACAGTGTGAGTACTGTATCAACTGTATCAATAGCCTCTACTCCGTACTTGCGTGCAGAACAGTGCGCGCCCCTCCAAGAGTGGACCCTGAGCTTTGCATTTTAGTGTGTGAGTTTTGGCCCTCTGCTTAGGTTTTAGTGCTGTAGTGTTTTAGTGGCATGATGCGCCAAAGAAAAAAACAAGCTGCAGCAGTCAATCGCCGCCAATCGACAATCGGTCCATGACCGCGACCTCTGTCGACACCACCCACCTACCTCTTCCCCCAGACATGCCCCGAACATGCAGAGTCTCTGGTCGTGGGGTCCGCAAGGCCATATCTGCAGCAGCTGCCGGCGAGAATGTCTACGGCGCACGAGCATCGGCGGCGGCGGCATAGGCGGCAGCTTGGCCGACGCGGTCGGTGCGGTCGGTGCAGTCGGTGGCTTGAATAGAAGGGAAAAAATATGGGGACGAGCCGAGCAGCCTAGAAGCTACCATGCCACACCGTCCCGGCGAGCAGCTCCGGCAGCCCCTAGCTTTCCGGCCAACAGCCCGGCACGGCGGCCGCGGAGGAGGACGGAGCCGGGCCGGATGCAAGCAATGCAAACAACGGCGCATGCTCCGTACGCGACAAGGGCGACACGCACAAAAGACTCGGAAAAATCATTCGAAGCTCTGCTAGAAGAAGCCCTCCAAGAAGAGGCATCAAAAGAGGGACAGCAAGAGCAAGGAGAGCTCGAACAGCGACAAGCACAAGAGAAGCAACAAAAGCAACAAAAGCAACAGAAAAAACAAAAGACAAAAGGAATACGACAATCGCAGCACGTGGCCGACCATCCAGACACACGGACAGTTCTCGAACGCAAGCTCGACAGCTCGCGGGAGGACCTGCTGCGGATCATGAGCGAGTCCATCGGCCCCAACTTCAACCTGCCAGTCAACCTGTATCCAATCGTGTCAGGGTCCAAGTACAAGGTGAAGCGGAAACCAAAGGCAGGGGCAGGGGCAGAGGCAGGGGCGGCCGCGGCCAAGGAGAAAGCGACCAGGGAGAAAGACAAGGACGGCGTGGACGACGCAGACGAAGACGACGACACATCCAATCCGCTGGGACTGCGGCCAGACGAGATCCCAGAAGAACTGCAAGACTACGCACACTACGCCCGGTTCGAGCAAAACTACGCTGCCACGCCAGTGTCTGTACCCGCGCCGACCCTCGCCAGCACGCGCATCGTTGTGTCGCGCTCGCGGGTCATCGATGCCCTCAGCTCCATCTGCGTGTCCCACGCCCAGCTGCGGCATCACGAAGACACGGCCGACCAGCGCGAGGCCTTCCTCTCGTGGCTGCACAAGCAGTTTGGCCTGTCACGGCGCTGGTGGCTGCAGCGGCCCAAGCTGACCGAGGGCCTCGATGCCCTGGCCGAGGCTCTGATCGAGGACGAGGAGGCCACGCAGCACACCCTGCTCCAGAGCCAGCGCGAGCCCCAGATCGCCATCCAGTTTGCCCGCATGGTCGAGTCGACCAACATGCTCGTGGACGACCTCATGGCGGAGGCGTACCGGCTGTGGGACCCCATGGACCCGGAGATGCAGCGCAAGCGCATGGGCAACCCGGACTCGGCTTGGAACGCGCTGCGCATGCTGCGCATCGACGGCTACCCATCGTACCGGCTGCCCGACCTCGACCCGGAAGCCACCACCTATGCGCGCATGGCCGCCAGCGCCGCGACGCGGCAAATCTTTGCCAACTGGCTCTCGACGCTGCGCTTCAACACCGTCAACAGCCTGAGCCGCGTCATCTACAACAGCATCCGCAACCTGCGCCGCGTGACGTCGGGAAAGTCGGGAAAGACCGACATCAAGACGCGCAATGCCGAAGACATCCACGGCTGGGTGGCCAAGCTGTGCTTCAACCTGATCGTCAGCAAGTCGCCGCCGGGCATCCACAACTACCACGCCCTCATCTTTGGCTTCACCAACCTGGGCCTGCACACGCTGTCGCAGATCGTCGCCGACTCGCTGCTCCTGCGCACGCGCTTCCTGCCCACCCAGCAGACCGTCGCCCTGCTGCTGCACCAGTCGCGCGCGCGCGGCGACGTGATTGGCTTCTACCGGACCATTCGCCGCATCGTGGCGCTCGACTCGCGCGGCATGAAGTACCGTCGCCGGTCGATTGCCGACGCCAAGGCCGGCAGGCTCGAGTACCACGAGTGGGCGCGCAAGAGCGACATCAACCTCATCGGCGGCTACGTCGTGCAGCGCACCGACGTCGACGAGCCGGTGCTGAATGCGATCCTCAAGGGCCTGCTGTCGCTCGACCAGGTGCGCCACGCCACGGTCGTCTATGCAGCCGCGCTGAGCGACAGCACCCAGATCGACCCGAAGCTGCTGCACACGTTCATCAGCTCGGTGCTGGACTCTGTCGACATCCCGGCAGCGCGCGCCCTGGTGCAGGTCCTGGCGGGCAATGCATCGCTCACCACGCCTCTGCTGGTGCCAGACCTGGCGGCGGCGGCCGGCAGGCACGTCAGCGCGGCGTCGGCGCGCAAGCTCGCCATCAAGCTGCGGATGCTGCTGTCGGTTGCCGTCGCGCCCGAGCCGCCGCTGCGGAAATGGCACCACGACAGCCAGATGCTGGTCAGCTACCAGGCGCAGAAGCGGATAGCCAACCCGTATATGCGGCAGATGCAGCAGCAGCGGCGCCGCAAGAACCTGAGCCAGGCGCAGATCCAGCAAGAGATGCGCGAGACGTATGTTGAGTCGGACCATCTCGGCGAGGCAGGGACAGAGGCCGAAGCCAAAGGAAAGCCCGCCGAGGCCAAGTCGGGCATGAGCTGGGACGAGTTCCAGTACAGAAACCGCACCGGCACGTTCAAGACCACATTCCAGCCGGACAAGTCCACCGGCTCGGCCTCTCCTCTTGGTCTAGATGACCGGCAGCCGTGGCAGGACGAGGCCGAGCGGAACCGCGGCGCGTTCCGTCTCACGCAGGCTCTGTTTGTCGCCGATACCGAGCACTACCTGTCGAGACTCGGGCGCATCCTGGCGCCTGCCCTCGGCCAGATCAACAAGTCTGGATCTTCATCTTCGCCAAGCTCGTTTGCCGACAGTGCCGAGTCCTGGACGGCCCAGCTGGCAAGCCTGGCCAGCCAGCCCCAGCGGCAGGAGCGCGAGCAGGACAAGTATCGCCGCATGGCGCAGCTCAAGGCCGTCGACCAGATGGCGGACGCGGTCTTCTCGGCGTGCTCGCACGTCATGGAGTCGTTTATGGAGACGGTGACGGAAGGCGCTGCGGCGATCAAGGCGGCTGACATGAGGAGGACGGTTGAAACGGGCGAGCCACCGGTGTACCAGTCGATTCTGAGCTGCAATGTTGCGGACAATGCTACAAAGGCTACAAATGCTACAAAGGAGAGCACGCATAGGAGGTCTATCCTGGCATCGATCTTGTCGAGCATCCACGCGTTCCTGCAGCGCGTCAGTGTGCCGTTCTTTGTGCGTCTGGCGACGTTCAATGCCGTCACGGAACTGCCGGGCCGACCCCCTCCCAAGCCCCAGGCCGCCAAGCCGCGCGCCATTGCTGGGCAGGCCCTTGCGATCAAGCAGAATGAAGACCTGCAGGAAGACCTGCAGGAAGACCAAGACGACAAGGAAGACCAAAAGGACCAAAAGGTGGCCGCCCTCTTATCGAAGCAGGTTTCCATGCTGGAGCGGCACCTCGACGAGGACACGCCGATTGTGAGCGGCCTGCTCGAAACCCGGCTCAAGGACATTCTGGCGCACTCGCTGTTCCCCGACTACCGGGCGGCCCTGTCGCTGTCTGCAGGAGAGGGCAAGGGAAAACAGGCCCAGGCTCTGGAGAATGCCAGCGCCAGGGCCAGGGCGCGCGCGACGCCCGTCGGGGCCCTGGTGCAGGCGCGGCTGTGCCGGCTGCAGGCGCAGGCAGCCGAGCGGCAGCAGGAGGAGCAGGCGAAGCGGCAGCGGCAGCGTGGCAAGCAGGGGAGATGGGGCAGATGGCTGCTCTAGGCGAACTTCTGGCAGGAGCAGTATGTATTTATATGTATATACGATAGCGTGTACATTATCTATTGATTTTGGAATATTGCAGTGAGAATTGCGCGTGCTGTGAGGCTCCAGCATCTATGTTATGTTGGCTTGCGAAGTGCTAGTATCAAGAAACGCAACTGGATCACCACTACCATATAGTACCGGCGCTGACGTTCCGGGTTTGTGTTGTCAGGTCCTAGGAAAGAATTAATCAGCCTCTATCTGTATAAATATATATATTATCTATATATCTATCTGTATATATATATATTTAAATATATATAAGAAGAAGAAAGAAGAAGAAAAGAAACATACACTGAAACATCGTCCCGCCATCGATCCCATCGTCACCGTATGAACCGACAGTAAATATAATTTATTTAATCAGACAAATGTACTCGATTAATATGTAGTACAGAGCCCATATCCATTACCCCCCCATTCTTTGACCGCCATTCTACTGACGGCTTACCCTTGCCGGATCCGACAATGGACATGTGTACTACTCTCTATAGCAACAGCAAATTCCCATAAAAAAGAAAAAATGATATCTGGAATGTACAGAAGACAGAAAGAAGCCAAACAGCCCGGGTCATTCTACCGCGACCTGCGACGATTTCGGGCCAGTAAGATACGGCGGCCGATTCACGGGACGCCACTGCAGCGCTGTGACTGGCTGGGGTGGGTCGCCTGCCGTTCGACGAGGTGCGGTTCTGGAGAAGCCGTTTCCCGAATGGGATGCTATGATAAACTGCAAATTATTGCAAAAATGCATTATCGTAAGATGAGTTCTTGGTGGTGAGTGGAGGGGATAGATGGAGATAGATATCACGCTCAGATGCTGACATAACATATTTGCTGTCACCGGGACGAGCATGGAAGGGCGCTCTTTCCTCATCTGCTCATCACTCTCCATTCCTCGACTAGAAGCATCGGCATTGTCTGGTGTCCTCGTGCTTCGTAGAGCCCGCTATTGTCTATCGCGCCTTCCCCCCCGGGAATCGGGAACTCCACCCTGCCTTCCATATCCATATTTCTTGAATTTTCTGACATTTAACTCCAACTTTTATTAAATTTATGAGTTCTTTCTCGATTTCTCGAGAGATACTTTGTGCTTGTACTGTAACTATCCCACAGCTTATTTCTAGTTAGCCCCTGCATCGTACTTGGCGTATGCTTCTACCCTGACATTGAGTTTTCGTCTCGTCGTCGGCGGACACATACAATCTCTGTACTTGCGAGGGGGCAAAATAAGTGAAGTTGTTCAAAGTAGTTTCTAAGGCGCTTGATTCTACAAAAAATACATGGTACATTGCCTTGTACCTTTCACAATTTATACTTGAGTTTGCTAGTGAAATGCACTAGACTGTATGTACATGTACTTGCATCTCCTACAAGCTGAGCCAGCCAACCAGAACGTCACATGCAGGCAGCTGCGACCCTGATTAAAGGTCTTAGATCCTCTAAGCCGCGACTCTTGCTCATTGCTCTTGTGTATATCTTCCATGTTTCCAGCCCATCTTCCTTCTCTTCTCGGTCTCTTCATCTCTCATCCCGCATCTCTCGTTTCGACCTCCATCGCATCACCTCCATCCCCTCGCCAATCATTCAAATGGCGCCCCTACTTTAGCCGCTTGCGTTTCTTTTGATTTCACCTTCCTCGGCACAAGCCAAACTCCCATCTCGCTATCTTATCACGCCTCATCGCCAGAACCGCCAGAACCACCAGAACCACCAGAATCGCAGGACGGCTGAATAGCATCCGAACCTTGCGACAATGAAGTTCGCCCGGAAGTATGTCGTGTCCCAAACCAAGAGGCCTCTACAAATACTAACACCACAGTCTCCCGCGGAACCAGGTGCCCGAGTGGGCGTCCTCATACATCAACTACAAGGGCCTCAAGAAGCTTGTAAAGGCAGCTTCCGACAAGGCGGACAAAGGAGGGACTGCAGATCTTGCAGGTAGGATCCCCTTTGCTTGGTGATTTCACATAGTCCATTCTTCCACGTCATATGCCTCCCATATACTCTCTTATACCTTGGCTGCAATGGTCTCAGCATCACAGGGCACAAGTCTCAGTTTCCCATACTGCTTCATCATGATTCATCCTATATCCTATATCCCATATCCCATATCCCACATCCCATATCCCACATCCCATATCCCACATCCCATATCCCACATCCCATATCCCATACATCCTCTTCTCTCCCCATTTTGCCAATTGTGGCAGTCTCCTAACCTTTTTCTGTTGTATTTTTCCGTCTTCGGCAAATATAGAATTCTTCTTTGCCCTGGATCGAAACCTCGAGGATGTCAACTCTTTCTACAACAAAAAGTTTGCCGACATCGCCCGCCGTCTCCGCCTCCTCCAGGACCGCTATGGCACCTCTCCTGATGTAGCCTCCAACCTCGACCAGGACGAGGTCGAGGAGCTTATGGGAGCTCTGCTCGAGCTTCGCAGCCAACTGCGCAACCTCCAGTGGTTCGGCGAGATCAACCGCCGTGGCTTTGTCAAGATCACCAAGAAGCTCGACAAGAAGGTGCCCAACACCACAACCCAGCACCGCTACATCGCCACAAAGGTCGACCCCTGTCCATTTGCTCGCGACACTACTATTACTCGTGTCATGGCCGAGGTTAACCGCTGGCTTCTTGCGCTTGGTGATGCTAACCAGCACGACGATGCTCGCTCCGAGCGCTCTGTGCGCTCGCTGGGCCGCGCCTCTATCAAGGCCATGCTGCAGCTTCCCAGTGCCCTGCTCGACAGGCTGGACCAGGCCGTCCGCTCTGACGATGTCAAGGCCCTCGAGGAGTGTCTTCGCGACGGCCATATTGACCTGAGCGACCACCAGC
This sequence comes from Ophiostoma cf. undulatum, assembly GCA_022392935.1. Lineage (NCBI taxonomy): Eukaryota > Fungi > Ascomycota > Sordariomycetes > Ophiostomatales > Ophiostomataceae > Ophiostoma > Ophiostoma cf. undulatum. The sequence continues at coordinate 23,587 of JAKRGL010000032.1, forward strand.
TTGAGGTACCGGCCGAGCCCGCTGCGCCGTCAATGGAGCGCTCGTCATCGTCAGCTTCTTCTGTTTCGAGCCCTTCTCTCCTGGCCTCCACGGCCTCGTCGCAGAGCCTGCTACTTAACTTGCTGCAGCGTGCGACGTCGGTGCGTTCCAAGGAGGCGGTCCGGTTCCTGCTGAACCACGTCCAGTCCATCGACGAGCCCGATGACATCAACCAGCGGAACTGCATCCACCGTCTGGTCATTCAGATTGGCCGCAGCAGATCATCCCCGCAGGGTGTGTCCACAGGCAACATTGCCCAGCCAGAAACGACTGCGGCCGTGAAACCGTTCCCGCACATGAACCACTTCACTACGCTCATGAAGCCAGCCAGCTCTCCGCTGCCCTCGTCTACAACAACAACACCAGGCGTTGAGGCTGAGCCGCTCTCAGCCGAAGATGCGCGCGTGCAGATGCTCATCTTCCTCCTCGACAATCTCACACAAGGCCAGCGTCACTCGCTCTCTACGCGCGATTCGTTTGGCCGCATTCCACTGCACTACGCCGCGCAGTTTGGCTTTGTTATTGTGTGCAAGACTCTCATTTCCCACATGCAGGCCTGGGGCCAGTTCGCCGTTGAGAACGGCATTGACGCGCCCGAATGGCAGGACAAGGAGGGTTATGCGCCACTTCACCTGAGCGTTATTAGCGGCCACCCATTGACCACGGAGGCTCTTCTTCGTAGCGAGGACTGGCAGGGTGTCAGTGAGAGCAAGGGTGCGACGCGGCGCAGAATTGCAAAGTCCAGTGCTGTCCTGGCCATTGCTACCAAGCACGACCATTCTGGCATTGTGCAGATGCTGGTCGACGCTGGCGTCGATGTCAATTGGCAGGACGAGGCTGGCGAGACAGCACTGCACATTGCTGCACGCTTTGGCTACGACAAGTGTGCCAAGATCCTCATTGCCGGCTCCGACACGCAAAAGGCAGACCTCGAACTGGCTGAAAAGTCTTTCTCCTGGACCCCCCTCCACATTGCCGCCGTCGATGGCCACTTGTCCGTCGCCACTCTTCTCGTCGAAGCTGGCGCCGATGTAGACAAGGCCGACTCTTCTGGCTGGACGGCCCGTGAGCACGCCGCCCTTCGTGGCCACCTTGATATCGGTCGTCTCCTTATGAAGCATTCGCAGCTGCCGGACAAGCCTACCGATATCCCCGTGTCTGTAGACGACACGCCGACTGACACCCCCCCCAACGAGGCTTCCACACCGTCATTGGCATCCGCAAACCAGCTCGGCACATCTCCGCCCAAGCCCGAGGGCCACCAGTCTCTGGGCGACCGTCGGTCCAAGGGTGCCTCCAGACTCACGGCACACCACGAGTCGTCGCCCCCGCCGCAGCCCGTGCGGACATACGGCCATCGCTACCTCACAGACGAGACCATGGTCCTCGTCAGCTTGGGATCAATGGACATGCGCAAGAACGTCGAGGCAGTCCAGCTCGACCAGGTCCCCTTGACCGAAGCCCACCAGACCCAGCTGGACACTGCACTTTCTATTGTTGTATCGGCTACTGGTGCTACTGGCGAGCCGAGCGTAATCGACCTGCCCGTACAGGAGAATATCTCGACTGAGCCGATTGTCTTCACCACCAAGGACGTGAGCGGTGTGACGCTCAACTTCAATATTGTTCCTACGTACTCGGGCAACTCCAAGAACAAGATCGGCCGTGCTTTTGCTCTGTTGCCATCTGTCCGTCCGACCATTGGACTAAAGCGCATGAACCTGCAGGGCGATGTTTGTGTGCCGATTATCTCGCCTGAACTCGAGATCATCGGTACAGTCAACTTTAACTTTTTGGTTGTCACACCGTTTTCGCACCCCAACATGAGCGTTACATCTGACCAGACGTACTGGAAGAAAGTGTCATCCACTCCCATGGTCATTGGCCACCGCGGTCTCGGCAAGAACATGGCCTCCCAAAGATCTCTCCAGCTGGGCGAGAACACCGTGCCGTCGTTTATCGCCGCAGCCAACCTGGGTGCCAACTATGTGGAGTTTGATGTGCAACTGACCAAGGACCACATCCCTGTCATCTACCACGATTTTCTGGTCAGCGAGACGGGCATTGATGCTCCCGTGCACACGCTGACCCTGGAGCAGTTCCTCCACATCAACGACGGCGGCCGCAGCAGCAACAATGGCAGCAGCGACCGCAGCAACAGCCCGAGAGACGGCGAGAAGGCTCTGTTGAACAGCTCTGCCATAGTAGGCGGTGCCGCAACAACCAAGAACTCGGTGCACTTTGACGGAACTGCAGACATTGGCCAGCGCAAGGAGTTCCGGGCCCCTCGCCGGGCCATGTCCATGTCACTGGACGACTCCAAGAGCTCTCACCGCAACCTTGACGAGCGCATGAAGCACACTCGCGATTTTAAGGAGAAGGGCTTCAAGGCCAATTCGCGCGGCAACTTTATCCAGGCGCCCTTTGCGACGCTGGAGGATCTGTTCCAGCAGGTGCCTGCGGGCGTCGGCTTCAACATTGAGATGAAGTACCCGATGCTCCACGAGAGCGAAGATCACGGCATGGACACCTACGCGGTTGAGCTCAACTCGTTCTGCGATACTGTGCTGGCCAAGGTCTACGATCTCGCACACGGCCGTGACGTGATCTTTTCGTCGTTCAACCCCGACATTTGCTTGTGCCTGTCGTTCAAGCAGCCCAACTTCCCCATCATGTTCCTGACGGATGCGGGCGGCGAGCCAGTCGGCGATATTCGTGCGAGCAGTCTGCAGGAGGCCATCCGGTTTGCCCGTCGTTGGAACTTGCTGGGCATTGTCAGCTTGTCAGAGCCCTTTATCATCAGCCCCCGGTTGGTGCGGGTTGTCAAGCAGAGCGGTCTGGTGTGTGTCAGCTACGGATCACAAAACAACCAGCCCGAGCTGGTCGAGAAGCAGGTCAAGGAGGGCATCGACGCCGTCATTGTCGACAGCGTGTTGGCGATCCGCAAGGGCCTGACCAAGGATGAGGGCAATGGCAAGCTGGCAGTGCCGGCTGAGGTGCCGGAGGAGAGAAAGTCGAGACGGGAGTAGCATAGCATTGCGATGCCTTACTTTTTTGCCACAGTATTTTTCGAGATTTCACAATGATCATTTATGAGCCGTCCCACCAGTCTGGGATGGCATTTCAACATCTTGCATTTGCGGTTTTGTGATGATGACGTGCATATAGGCCCCCAAAAGAGTGCTATACGTCACTGTAAAAGCCACTATAATGAACAACTGCAATAGACACGAATATACACGAATAGCACAGCCTGGCTGGCCAAGGCTGGGCAGTTAAAATTGATAATTGAAAGAAATGTTGGAAGCGAGCGGGCTGCCTCTCGCACAACGGACCGCTGCTGACGGTATTCTTGTCGCAAACCCTCGAAATGTAGAAGCCTGGCGGACGACTACTGCGCAGCGTCTTTCGGCGACGACGGCCAGGGGAGGCTGTGCTGAGGCGATTCAACCTGAAAACAGTCAATCAGTGGATTGGATTGGCGGTAGTGGCCTGTAGAGAATTCTTAGCGCGCTTACAGGGCACTGTCTGCTTACATAAGATTTGTATTGATGTTTTCTTCTGTCTACGAGTAAGAAGTCCAACCAACAACTGGACTGTTCATTCATCGATGTACGCCAATCGAGACCTCTTCGTACGGCTCACACTGTGACATGGGATGAGTTGCACTGGGTGAGCCCATGGAGAGGTCACAAGAGTGTGGTGACAAAGGCGTGGCCTGGACTGGCCGAAGTGGGGCCTCACAGTCTGCGTCTTGTCTTGTAGGGGTCCGAGTGGACATGCGACAGCCACAGTGCAGTGTATAATTACTCTTCTGTATGTACAGAGTATTACGGAGTATTCCCGTAGTATGTAAACAGCAAGAGCGAAAGGTCTCCCCACCTCTTCGCGCGCTCATTTGGCCCCTCATTCCCATTTCTTCGTCTCGACCTCTCGCGGAAGGAGCTCTCCTTCTCTTTCCTTTTTATTGCTTCCTCTTCTGTAACGGGCTTTCTGTGCTCCTTCTGGATCTATTCTTACTATATATTACATACCTAACCGAGCCCTCCCCTACCCCTAAGTTCAAACCGTTGTTCTTTAGCACTTGCCGACCGGGAGCCTTGGCACCTTTCTTTGTCTGGACTAAGCAACATAATATCAACTGCTCCATCTGTTGGGCGGACGATACGGTACTGATACGGAGTATTACCCTGTACTCCCCTGTTAGATACTGCGATACAGTGCCCCTCTTCTTATATCTATCTTGACCTCCCCTACAGTCTACCGCCAGTCGACCGCACCCAGATACTTGCACGATTGTCTCACCACTACAAAGACGACATTCGACCTGAGCGCTGACGACTTTGACTTTGACCCTCGACAGCCCCCAGCTTCCAACCCCAATCTCTATACTACAATGGCCGGCACTGGCTCTCCCGGCGGCGGCGAGGGCCCCTCGTTTGCTCCTCCGCCACTGCCCGCGGGCTGGATCGCACAGTGGGATGGCGCAAGTCGCAAGTACTACTTTGTGCAGCTGTCGACCGGCGTGTCGCAGTGGGATACCCCCCTTACGGCAGCGCCTGTCGGCGGTGGCACCCCGACGCCCAGCAATGCCGGAACCGACCACCCCTTTGGTATCCCGCCCAACGGCGCCGGCGGACCCGGCAGCCTACACAAGGACGCGACCTACATCACACACCCGGACGGCACCCAGACCATCCGCCACGCCGACGGCCGCATGGAGCCCGTGATGCCTGGCGAGGCCGGCACGCGCGGTGTTGACGGCCCCACCGGTGACCGCAGCCTGGGCGTAAGTTTTTTACTTGCTTCTTCTTCACCTTCATTATTGATAGTTGACGTTGAAATACTAATAATCTAGTCCTTTGCGGTTAACATGCTGCAGAGCCAGCTGTCGCACGGCAAGACGAGCAGCGGCAGCAGCGGCGGCGGCTCCAACGCCCTCCTCGGCCAATTGATCGGCGGCCTCAGCGGATCCAGCAACAGCAACTCCCACAGCAACAACTCGCACGGCAGCAGCAGCAGCGGCATTGGCGGCAAGCTCGCGTCGCAGCTGGCGTCCAACCTGTTTTCGTCCAACAGCAAGCCCCAAGCCACAAGCTATCACGGCAACCAGCAGGCACACACCTCCAACTCGGGCGGTCTCGCCGGCGCCATGATGGGCGGCGTCGCCAGTATGTTTGGCGGCAGCCACGGCGCGCAGGGCCAGAACCAAAGCTACGGCTACTCCAACGGCGGCCAGAGCGGCACCTACTCGGGTACGGCGCCACCGACATCGTACCAGAATGCGGCGCACACACAGTACAGCTCGCCGCCGACGAGCGTACCCCCAAATGGCGCTAACAACAACAACAACAACAACGGCCACGGCAGCACCCCTTCATATGCTCCCCCGCCCACTACCAGCTCTTACAGCGGCGGCGCCCCTCCTCAGCAGCAGCAGTACCACCAGCCGCAGCAGTCGGCCCAGACGTATGCGCCGCCACCGCAGCAGCAGCAGCAGCAGCAGCAGCACCAGTCGTACCAGCCACCGCAGCAGACCACCTCGTACGGCAGCTACCAGCCACCAGCAGCGCCCAGCTACACTGGCGGCCAGTCCGGCTCGGCCGGCTCGAGCGCACCCGGCTACTACCCTCCCCCGCCCACCCAGCAGTCTCACCAGACTGGCCAGTATGGCCAGCAAGGCCAGCACGGCCAGCCACAATACGGCGGCGCAGGCGGCTCTGCTGGCGGCGCAGCAGCGTCGTATACGCACCCGCAGCAGACATCATATGCCCAGGGCGGCGCTGGCGGCTATGGTGGCGCACCGCGGTACTAGCCGTACAACAGTGTCGGCCTCTGTCTGAACGGGCCTGCGGCGCGGGTTTAGACCCGCCACTCTCTTTAAATCCTTTTGCGTTTTGACACTCTTTAATACGTTTTGCCTTTGCCTTTTGCTGCTTTTTTGTTTATCATCCTTATCTTTGTATCATTCTCCTAGCATAGTTTTTGCCATGCCATGACGTTTTATTTTCACTCTACAGTGGTTTCTCCTGTTGCTTTTTGAAATTTGTTGCTTTGTTGTTTTGCTGCTATTGCTTTCTGTTTTCGGTTTGGTGCATCTTAATATTTGCTATATGCTTGCGATTCATCGACGAAGGAGAAAAGACGTGGGCTCAGCAGTCATTGTGTTGTACCAGACTAGGCACGGCTGCAAATAAAGAAGAAAACCATTGACAATATCCTTCTCAGTAGGTATGCACTGCACCTTGGTCTTTTTGTTCGTTTGACTCACTTGTTCATACTTCTATTCCATTTCTTTATATTTTATATTTCATATTTCATATCACACTTTACATCTTTAGAATTTGAACAAACATTTATAAATGAATTCTCACTGCGTCTTCTTGTCTGCAGCGGCCACCTGGCGCAGCTGCGGGAGGATAACCCGGCGCGCCAGCACGGCACTGGCGGCAGCAACAGCCAGGACAGCACCGATGGTGGGGACGAGAGACCGAGGAAGGACATTCAGCAAGAACGGGTCAAGAATGATGTCGGTCAGCACGGGCGGCACCTTGGACGTCATGGGGGCTGTGATGTAGTCGGCCGTGGCCACGATGCGCGCAAACGTCGGGGGCTGTGTGGATGATGACGGTGACGGTGATGGCGCGCCAGGCCGCGATGCAGACAGAAGCTCGGCAGCAAGCTTGGGGTCGGCCAGCACTGCTGCCGCATCATACACATCTACGATAAACTCGGTGGGTTGCTGCACTGGTTAGTTGTCTTTCTGCTTCTGTATATTCGTACGCAAAAGATAAGGAGGACATACTGTGGCCGCCCAGCAGACGCGCAGCTCGTAGCGTTGGCCCGGCACGAGGCTGTCGAGGAGGATCCATGTTGTAGCGTTCTGGGGAAAGCCAGGCGACCAAGGGAAGAGGGCCGGCAGAAAGGTGCGCCAGGCATTGCTGTCTGCGTCTGGTGTAAGCCGCGGCAGGCTGAGCGTATCGAGGTTGATGAGGTCGGTGACGTCGGCGATGTCGGCGCCGGCAGAGCCGGTCGACGCCGCGACAAAGACTGCCTTTTCTACATTGGCGGCGACAAAGGTGCAGAAAACAAGACAGGAAAACAGCACAAGTGCCAAAGAGAAGCCGGGAAACCGGCCAGAGACGGCCATGGTGATGGGGTTTGTCGGGCGATGGGAGCTTCAAGCTTAGGGGCTTATCTTATCGGGCTGTCGAAGTGACTACTCCGTACAGAAAACAAATTGAATGATTACTCAGCACAGCCACCACAGCCACACTCACATGCCAAAAATCGGTTCTTGTCTAGGCAAGTTTGGAGACAAGCTAAAACCGGGGGAGCCAATGACGCCCGTGCTAAACTGCAAATACTCTGTATTACGAGCTGCTAGTGATACAGCGCCAAAATATAGTGGGCATCAAGCCGGAAAACCTGGGGGTTTGCAGGCACGGGGACACCTCTAGGCCCGCTTTTACAAGGATTACAGGTCTCTGTACATAGTAGGTCTCCAAGGCCGAGGAATAATGATGATATGAGATGGGGGCTACTCCGTATGGGGGGGATTCTGGGGGAAAGAGACAAAATGCAGCTGAAAGCGGGAAGGAGCGACTGGCAGGAACACGAGCTTGACGATGACTATTGACACTTTGGGGGTGAAATCATTTCCTCTCCCATACAATCCATACAATTCCAGTGCGAGGATACATTCCAGAGCCGATTTGTGCTGTTTGTATCATCTTGTTTTTCTTTCAATTTTATGAGATTTATCTGTGATAGCTCTCTCCATCATCGCACCTCCTCTTCACTCACAATACTACCAACTTCTGGCGCGACGGCGCATTGGATCCTGCACACTTTTCGGCTTGTGATTCTCGTCGACGACGACAATGCGCTTCTTCCCCCAGTAGAAGCGACGAGCGCCCTCAACTTCTCAAATCGATAGACGGCAGTGCCAGACCACACATTAGACGGCTCAATCCGATAGACTGCATTTTTTATTATCTCCAAACCCTCGGCCTCTTCCACGCATCACCTCGGCACGCCGCGCGACCTCCCCAACAACCTCCCGAGAATCCTCAACGTTCAACGTCCAACGTCCACCCTTCAACACATCACTATGGCCGGCCAGTCCAAGCTTGCGCAGGGCCTTCTGGGTCCCTCGCAGCGTCGCAGCCTCAAAGACCTCGTGTCCTCCCTCACGCGCGGATACCTCGCCAACCGGACGCGCATCTCGCGTGCCGTCTACATCACGCTCCTGCTCGCCCTCGTTAATCGCATCCGCAGCGCCATCAACGAGCAGCGCCAGGCTGCCGCCCGGGAAGAAAAGGAGGGCCTCAGCGGCAAGAAAAAGGGCGTCGCCATCCTCGACGAGAATGAAAGCGCCGGCGGCAAGAAGAAAAAGGTCGAGCTCGACCGTGCGTTCTTCAAGTCGCTGTTCCGCCTGCTGCACATTGTCATCCCCAGCTGGCGCTCCAAAGAGGCGCGGCTCATTGTCAGCCACAGCGTCTTTTTGGTGGTGCGCACGCTGCTGAGTCTGCAGATTGCCGCCATGGACGGTGCCATTGTCAAGAGTCTGGTGCGCGGCAACGGCGCGCAGTTCGTCAAGCGCATCGTATGGTGGATGCTGATTGCCGTGCCCGCGACGTTTACCAACTCCATGCTGGCCTACCACCAGGCCGAGCTGGCCCTGCGCTACCGTACGCGCCTGACATCCCACATCCACGACCGCTACCTGTCTGACATGACCTTTTACGGCCTGTCGGCACTCGACGACCGCATCAAGAACCCGGACCAGCTGATTGCCGTCGACGTGGCCAAGTTCTCCAACAGTCTGGCCGAGCTGTACAGCAACCTGGCCAAGCCTATCCTAGACATGGTAAGACCTGATACTTGAGTACTTGACCATATAAAAGACTTGAGCAATATGCTAACCAACAGACAATATACACATACTCGCTGTCAAAGAGCGTCGGCGGCGAGGGTGTCGTGTCCATGTCGCTCCTGGTCCAGCTGTCGGCACTGGTTATGCGTGCCCTGACACCGCCGTTTGGCAAGTACGTCGCCGACGAAGCCCGCCTGGAGGGCGAGTTCCGCTTCGAGCACTCGCGCCTCATCGACCACAGCGAGGAAGTCGCCCTGTATGCAGGCCACTCGGCCGAGAAGGACACCCTGGACAAGGGCTACTTTACGCTCATCAAGCACGTCAACTATATCCTGCGCCAACGCTTCTACCACGGCTTCATGGAGGACTATGTCATCAAGTACCTCTGGGGCGCGCTCGGCCTGCTGCTCTGCAGTATGCCCGTCTTTGTTCCCATCCCCGGCGTCGGCAAGCCGTCCACGTCGTCGTCTGGCAATGCCTCCTCGTCTGTCCTGCACAACATGGCCAATCGCACCGAGAGCTTTATCACCAACCGCCGCATGTTGCTGTCGGCTTCCGACGCCTTTGGCCGTATCATGTTCTCGTACCGCGAGATCATGGAGCTTGCGGGCTACACGTCGCGTGTGTCTACTCTGCTTGACGTCATGGATGACGTCCGTGCTGGCCAGTTTGAGAAGAAGCTTGTGTCCAGCAACGACAACACAGACGACCACGCCGCCGTGCTCAAGGGTCGTGGTACCGTCGTCGAGAGCGACACTATCGAGTTCAAGGATGTGCCCATTATTTCGCCTAATGGCGACGTACTGGTGCCTGCCTTGTCGTTCCGCCTGCGTCCTGGTGACCACCTGCTCGTTGTCGGCCCCAACGGCTGCGGCAAGTCGTCGCTGTTCCGTATCCTCGGTGGCCTGTGGCCCGTCTACGGCGGCACTGTCCAGCGCCCGCCGCCTACTGATATATTTTACATCCCGCAGCGCCCCTACCTGCCGCGCGGCACTCTTCGCCAGCAGATCATCTACCCCGACAGCCTGCGCGGCATGCGCGCCAAGGGCATCTCGGATGCCGACCTGGAAAAGATCCTGGCTCTGCTCGGCCTCGAGGAGCTGCTCACTAGCCAGCAGGAGAGCGGCGCCGGCTGGGACGCCGTGGCTGAATGGCGCGAGGTGCTGAGTGTCGGCTGGCAGCAGCGCCTCGCCATGGCGCGTCTGCTCTACCACCGCCCCAAGTACGCCATTCTCGACGAGTGCACATCGAGCGTGACGCTGGAGATGGAGAAGACCATGTACGAGCAGGCCAAGGCCATGGGCGTCACGCTGATGACCGTGAGCCACCGCCGCAGTCTGTGGCAGTACCACAACCACATTCTGCAGTTTGACGGCCAGGGCCACTTTATCTTTACCAAGCTGGACGCCGAGCGGAGACTGCGGCTCGAGGACGAGAAGGACGACCTGGACCTGCTGCTGCGGCAAGTGCCGGATGCCGAGAAGCGCATCGCGGAGCTTGAAGAGGCCATGGCCTAGTCTGGCGGTCATTGGTTTCTTTCCATGTCATTTGTATATTTTCAACCATCTAGTAGCGCGTTATCTTTTACATTTATTCCCTATTATATACTCATGTATTCAAGATGTATTTTAATTTCGTTTATTCTGTTTGATTTTAGTGTTCTGGTCCGCCCTTTTACTGCTCTGTAAATTCTCAAGGAGCTAGACTTTTGTTCGATGCGGTACTGCCCTCCAGGATAATGAATATTTTGACAACGCCCAACCCGCATAGTAGTATATAATGATAATCCATGATGGTTTTTATCAATTTCAAATCAGAAGTGAGAAATGATGATATTCCTTCCTAATCGGTACTTGTATACTTACATAATCAAGATGTTATTTTGGCGGTCAAGTTTTTGCCAGATTCTGCCGGCTAAACTCCACCTCCATTTTCAAGCTTCACTTACACTTACCGAAACCTCTTTGGTTCGTGGTGTTTCATCGACTGTCGAATATTGCGAGTACGGAAACACAGATATACATCGAGAATGGCTACGTCAATAGCAGCTGCAGCGGTAGCAAGCACGACAGCCCAGCTGCGCTTCCTCACCGACGCCGCGCATCTGTTGCGACAGACCGCCCCCGAGACATCGGCGTTCCTCATGCACCGCCGGACCGATGTGCTGGCACAGAACATATCGGCATCGGCATCATCGGCTACGGCTACGACGTCATCAAACTCGATTTCCTCATCGGCACAGGCTGCCCTGGCCTTTACCCAGACCGATGCGCAGCGCCAGCATGTGTGCTCAAGCTGTGGCCACATTCTGATTCCGGGCAGCAACGGCACGACACTCACGATACAGTCGGGCAAGACAAAAGCAAAGAAGAGTTCCAAGCGCAAGAGAGACAGCAAAGCCGACAGCAAAGCCGACAGCAAAGACAAGGACGTACACACCGGCATCACCAAAGTCTTTGCATGTGGTTTATGCAACCGCGAGACACGCATCGCATTACCACCGCCGCCGCCACTGCCCAAGAACAGACGGCCCAAGAAGGCAGCCGCGAAAGAAGAGCCAGCGCCAGCAGAGACCCAAAAGCCGCCACTTTCCTCTGCGTCGCCCACCCAGTACAAGGACAAGACGGCACCTCCAAGACCGGCAGAGGCCGCACCCAAGTCGACCAATGCCAACAGCAAGAAGAGGGCCAAGAACAGAAAGGCAGGCCTGCTGGCACTGCTCGACAAGAGCAAGGGCAGCGACAGCAGCGGGTTTGGCGGGCTCGGCCTGAGTTTTGACGACTTTCGCAAGAGATGAGCTGGTGTGCGTCTTTGGTGGTGGTGGACAGTGGCCGAGTTTTAGCGCTTGGTCACTGTAACCACTTCCCTACAGTACATGCGACTTCTAAATGTGTGGCTTGCCTTTCAGCCACAGCACTCTACAGTAACCAGGCTGGGGAATGCGCTGGGCCGCTCTGGGACGTGCTAGCGCCTCGTCGCTCCTGCCTGTTTCCACGCGCTGCAGCCAGTGACGGCCGCCAGTGCCTAGAACCTTCCCGAAAGTCCCAATGCTGCAATAAACCGGGGTCTTGCCCGCTGAGTCAGGCAAAAAACAGGCCAGAAGGGTCCGCCCGACCCCCAATGCGCGTCATTGCAGCTTATAAAGCCGCCCCGCTGCGGTGCGCGCAAACAGCAAATGGGCATCATATTACAGGCGATCACCCTACCAAACCCAGCTAAAACCAAGGCTTATCACCAGTAACCCCTCCTAAAGATTTTACGATAAGAAAAAAAAAAAAGGAAAATCGGGGACAGCGACCAGACGGCCACCACCTGCCTTTACCCCAGCGACAGCCAGCACAACATTGCGCCTAATCAAGATTTGACAATTTCCATAAAAGAGACGACAGTTCGCATCTTTGATCTTCGTTTCCAATTTTGGATTTATTATAATCTTCCAAACCAGTTGCCCCATACACACAACTACACACACACACATACACACCATGTCTCCAAGCGAAACTACCCCCCCGGTCGACGTCTTCGAGTCCATCGGCCAGCAGGCCGCCCAGGTCAACGCCCGTACGGATGCCGAAGCCACGGACGACCAGGACGATGGCCGCGTTGTGGAGGAGATTGAGTCTCTCTGCATGAACTGCCACGAAGACGGCATGACCCGTCTGCTGCTCACCCGCATCCCCTACTTCCGCGAGGTCATTGTCATGTCCTTCCGCTGCGAGCACTGCGGCTTTCAGAACAACGAGATTCAGGCCGCCGGCTCTGTCCAGACCCGTGGCACACACTACGAGCTCCGCCTCACCAACATGGACGACTTCTCGCGCCAGGTCGTCAAGGCTGACTCGGCTGTCGCCAAGTTTGTCGAGGCCGACATTGAGATCCCCTATGGCCGCGGCCAGCTGACCAATGTCGAGGGCATGCTGCGCTCTGTCATTGACGATCTCGAGATGTACCAGGAGGCCCGGAAGGAGCAGCAGCCCGAGGTCTGGGCCAAGGTTAAGGATGTCATCACCAAGGCCAAGTCCATGCTGGCTGGCGAGGCTTTCCCCTTCCGCTTCAGCCTCGACGACCCGGCCGGCAACAGCTGGATCGCCCCCGACCTGCACGACGGTGTCGGCAAGTGGGAGAAGCGCGAGTACCTGCGCTCGTCTGAGCAGAACCAGGCACTGGGTCTGTCCGACACCACCACCACTGGTGCCGAGGCCACTAACACATCCTCCACCGGTATGGCCACGGGCCTGTCTGGCTCCGACGGTGTCATCCCTATTAACGGCCAGGGCCGTCTCAGCGAGAATGATGATATCATTCCTAACGAGGTCTACACATTCCCCGCCAGCTGCCCGGCTTGTGTGCACCCCGCCATTACACACATGAAGATGGTTGACATTCCCCACTTCAAGCAGGTCATCCTGATGAGCACGCTGTGCGATCACTGTGGCTACCGCTCCAACGACGTCAAGACTGGTGGCGAGATCCCCCTGCAGGGCCGCCGCATCACCCTCGAGGTCAAGACCGACGTCGACCTGGCGCGCGATATTCTCAAGAGCGAGAGCTGTGCGCTCGAGTGCCCTGAGCTGGACCTGCAGGTCAACCCCGGCACTCTGGGCGGCCGCTTCACTACTGTTGAGGGTCTGCTGACGCAGGTTCGTGACGATCTGCACAAGCAGATCTTCCACAGTGACACCGAGAGCAAGGACTCCAAGACGGGTGCCAAGGAGTCGACCGCAAACGAGGGCGGCGACTCCGAGTACTACTCAGCCGACGATCGGACAAAGTGGAACAAGTTTTTCCAGGGCCTGGACGACGCCATCGCTGGCAAGCGCCCCTTTACCATTATCCTGGAGGACCCCCTGGCCAGCTCGTACGTGCAGAGCCTGGCAGACGACCCAAGAGAGCCCGACGCCCAGATGACCTCTACGGCGTACGACCGCACCGACGAGGAGGAGGAGGAGCTCGGTCTCAAGGATATCCAGGTTGAGGGCTATGAGGGTGAGGCCGAGGCCCAGGAGGCGCACGACCAGTACAAGAAGGAGCAGAAGGACCTGCAAGACAAGGCCAACGGGGAGGCGGCGGCGGCGGCGGCCAAGGAGGAGCAGAAGTAAGACCTGAAAGTCGTCTGCTCGCAATTCATTTTCTAGTGTCGTTTTGATATCATTATTTGCTTTTCATGCTTTATTGTTTACAACGTTTATTCATCATGAGGAGCGGTCCGGGAAAGGGAAAATATGGCGATAGAGTTGAGTCTACAAGACATTCCAATTTGATACATGTTTTTTAATTATTAAAAAAATGATTGTGAATGAATGTGAGTGTTAAAAGTAATAATAGGTGTACTTGACTTGCTAAAGCTATTCTATGCATATTCGCTGATGCTATGTGACAAAGGAAGAAAATAAACAGTGTAAGGGCATGAGAGATAAGAGGAAGCAAAACAGCCAAAAGGACAGGCATACTCCCGATGCAATGAAAGACAAATAAAGAGATAAAGGCAAGAAATGAAGAAGAGAAGAAGAAAATAGAAAGAAGACGATGCTAAACAAGCTCGCCAGTGTGACGCTTTGTCTTTGTAAGTGCAAGACAGACAGATATCGAGAGAGAGATGCAATGCTAAAATGAGGAGGAAAGAAAGAAAGAAAGAAAAAAAAAGACGGAAAGAAGAGAAAAGACATACTCAGCGACGTCCTCCCATGAGCCGCTGTTTCCGCTCCTCCTTCTCCGCCTTGAGCCGCCGCTCCAGGGCTTCCTGCTGTGCATCCTCCTTGCGCGCCTGCATCTCGGCACGCCGCTCTTCCATGTCAATGTCCGACATGCCCGCCTCCATGTCCGACTCTTCTTCTTCCGAGTCGTAGTAGTTGTACCCGCCACCGGCACTCCGTCTCGCAGGCGGCTCTTCCTCGTCGTCGTCGTACTCGATGAAATCGTCCATCTCGTCCTCCGAGTCGTACCGTGACCGCCGTGGGTTGCCAAACGGCATGCGCGCACCCGATCCGCGCGACGCGCCACCTTCACGGCGGCTACTGCCAGAACCGCGGCCGTCGCGGTCGTCGCGGCCATTGTCTTGTGACCGGGCACGGCTGCCGCCACTGCCAGGTGCCGCATCGCGGCCGCCCGAAGACGACGGCCGTGGCCGTGCTGTGCCCTGGTAGCCTGTAGTCGCTGTTGCCGCCTTTTTGGGCCGCTTCTCTTCCTCTTTGGGCGCTGCCTGTTTCCGCCGCGGCGCGGCAGCAGATGCAGCACCAGCTTTGGATGTTCTCCCTGCTCCCGCCGCAGATGCACCACCTGCCCGTGCACCGCGTGCGCCTGCACCTGCACCAGCCCGGCCGCCGAGTGCAGGCCCGCCGCCAAGGGGTGGTAACCGATTTGAGCTGCCACCATTTGATGCGCCGCCAGCGCCGGGTCGTGGTCGGCTGCCGCTACCCAGTGGCGGGAGGCCCGACCCTCGTTTCGCCACGCCTGCACCTGCACGCGCCGTCTCCTCTGCCTTGGTCATCATACGGTCGCGCATGCCGGGTGCCTTTTCGGTGGCCTTGTGCTGGATCTTGCCGACTGAGCCCATATTGGCCTGGGCCGCTTTGGCGCGCTGCATGATTTCCTGGTAAGAGCCCTTCTTTGGAGGGGCGCCGGTAGATGCTGCTGATGATGATGCAGGTGCTGGTCTTGATGCTGAAGGTAGTGGTGCCATGCCAGGACGGCGCGCAGCTGCAGAGGATGAGGAAGAAGAGTATTGAGAAGAGGTACTGGTCGTCGGTCTTGGCTGCGATTCGAGTGTTGGTTTGCGTGAGCCGGCGGTGCCCATGTATCCCGTCGATGTCGTCGATGTCGTCGATGCCGATGTGCCGTTCCGGTCCCGATCCCGGCCATTTGAGGAAGACGGCGGCGCTGTCCGTGATGCCTTTGCCGAGCTGCTAGACAAGGCTTCGCTTGCTTTCCGTTTCTGTGCCGGCGCGGGAGCCGGCCGGGCCTTCGAGTCGCCCTCGCTGCCGGTGATCTGTGCCAGCAGGTCGCCAATCTGGAGAGTCAGTATCAGTATTGGCCACATCTTGATTATGTGTTCAGCAGTGGCATGACGACGTACCATTTTGTGTATTCGGCTTGAGCCCTTATAAGTACAGAAATAAGTCGGGTTGAGTAGATTTCCGATTTCCCCCAGTCGCTGGTTAGGCGTCTGTTGCAAAACCAGCCCGATGCATTTGTAAACACTCTATGGCCGTGATCCGAGTAGGCTTGCTGGAGGCGAGGTCGTCGGGGGGGAACGAAAGACACGCGTCGTAAACGGCCAGTCAAGAAGAGAGTCGAGTTGGGGTGTCACCGTGAGCGAATGTCCGGCTCAGGGTGAGGAGGAGGTGGTGGTGGTAGTGGTCGCGTTTGGTGACGGGTGGTGATGGAGACCGGCGAGATGTTGGTCAACAGAGGTTGCTGCTGGCCTGTTGACTTCTTTGGGTGGCAAAAAGCAGGGGTGGACTAGACTCACAGACTTTCGCGGAAGAGAGCCTCGTGACAGGCTGCCGCTAGCAATCGCTAATTAGTAACTAGCGACTAGTTACAGGGCTGTTTTCGGGCAGACTTCACTAAGAAACAGGGAGCCGGACGCGTGCCTCTCCCAGAGTCTAATCGGTCTCTCCAAGCCTACAATGCAATTAAACATGCAAAAATAGTGAATTAATTTTGTAGATATTTGACAGCAATGCGGCACGCTAGTACATCAATCAAAAGTCCTCAACTGGTGCGTGACGGCGACACAAGAGAACAGTAAATATGCCACCAAGCCGTCGTCGCAGGAAATCATTCCTTTGAACTGTCCCTTCTTTAGAACCGTTTGGCGGGTTGGGTCTTCTTAGTATTCGTCCTGTCTCGTCGGCGGTGGATACGGCAGAATCAACGAGAACCCACGCGCTGCGCTGTACAAGCTGTGCAGCGAGACGTCGTGCTGGCCTGGGCGTGCTGGCCTGAGCTGCAGGATGCAGGCCTCAGAACAAGACGACAGCCGCTTGACTGCGTCGGGCTTGGGTTATGTCTGCTTTGGGCAACCACTCTAGGATTACGCCCCGCAACTCCAAGTACAACCATTGGCCAGACTATCTACTGATAGCAAACGCGATATCCTTCGTATGATTGGACAGTACATGTCGAAAATACACTTATTCAACTCTTCTGTTTACATAATCATCACTGAGATCCTATCACATGACCGACTCAGAGTTAGGGTTTTTCCGAGTCCACCAAAATCATTACTACAGGGCGGGCAGATTTTCCGCCCTTTTTTTTACTGGGGCCTGTAGTCCATCAAAAATTAGCAGAAAAAATCGTCTATGCCCTCGTACTCCGTTTCCCTCTGGCCATCCCACTCCGACCTACGATCCTCAAACATACAAAACTTTTCTATTCCCCTTTCTGAACTCGAAGATTCAGTCACCGTTCGGTTAAACCGATTGAAATCTCGTGTTCATTCTCTACACTCCCACCAACATGTACGTCTGCCTCTACCACGGTGCCGTTCTCGTCGACAACTAGACAACCAGACAACTCGCATTTGGTCGCATCGATCGCATCGCTTCCCCGCTGTTGTCGAGACTGTCGAAATTGTCGCGAACGGAGACCCCGAAAATAAAAACTCAATAACCAAGACCGCAACTAACATCACACAGTCAAAATGAAGTACCTCGCAGCCTACCTTCTGCTTGCCCTCGGCGGCAACGCCTCCCCCTCCGCTGAGGACATCAAGACCGTCCTGAGCTCCGTCGGCATTGAGGCCGATGCTGAGCGCCTGGACAAGGTCATTGCCGAGCTGAGCGGCAAGGACGTCAACACCCTGATCGCTGAGGGTTCCGCCAAGCTGGCCTCCGTCCCCTCGGGCGGTGCTGGTGGTGCCGCCGCTGGTGGCGCTGCCGCTGCCGGTGGTGCCGCTGACGAGAAGGTCGAGGAGAAGGCCGAGTCTGAGAAGGAGGAGTCCGATGACGACATGGGCTTCGGTCTGTTCGACTAAGCGTCTCGCTTCCTCACCACCAATCTATTCTCGACCTCTCAACCTCACCCTCCCCCTCGCCTTCACCTCGACGAACCCACCAGACCTCCACGCCGCATCGACGACTCGAAACAGTAACAAGATCATGACTGGTGTGTCTACAAGAACAAAAACGAACGACAGAACAGGTCCGGAAACGGACCGCACGGGACGCCTTGGCTACTTTTTTTCTTTCAAAATTTTCATCTCAAAAAAAGTTGGGCGGGTGGGGTACCAGGCCTGTATTGTACCGGGTGTCTGACCTCTCCTCTCATAACATGGGATTTGCAGGGGGATTGTGGCGTTGATGTGTCTGTTTATACTGGTTTTCATATTCCCAAAGACAAAAAAGTATACGTTTTACAAAAATGGATAGGCAGTGGCTGCCTCTGGGTTGCTCGGGTATTCTAAATGAATAAAAAAATTACAAAAATGAAACATCTGAAGTATTGTAGGAATGCCGTTAAACAAAATGCTGTCTGAATGTTGAATACGCAGAGCTGAATCCTGCACAGCTGAATACTGTAGAATTGAATGCTACACAGTATCTATCACTGCATGGATCCCAGCAGGGTAAGGAAAGTGAACTTTTTTAAAAATCGAAATCACATCATATGACATAGCACGTGACCTATCACGGACCACAACGAGGCTGGCAGCGTAGACCCGCATTGGCTCTATCTCCTGGTAATTTTCTGGGCCAGCATCATACTCTGAGCAGCATCGCGAAGCTTGGGCGTGCAGCAGTACTAGACGTTGCCGACGAACTACGCGACAGCGCCACGACGACACAAGTACGACGACAGCCCTCCAGAAAGGCAGCCGACATGAATACAATACAATAAACAACCTACATTGTTATCACGATTCATTTATCTACCTCCCGACCGCCATATCGCGTGCCGACATCCTCTTGACGGTTTGATCTCGAGGATTCTGATCTTTTGTTTATATATCGCATTTCCCACAAGCGACAAGATGGTATGTCACACCCTCTTGCCTTTTTTTAGTGGCTGGCTCATCTAACAACTCAGGCACGTAATCAAGAAAAGGCGCAGTCTATGCTGTTTCGCTTCCGCGAATCGCAAGCTGCAGACCTCGGCATCATCGACGCCAGCCGCACACGCCGTCCCAAGGCCATCTCCGAACAGACAAATCTTTCAAACTGCGAGAAATGGCGCGGCCAGGTTCTCAAAGAGATCTCGCGCAAGGTCACCAAGATCCAGGATCTCGGCCTCAGCGACTACCAGATCCGCGACCTCAACGACGAAATCAACAAGCTCATGCGCGAGAAGCATATGTGGGAAGTGCAGATTCGCAACCTCGGCGGTCCCAACTATACCGTGGTCACAAAAGCAAGCGGCGAAAACATCCCAGGCGCCACCAAGGGCTACCGCTACTACGGCCGTGCGCGCGAGCTGCCCGGTGTCAAGGAGCTGTTTGATGCGGCCCGCACAAAAGGATCAGGCCAAAAGCCAGGAGGCACAGAAGGCGGCGAAAAATCGCTAGAGGACCGTGACGATCTGCGCAAGGATGTCGATGCGGCATACTACGGCTACGGCCCAGACGAAGAGGACGGCACACTACTCGAGTATGAGGCGGCACGCGAGATTGAGGCACAAGCAAGGCTGGCAGCAGCACCATCAGCAGCAGCAGCAACAGCCAAACCCCCACCAGGTTGGGAACCACTGCCGGGCGACGTAGGCGACGGCCAGGGCTGGCATCTGCCGACGGTTGAGGAGGTACAGCAAGAGCTGCTGGAGCGGAGGAAGCGGCGGATATTGGACCAGCTGGCATAGCCGCCTGCGTTGCTGGTCTGATTAGCGTGCTGTATAGATTATGGTTATATCGCTGTATAGCTGTGTTTTCTGGAGCTCTGGCGTTTGAAAAGGATATTGCTATAATTTTTCTCGGGTTTGGGAAATGTTGCCACGTTTTGTTTGTCGTCCATATATCACTGTTCTACCATTTTACATCTTATTTTCATAATGCAGCATTTTGAGTTTATGCATTGTGAATCAACAATTATCGGTTATCCCGATGCTTCACTCCTGCATTGCTTCTTTGTCTTCTTCTTCTTACTTTCGGGCCATTGACGCTTTATCGTTGTCCCTTGTCCACGGGAGTATCTTTTAGCTGTGCGTCACTTGTTGAACGAACCCCCATAGAGCAGCCAGTTTATACTCAGATTACAACTCACGCATACACAACACTGTGGTATATGGCGCCACTCCCATACTATGTAGTGAATAATGTAGTCAGTCAAATTTACATCAGCTTGCTATTCTGGCTGCTAGTTGTTGAACTGACTAATACAACTTTGATGGCCAGTCGTACCTTCTCATATATTTGTTTGTAGCAGGCAGGAGTACCAACGCTCCTTCCTCGTTTGTCTACGCCTTTCCCCCAAGCCTTACATGCTTTGCCGTCACATTTGCATCACATCAACCTCACACCTGCAGCATATCCATCTCTATGACACGCTGACGTCTGTGAGAAGGGACACTGGAGCGCTTATATATAAATCAGCCATCTCAGACGATCTATACACGCAATTGGTTGCCTCTAGCATCACTCAAAATCTGCACCACCTCAGCTGCTTTGTATTTCGGCTATTTATTCCGTCTAAATCGTGTCTCAAGTTCCCAGTCATCACATCGCCATCCTCCGCAGAGCCTATACTGTATGCTGCAACAGTCTGATTACGCCACGCCACGCCGCGGTGAGTGTGAATGCTAATGCTAAGTTGCTAACGATATGAATCAAACCACCAAGCCTCTCGGGCAAATACCCCCCGGCATGGCTCCTTCACAAGAGGAAGGCTGTGGGCACACGGTCCCCGATGTCGAACTCATCTGTCCTCCGGGTGCAGAAGATAAGCCCCGTCGCAGCGCCTGGTGGAAGCGTGGCTGTGCGTCCATGACTCTCACATTCGGGGGTGTCCCTTCGGACGCAACCACATCAGATATCCATGCCTCTCTTCTGCCGCTGTCTGTTTTTTATATCGACATTGAGGAGAATGACCTGGGAGACCGGACAGGGAGAGTGCGTGTCCGTATGGAGGCACCCAGATTCGACTACTGGTACGACCATGTTTGGCTTCTCCAGATCCATGGGCCGCCAGTGCGTCCTGTCCGTGTTTCCGTATACGTTGATGGCCGCAGCTTCAAGCTAAAGTCAGACTACAGCATCATGACATCCTCCAAGCGCTGGGTGCAGTCCGAGGTCGAGCTCGGCCTGGGCATTTTGAGCCAAGGCTTCATGCACCAAAAGCGAGCGATGATGGTCATGGACGAGATGGACGGGTGGGACAAGGAGAACGCAGTCAGTGTCAAGATCAATTTCCAGCACCGCAAGATTATGATTTTTGCCAAAAGAGTGCTGAGGGAGTCGCCCGGAGGTATCTCCGCCACAGCACCTACAAAGCCACGGAGCCTGCCCATTGAGTACAAGATTGAAATCCGGTTTCCCTGGATCAAGAACATTTGGGAGCAAGAGTTCAAAGGCAACCGTCTGTGCATCGTTCTCAACACCGACTCTCCCCCCGAGTATTGGCGCAAAATCCAAAACACGGCAAACACTCATGGACCCGACCACCTCTCGTGGAGTGATAGGGAGGAGTGGGTTCGCATGGCATCCTTGGCTATGAACCAGCGTGCTATCCGCGATGCAGCGGTTGCTCTGAACGGCGTCTTTCGAAAGGACGAAGCTGTGGACTTGGGAAGATGGTGCACCTTCCGCCTCGGCCTTGAGGCTTCCAAGGTCGAACAATGGCGCGAATTAGCAAACTGGCTGGGCGACTTTGCCGTCAGGGTAAAGCCCTGCCCAGAGTTTCGGTTTCTCCAGAGAGACGACCACAACATGTGGGAATGCGTGCAGACCAGCGCACTTTCCCAATCGCCGACAGCTCGGAACAACATGCACCACCTCTCGCGCAACCTCGCCTACGAGGTGGCATACCAGCTGGAAGTGTGCATCTCGCGCAACATCTTGCATGAAAGCGCTCTGGATGTTGTCTTTCTCGAAAGTCTAGCAGCCCTAACACCTGACCGTGCCACTCGGATGCTCGAGTATGTAGCTGAGAGAGGCAAGCGGGTATACCAACCGCACAGCATCTTTCGAGACCCCAAGGCTGCCTCGTACTGGCGCAAAACACCGACCGAGTCGTCCTTGGACAAGGACAAGGCAGTCTACATCCGCAAGGCCATTGTGACCCCGACAACAATCATTTATGGAACACCCACCCTCGAGCCCGGCAACCGAGTACTACGTCACTTCCGCGAGCACCATGACCGCTTCTTGCGTGTGCAGTTTACCGATGAGTTCCTGCTCGGCAGACTGAGCGGTGACCGCAACACGAAGCGGACAGACGAGTGTTTTTCGCGTGCCTTCCGGGCACTGAAGAACGGCATCCGCGTGGGTGGCCGACACTTTGAGTTTCTAGCCTTTGGAAACTCGCAGCTGCGCGAGAACAGCACGTACTTCTTTGCGCCCACCGAGCTCGTGTCGTGTCAGGATATCCGCGACTGGATGGGTGATTTTTCGAGCATCAAGACAATTGCCAAGTACGCAGCACGACTCGGTCAATGTCTCTCGACTACGCGGCCTGTACCAACCTTTGGTGTGCCGACTATTTTACAGCGCATCCCCGATGTCGACCATGGCGACTACTGCTATACGGACGGTGTCGGCAAGATATCCAACTGGTGGGCTCGTGTCATCGCTGGACATCTCAAGGTAGACCAAGTGCCATCGGCGGTCCAGTTCCGCATGGGGGGCTGCAAAGGAATTTTGGTAGTTTGGCCAGATGTTCCGTCTGGCCAGATTGTACAGATCCGGCCATCGCAAGAAAAGTTTCCTACCCTGGATGGCGCCAACCACCTCGAGATTGTTCGATGCTCCGAGACAGCGACAGCCACTCTGAACCAGCAAACAATCATTCTGCTAGCGACCCTCAACATTCCCGAAAAAGTGTTCCTTGAGCTTCTCAACGAGGAACTGGCTGGCCTGGATGCAGTGATGAAGAGCCCTGAGAGAGCGGTCGAGCAGCTGATGCTGCGGATCGACCAGAACCGCGTCACTCCAAACATTGCCGACTTGGTCAAGGCTGGCTTTATGACGTCGCAGGAGCCGTTTGTATGGGCACTCCTGCAGCTGTGGCGCTCTTGGACACTCAAGGCGCTCAAAGAAAAGGCGCGCATCTCTGTGGCCAAAAGCGCGTTTGTACTAGGATGTGTGGATGAAACGGATACCCTGCGAGGCCACACGGAAATCAAAAAGGACCCCAATATCAAGATCGGTTATGAGGTACCCGATGATGACCCCAGCAAATACCCGCAGATCTTTCTACAGGTGCCCGACGTTGAGACATCGGCCGGCGGCTTTGCCATGCTCAAGAGAAACAACACGCAGGCTCGCAAGAGATCTGTAGACTACAGGGTGATTACTGGGCTTTGCCTTGTCGGCCGCAACCCGTCTCTCCACCCAGGTGACCTGCGCGTTGTAGAAGCCGTCGATGTGCCTGCTCTACGCCATCTCAAGGATGTTGCGGTGTTTCCACGGGTCGGAGACCGTGACCTGCCCAGCATGTGCTCCGGCGGCGATCTGGACGGTGACGACTACTTTGTGTTCTGGGACGAGCGCCTACTGCCGCCGCCCAAGTTCCGCAACTACACGGCAATGAACTACGACTCTGTGCGCGAGCCGGATGTAGACCAAGTGACGCCTCGGCACCTCATCTCGTTCTTTGTGCAGCACATGAAGCACGACAACCTGCCTCGGATTGCAGTGGCGCACCGGGCGTTTGCCGATCATCTCGAGGGCGGCGCCATGAATCCGCGGTGCCTAGAGCTCGCGCAGCTGCACTCGCAGGCAGTGGACTATGCAAAGACTGGCATCCCAGCACTGATGCACCCGCGGCTTGTGCCGAAAAGGTTCCCGCACTGGATGGCCAACTTGAACAAGACAAAGTATGTTTCGAGAACAGCGCTGGGCAAGATCTACAACAAGGTACAGATTGAGAACTTTGAGCCGGCCTTTGATAGGCCTTTTGACCGCCGCATCCTGGACCACTACCCGTCGATGGACGGCAAGATGCTGCACCGTGCACGGCGCATCAAGTCGCAGTACGATCTAGCCATCCGGCGAGCGATGGCACAAAAGGAGCTCGACAGCGAGTTTGAGCTCTGGACGGGGTTTGCCATGAAGCGGCCACGGGTGGGCACTGACTACAAGTCTGCAGAAGATCTCGGGCGTCTGTACCGGGTGATCACATCACGGTTTCGCAAGCTCTGCCTTCGCGAGGTGGACAATTCGCGAGACATTGCCAAGCTCGGCCCGTTTGTGGCAGCGATGTACCGGGTGACACACGAGGAGGTGCAGATTGGACTGCACGAGTACACACTATCGCGCGGCCAGAACGAGAAAAAGGTGTTTGCGCCGTTGATCAGCTTTCCGTGGCTGTTTTCTCACGAGCTCTGTTGCATTGCCAAGGCCTCCGACCTTGAGAAGAAGGCAGACGACGCAGGCGAGGGAAAGGCCGAGGCCGCAAGAGGCAAGCCAAAGGACGACAAGAAGAGAGATGGGTATCTGCTGACGCCGGCCGAGCTGCAAGAGATGGCATACACGCAGCAGAATGGGGTGCCGACTCACCACGGCATCCCACTGGATCTTTCCTTCTTTGACCGGCCCAATGAGGAGGAGGAGGAGGGCGACAAGGACGAGCCCGAGTTCCAGCCAATGTGGAAGCTGCCGCCTGGCAAGTGCGAAGAGGATGTGCTCCTCCGGCTTGTTGTACCAGCCGAAGCAGCTGAAGCCGCGGCAGCAGCAGGCGAGGTGTCTGGCGTTGGGGCGGACGGCGGTGTTGCCGAGGTCAACAACTACGATCTACTAATGTCACAGTTTAGTGAGACGGCAGCGGCAGCAGCAATGAAGGCGCAAGCCAAGGCCAACGCCAAAGCAGGCGCAGCAAAGCAGAGCAGCCTGTCGCATGTCTTCCCATGGGCGGAGATTGAAGACGATGTGCTGTCGACTACGAGCGAGGAGAGCCTGGCCGGGGCCTACGAGGAGATTGTCATTGAGCGCGATGACGATGAGGAGGAGGCCAAGGCGCAGGGCACTGATAAGAATAATTGCAATGGCGATGACAAGGTGGAGGCAGAGTACAACGATCTGCCCGAGGGGCTCAGAGGCCGCCCCATTGACATGTCGGCATTGAGTCTCGAGGTGAGGCCGCCCTATGGCAGGGGTAACGGCAAAGATGTCAAGGACAGCGTCAAGGATATCAAGGATGTCGAGGCTGTACATGACGCCAAGGGCCATGCACACGAGGTGTGTCTTGACGACGATGGCGATGATGCCGACGACGAGGCCGAGCAGTTTAGCCACCTCTTTGGGAGCGCATAAAGGACAAGCACTCGGATGTCATGAATCAGCATCCGAGGGATGTTCTGTTTCTGTTTCTGTTTCTGGTTTGCTTGCCTTCTTTTTCCCTTTTTTTTGCCTCTTGTTTTTGTTTGGCCTTTTGCTATGCTCTGCTTCCCCAGACGCATGAAACACAAGTCAGGCTCTTGGCATGAATCGCCACGCCTTTCATTCTTTTCCGCCTTCATCGCGCTGGACATGAACACATGATTTGAATTTAAGCTCGGTTTGATGGGCTCTGGAGCCGGCAGCCGCATCAAGCATTCCAAACCATTGCCAAAGGGCATGATTGTGAAACGAGAGCATCCTGGCGGGCATCAATGCACATCCCCCACAGGTATCAAGTCAGCATAGCATCAGCAAACATTTGCATGGTAGACAGCGGGACACAATAACGAACCAAACATTCCACAACCCCAGAAGAGAAAGCATTCAGTCTCACCAGATTTGTACTCTGTAGTATTCCACGACTCCGTATTCTGCAATGGCACGCGACGTACGACGTAGCTGGCAGGTGCGTCGTCGTTTCACCGGCGACAGGGCCGCATCGGGCAAGAAGAAATGATGTTATTGATAGCGGGGGTGATATAGGCACGGTCCTGGTAGCAGTGTTGCTGTATTTAGATACGGGTGCTGTCATGGGCCTCACCTTGGCCTTGACCTCGACTTTGACCTTGATTTGGGCCGCCTGGCTGGCTGCCCTCGGCCAGCAAGACATGAAACGGCCAGCCTGGAGAAGCTTTTCGAGGACAAGCTTTTCGGCCTCCTGATTTTCCCTGTTTGTGCTGTAACAACTCTATTTTTGTTTTTTGCCCAGCAAACAGTGCTACGTATGAACAGCACAAACAGCACAAACAGCACACAGACTCGCCTCGCGATGCTACAGTCTGGAACACTCCATCCCAACAGGACGCCCCTGATGCAAAGGGTAGCACGGAAAGGTCGTTTCCGGCCCCCTTTTGCTTTTTTTCTGTCTCGTTTTGCTTTTTACATAGCAATTACATGTTAGTTTTTGCCGTTTGTACTACGATGATGAATTTTACCCTGCAATACAGAGACACCCAAATACTAGACGAACCGGATGGTCTACGTCCCGGCACATCAGGCACGGGCACATTACATAGTAGGTTGTATAGCTCACCAGAGACGATCATCTTGAATTGTGTTGAGAATCGAGGTCTATTCTGAGTGTCCGGTCCGTCACCAAGTCCCATACTCCTCTGTACATGCCATGCCGCTGCATCTCCATCAAGGCCCTGCTCTGATCACAAGTACGGACGAGGCCGAGATCTATAAGGCTACTTGGTAGAAAATCTAGAGAAAATCTAGAGAAAATCTAGAGAAAATCGCATAGCAATACCGTGTACAGAGCATAGCAGATCCAGGGCCAGGCCACGAGAGCGCACAATGTTGACGAGTACGGCAAGCCGGCCCTGGCCGGGTGAGCGGAGTGTGTAGACTTTACGCGGTGTGTCAGCAAACAGTACAGCAGAGTAAACAGATGCTCAGATGCCAGAGGACGATGCACGATGTAAGTACGTAAATCGGATGCAGATCAGGCCCCAGCACTAGCCCCCCCCTAACTCTAGCACTAAATAGCTCTACTATGTACTAGCCGTCCCAGCAGATTTGCAAGTGTCGCCTACGTAGTACAGCCCCCTATTCATAACTCCGTTTTTCTTTGTCTTGGTGATAGTACTCCGTAGTCTACGGATGATCTCGAGCAGCCTTTGGCGTAGAGTAGTCTCTAGCCCAAGATCTCCAGGCCACACGCTTCCAGCTACCGTTTCGGGGATACTCGTAAGCGAGCCATCTAACTGTAGTTACGTATGCAATCTAAGACAATGTTCAGGGAGACATATTTTGTTTTCTTTTGTTTTCTTTTGTTTTCTTTTGTTTTCTTTTGTTTTCTTTTGTTTTCTTTTGTTTTCTTTTGTTTTCTTTTGTTTTCTCTTCCAGGGCTATGGTTATTAGGGATATTATTGATAGTCCATCACGGAGACAGCACTTGATCTAGAAGGATCGTCGGAAGCCGGCTAGTGTTTATGCAGACAGTCATGATGGTGATGGCGATGATGGCGATGATGGTGGTGGTATGCACTCAAGTCAGCATGTTGATGCGCTGCAACACTCGACATATCTTACTGCATATAGAGCACAGCGCACTCATCCTGGAGAACTCGCAATCTCGGCCGAGTCCTGCTGTCCACTCTACGGACTATGTACGGAGTAGTATATACCACAATACGACGTACTATGTACAGAGTATGTACTAGTATCTTCGTATGGACGGAGTAGAGCCAGGTGTCAGCACTTCAACGGCACCACCAGCCAGCCCTGGTAGTGCGGGAATGTCCGTGTTGTGATCGCCCAGCTGCCAGTCCCAATGAGGAAAATCTTCCACTGTGTATGATACAATCCAATAGAATCCAACAGCCACCTCATAGTACTGCAATAGTGCTCGTACACTACCCAGCACTCAATAGCCAACAGACAAGGCGCACAACCATACCAAATGGAGCAGTTGCAGCCCTCGCCGAGAGTGAAGATCGCAGTGACCCGCCTTCCGGCAATGGCTCTGTTGCTGACTTCGCTTCGAGGATGACAGCAGCACTGGCCACCTTGACGGACATTACATATGATGATCGTGCTATCATTTCAGCCGCGACACATGCAATGATGTGCTCTTGAGTTGCTGAATAAACAATATACATAGTACTATTGTTGAATAGTACAATACAATATACTATTGCACTTCGACTTCGAGCACGTTTTGGGCGTGCATGGTCCAGACTATTTCCACAGATGACGACAGGAGAACAGGAGCATGAGACATGCGTCAAGCCGGAGGCAATATTGAGTATTACTATCAGCTGCAATAACTAGAATGCATACATAGTACTAGCAGTAGAAGGAAACAACAAGGAAATAAGCCAATTCCCGGCTTCGCATTCTGCATCGGACAATTCCCACAGAACATGGGCAATTCCCACAATCCCACCCAGGGAACAAAACGATACATAATACTAAGTCATACAGCATACGTAATACACGGATCACAGGCCAAATGCACAGCCAGACAGCCAGACCATGCCCAGTTTGACAGGCAGCCCCGGCGGTAGTGAAGAGAACGGCGTAGTGTGTGCAGTCCGCGGCGCAGTCTTTACGAAAGCGTCCTAGGCTTAGGCTGCAGCTGTTAGCAGAGCATTAGTACATACTATAGATGTATTACCAAGTAAATAGAGGCTGCCGTCAACAGACACCGCCGTAATTAGGCCGCTCCCCGTTGATGACTAGAGTAAGAGTATTTCGGTGAACGATAGATACTAGACAATATCCAAGTTCAGCTCACCTGCATCTACTCCGTAGGCTGGCGATCGGGATAAACGTGATTAGCTGCTCGTACAGAATTCAGACGCAGAGCAACTGCTCGTGCTGTTACGGAGCACTACATAGCTGCTGCTAGTACAGCGTAGTCGATTCCGGTTTTCACAAGCGAGCCGTGCATATCCAAATACCGGCCGGGCTCTGCACTACTCTAGCTGCTACTATGTATGTGCGGAGTATCGAGGCAAGGGCGTCCTCTTCTCGTTGTCCCGTTCTTCGTCTTTGTGTCTCACCTCGTCTCGCACCACATCTAATACACAGCAATCCTCTGTTCTTGTCGTGTTGGCCGATATAACGGTGATCCGACTAGTCGGCAGTCTAGAGTCCGGATTGCCCATCAACGCCCATCATCAGTTGATGGGGTATGATCTTGCGCTCTCCTGATGGGCTCTGCACGGCGGTATCTCGTGTTTCTCTACTTCTCCGTATTCCATCGATTTGGTGTCGGTGACTAGAACAAACCAGCTGCCGGCTATCACTGTGTACTCCGTAGACGTCTTATGCTCTCTGCTCCGTACACTGTACGTGCATAGTAAACATACTTATCAAAGCGCGTGGATGAGACACGGATTTACTATCTCTATCATCTCACACAAAACAATACCCAGAAAGTCGGCTCACGGTAGAGAAGATCCCTTTCGAAATAAGAAAAATAAACAACTCTTGTCCATGTTTCACAGTCCCAAAACGTATGGCCCTCCGGTGATGGCCATGCAGCCGGTCCTTAATAAGACTCTGAGATCATACATACATGGCAAATACACTGCAAATCATAATCGTCGGTGCAGGGGACTGGCCCATAGTATGCGGCAGTTTAACGATCGTTGGTTTCTTTTTCTTCTTTTTCTTCTTTTTCTTTTTTTTTCTTTTTCTCTTTTCTTTCTTATTTTCCTTTGATTTCTTTCCTCCTATCTGCACTGCTGATCGGGATTTTCACTCAATACAACATCGACTCCCTAAATAACTTGGCTCCGTTCTTGCTAAAACACCCTGCCACTTGACAACACAACTGTCGTATTTTATATATTACTACTGTGTACTGCGTAGTCTGTCATACTGAATCGTCGACGTTGTAGTTGATATGGGGAATCGGAAAAGGGCCGTCAAAACAGCCCCCAAAATGATCAGCCAAGCAGCACGATTGCACAGTGAGCGATTCGGGGCGTGCGTAGTGCGTGATGTGTGATGCGTGACGCGTGATGGGATGCAAAGGACAGCACAGAGGTCACAAGAGGTCGCAACGCTCTAAAAGCGAAATCGGCCGAGAAGACAGTAGATAAAAAATATAAATAAAAAATACAAAGAAGAAAAAGAAGAAAGGATCGCCGACACACCGTACTATGTAAGACGGGTGACAGGATCTGGAATCTGAAATGTGATCCATTTGGTTTTTGCTTGCAGAAGAGGGTGTGGTCGGTCCGGTGTTTACCGGTAGGATCAGTGGCAGAGTACTTTTGCTGGCGTCAACAACACATCACAATATGTAGACAATATTTATTATGTGTTGTCAACACCAGACAAGCTCTGCTCTAAGCGACGCGAGCGATCATCCAGGGACGACTATCACGGGCAAGCGGGGAGGTTGTTTTTGTTTTTAGGGAAAGGATCTGGCATCGACGGAGCAGTGTCAGGCATAGTCGGGCATGCAGGGTACGGTAGTCAGGCGTCATGCTGGCTTATGCTGACACTCTGCACATACTCCGTACTCTGCAAATAGCCTGCAACGGACATGCTGCTACTTTGGGAAGTGTCTGTAGGGAGTCAGCCGTGTACAGTGTAGATCAGTGGGCGTTGGCACTCTCCAGGGCGAGAGTCTGTATTGTATTCTAACCGACCAGCGATGACGATCGTCATCGGAGAATTCTCCGGCAGCACATGTTTGTAGATCCAGAGAACAGTTTAATTGTTCACTTCTGAAATTAGATACTCTACGAAAACAATTGGCAGACAGAATCAGAGGCCACGAGAAACGAGACGAGAAACAAGACGAGAAACGAGACGAAGCGAGAAACGAGAAACAAGAGTGAGGAAAACAACGCACAATGCTACGGCACACCACCACACCGCGAACAACAAAGAGAATAACGGCCAACCTTGGCTCCCGACACAACCCTGTACCATCCATTGCCCTCAAACGTCGCACTACCATGTCTTACTACTGTATTATATGTTGCAAATCCCTGATCCATCCCACTTGCATGCTCCTGTTGCATCCAGCCTGCTACCTCTGCCACATAATAAGATACCATAACTTGCTGCACTGGGTACTACTCTACCCTCTGCCTCCCTCTGTCCTATTACATTCACATACAATATCTACTCTGTATGTACGCGGCGCATGCCCACGCCCGACCATGGCACAGTCCCGATGCCAGTGTACTGGGTCGGGCTTGTTCCCTACTCCGTCTGCTACGATGGCGCTGATCGTCTTGTCCCTGCTGTAGTTTTCTATATGAATACTATAGATTGTTCTAGTTTGCCGGGCTTGGTTGCTTGTTTGTTCGCCGAAATGACCAATGCCAGACTGCAAATGGAGATTCCTACAGTCTCGCCGTCTGTCGTCGCCTGCCGCCCGTCCTGCTCACCTCAGACTCAGAGTTCAGAGTACACCGCTCATGATGATCGCTGATTACCAGCGCCAACCCTGTCGCGCCGGCAAATGGCAATTAATGGCAATAGTACATACGGAGTAAATAGTGGTGGGATTTGCAGAGGGGTCTCGGCGAATGGAGGCGACTGCTCTTAGCCGCACACTACTTGTAAACTAGGCACAAAACCTGCTCATTTGTACTCCATAGTCTGTTCTCTTTCTTTTATCTCTAATCTCCTCTTACAACAGACTTCCATCCTCGCCGACGGCACGATGGACCAACCAGAGGCGCCGCGATGCGTTGGCAGCTATTACAAGCAGTGTGCCTATTTGTTCGGCAAGGTTGCAAGTGTGCAGCAAGCGCACAATGTCGAGTTGTCGCCAGAGGAAAGGAGGAAAGGAGGAAATGCAGAAAGGAGCAAAAGAGGAGGCAAGCGACTACATAGCAAGAAAAGAGGGTACACAAATGGAGTAAATCACGATCAAGATCAACAGCTTGATCACGCTGCTTGAAATACTCCTAACAAGTGACGTACTTCCATTGAGTGGTAATATACAATACAGAGTGCAGAGCGTTATGGTGTGTGGTATGCTTCGTTTAATTGTAATGCCCAATGGCTCTCCAATGCAGCATCCTACTGTACCAAAGTTGCATCGCTGAGCAGTCTCGCTCTCTCTGTACTATGTAGGGAAGCGACATGCTTTCCTGTTTGGGACACATACGCTCATTCAGGATTCATCAGGAGTCCTTAGCTCTACTTAGTAATACTCTGCAATATCAGCCAGACTAAACTGTACCATAATACTAGTACACCTGCAATGTGAGCTGTCACCTCGGTCTCGCTTGGGCAAGTGGACAATCGACAGGAATCGACCAGGAATCGACAGATCTGCACGGTGCAGGCTCGCTTGGGATGAAGCATGATAGGCCCGGCGGTGTTGGGCTGGCATTCGACCGGGCAGCATCCGTTGAGTATATTACTATGTACGTGCCATGTAGTGAGTGTCTTGACAGCTGTGTTAGTGAACAGAGTAGAGCAATTCCTTGACAATTGCATGAATCTCTGGAAACATCAGGATGCATATAAAGGCAGTCTCGTGGCCGGGGATTAACTGCCACCAATTCGACATAATCCTCCGCGTGCAACACTGTTATGGGTTGTTCCTCCGTCCACATAGCACCCGTAATAATATTATTCTGGACTTTGTCCACTATCTTAATCTGCCAGCGATCATCCGTAAGGGGGGATGGGGCACATCGACAGAGTTGGAGCAGCTATTCGGAGCAGGGCAGGGAGCAGGGCAGGAGCAGAGCAGGGGGCTCAGGCGGGGGCCGACGCTTGTGTTTGTGGTAGAGATTACTGGTGATATTATGAAATAGACTCGAATAAATCTAATCCAGGGTGCCAATCGGACTTTGTGTAGAGCTCGGCTACTTATCACTCGGCCTACAGTGTATTACAGAGAGTCCTTTCTAGAACAGGTAGGCTTCACCACCATCGATGAGCTGTCGAATCGATATCAAATCGGTATCGACAGCCAATGACATATCATAACATGCATGCCTATTCTGGACTCGTTTCTTCTCTTTTATTCTTTTCCTCTTTGCTTCTTTTCCTTTCTTTTTCTTTTCTTCTTTCCTTTTTCCGTCCTTCTCAACAGTCAAGGGTGACAGTAGTCTCGGCTCTTAGCAGCCGACAAAGCCAACCTTCAAGCTCCAATACTCAATAAATGCCTCTGCAAAGACTATTTCATCTGCCTATTGGTTGTGTTGGGGCGGGCCAGGCCAGACAAGCTCGTAGGATGCTATGATAGTCCATTCCTTCGCCGCGGCCAGGCCAGGCCTCCCACCATTGTTTGGAATGGCCCGAAGGATCAGGAACACTGCCGTTGGTCAGTGCTCGCCGTTTGCTGCAAGATATCCTGATATTAGTACTATGTAAGTAAGACAGCCAATACGCTACTGCAACGTCTTTGTGCAACACTGATGTGTACTATGTATTTTATATGCCCAAAAGAGTATGTAAACAAGTGTCTGCGGCTCTCCAAAGGTAAGAGGACTTCTTCTACTGTCTCATGCATAGTACTCCGTCCTGGATTATGAATTTATGCACTCTGTACGTAGTACTATGTATATGCCGCATGATCGACAGAGGGTTGCTTACTTTGCACTTTGTAGTATGTATATACTCCGTAGTAGTGCATAGCATGGAGAGTGCTCAGTGTTGCGGACAAAAGGACGGGCGATTCGTTCCTCTTTTCGTGTGCCTCGCCCACGTCATTCTACAGTGTAAAGTCTCTTGCGCCTCCTCTTCGGTTGGGCAGCGGCTGAACGCACTGACATGCACTGACTCGTCTGTCACCTCGGCAGAAGCAACGCAACAAAGAACCGTAGTTCATGATCGATAATTCCTATTTTGTTTTGTTTAATTAAAAACTAGGTCGATAGTGCCAACAGACAGCACTATTTTAAAGCTGCTATTTCTTTGCTCTGCTGTTGCTATACAGCACCGGGCGTCTGGGTCTTTGTCCTCTGCCCTTTGTTCCTGACTACGACGAAATGATGGCGGCTGGCAGTTTGAATCCGTCGAGCCGCGTAAGATACCGCAACTACCTGTTCCTTGTTGGTACGTAGACTGGCAGTTGCATTTGGCATTTCTTGTGTCTGTACTTCTTTGCTCTGTATTTGTGTTGTTCTCTTGTTCTTAATTTTCTTGGTTTTCTATTCCTAGCCTTTGTCGTCGTATTCGTCCTGATGCCATCACGTGACAATCGACACTAACAGACCCGACAAATAGGATCACCTATTTAGTCACCACGCTAGCAAACTCGTGGTTTTGTGGTCTTCTTTTGTGAAAGCTCATTAAATACTCTGGAATAAAGGAAAGGGACTCTGAACGGATGCACAGTATGTACGAGTATGTACTTTTCTTTCTCTATTCTTTACTTTATTTCCCTATTCTTTACTCCGTACTACTCTTTTTACTCTATGCTAACACCAACATGCACCGTAATTGCAATGCTGATCCTCCTAGTTTGCGGGATGGTGGAAAGAGAAGAGTTTTCACGGCTAGCGGCGCGGACGGCTCACGGCACTTGCGGTCATCCCCATGTAGTTGTCCACTTGGATTCTACGTTCTATACATTTTATAATGACACGAATACATGATATTTATATATCCGTGGACAGTACGGATGAGGAAGGTGAAACATACAAGAGACGTAAAAGGGTTTATAATGTAGAATATTGAAAATAAATAATAATAGAAAATGAAAAGGAAAATATAACAGCAGCCAAACACAATAAACACCAAAACACCAACAATACCAAAATCAAAACCAACAAATCTCCAGCACGGAAAACGGAAAAGCCATTTACGGTCGAAGCTCGGCATCTTTTCTATAAAACGATTAAACTATACATCAGATGGATAACGTTATTTTCGAGAGTGTTTTTCTTCTTTTCTAAATTCTTTAGTTTTATGGCGTGCCTCCACGCTGTCTGTACTATGTAGCGCTTGCCTCGGTTTCCCTCATTCATCATTCAACGTTATTACGCAGCCTTTCTAGCATGTCTTCCGCGGCTATGTCTTTATATTTGCTCTTGTTTCCTCTTACATAGTACACAGTATGTCCTCCTTTTGTCTCTTTCTATATCTACACCTATCTACACCGCTCAAAAGTACCACCGTTGGCGTTTAGCGCTCGAGCTAGAAAATTCACAGCATGCATTCTGCCTTTGCTGCTTTGCTCTTTTGTCCCGTCGTTCGCTTGCATTGACAACGTCCTGCGAGGCTAGCATGCATGTCTCACCTAGGCTGTCTCACTGCTGCGTATTGGACTCACTGCTGCGGGATTTTGGTTAGTATTTGTCCTTGAATATGATTTATTATTAAAAGAAAACTGATTTGCAACTAGTAATAAAACTCTGCCTGACGCCGAGGCACATATCGACTTCTGCAAGTAATTCTACAGCCACTCTTGTGTAAGTGATGATGTGCTGCATCTCCACTTTTCCGGAATATTATCCGACTCGATGCTTTGTCCTCCTTTGTGTTTGATTAGTAAATAAAGGAAGAAAAGAGAAAAAAGAAGAAAAAAGAAGAAAAAAGAAGAAAAAAGAAGAAAAAAGGAAAGAAAATAAAAGGTACGGCTGCGGAAGGAGCGCGTTGGGGCCAGCTGAGGATATGCCGACGGGAAATTGCACGTCGGCAGAGGTCTGCAGAGCACGGAGCAAGTGTCGCCGAGGTGCAGATGTCCGGATGGGCATTGATTGTGTCATAGCAACTGGCTAGTACATGGTAGATGGCGCACAGTAGGCTGCCGACTGCTCCGGCGGACTGTCCCTCTGCAGCACTCGTCCGGTTATTGTCCGGGTTAGCAGTTCGACTCGTAGTGCCGGAGCGTGCTTTTCACGTGGAGTACCAGGGGTTGGATTGCCTTGTATTATGTAAGTAGTAGGTACAGGAGTGTTTTATGTTATTTTTACTCGCTCGAGTACTGTATGACCGTATGTACTTGTGAAATTAACAGGGACGTGCCACGAGCAATGCAATGCCATGACACTGAAGAGCAGCTCGCTTTGGAGAGTTTTCTACTCTCTCTATAATTTCTCTACTCAGCTTGAGTTTGTATCTGAGAATGCGGTGAGTTAAGCGAGGTTCTGCAAAAGAAACACGCAGTACAGAGAACAGAGAACAGAACATAAAAAGAGAAAGGGACAGCCTCGTACCACCAAAGATATCAATCATATCACCACCCAGACAGGCGTATGTCTCACCCGTTAGCTTGGTTGCTGATGTTGTGTAATATCCTCCGAGAGACATTCACGTTGTCGTTTGACCCATCCCATGTGACGAGGTCAGACAGTCTCACCTGGAATAGAAGTAGAAATGCAAAAGGAAAGTTTACCGCCGGCCTTGCTCTCTCTCGCTCTCTCTCTCTCTACAAGTCTACTTACCTCGAGCCTCTCTACCCCTGTCTCATTTCCCAGCCTCCCTGTCTTGCTGCATGTCTCACTCTTCTTCGATAGAACCTTCTGTAGAAGTTGCCCAAGCTTCGACAGCATGCCTACTATGTATAATTAATTTGTGTCGCCGTCTGTCTCAGTTGTCCCAAAGAGTATCTACACTTTTACTACAAGTATGCACAGCAGACCTCTACTCCGTACTCTTCTATTCTCGTGGCAGCTCCATCCGAGTGGGCCGCAATGACGGGGTTGCACCTCGATACGGACGACTAGAAGGGCGACTAGAATGTGCTTTCTTTTGCTGGAAGACAGGCTACTGCTATGGAGGTTGGTACAAAGACAAGACAAGTGGAGCGAACCCCTGGTGATCGGCATGGGACGAACGCGTGAAGATCAATACAGAGTTTTCGTGCAAGAGTAGAAGAAATAGGTAGAGGTCTCTTACTGTACCATAGCAATTAATGAGTACGCCGAAGTCAACGGGTGACCATGTTTGATCACAGTGAGCCAAGCCCAGATTGCACCAACAGGTCCACAGCATCACATGTATTTTGTGTGATTTGTATCGCAAGTACATAGTATCTACGCTCTGTCTATTCTTGTTTGTACAGAGTAGACAGCAACTACTTATTCTCTACATAAGATACATAGTACCCTCGTTGCTGAATGTTTCGTAGCCTTTTTGTTTCCTGCCAGCAACGCCGGGTGCTCCGAGATTTCGTCCCTTTTCTTTTTTCTCTTCTCTTCTTCTCTTCTTTCTTTCGTTTCATATTACTTTCTATTCTTCTACTGCCATTCTTCTTTCCCTCTTATGCGATTATGCTTCTTTCGTCTCTTATGCCTTGGTTTATCCCTTCATAGAACCCTTCTGGAAATGTCTTCTCCACACTTGTAATTTCCTGCCCTCTTCCTACCACCTTGTGGCCTTTTTGGGCCGTCTCCCTCGTCCCCCATCCCCCTTCTCGTTCCCTTTTGAGACTCTTTTCGTCTTCCGTTTCCCCTACAAAGCTGCAAAGACCCACTTCCCACATGTGCTGAGCAAGGGTGTCGAGTCGAAATAGATAAATGGGGCAAATGGAATGAAAATAAGATGAGTAGAAGGAAAGAATGCCG
Organism: Ophiostoma cf. undulatum; assembly: GCA_022392935.1. Classification (NCBI taxonomy): domain Eukaryota; kingdom Fungi; phylum Ascomycota; class Sordariomycetes; order Ophiostomatales; family Ophiostomataceae; genus Ophiostoma; species Ophiostoma cf. undulatum. Next base: position 60,983 of record JAKRGL010000032.1, read on the forward strand.
AGAAGCAGCATGGAAGTAGACATAAAGAAAGACATCAATCATAACAGACGAAAATCGACCAACCGTCTCCAAATCCAAGACATTCTGATACAAGCTGGACGCAGCGGAGAATGTGATGAGCAACAACGGCAATCTCCCTTGCATTGCTGTTGTTGACGAGGTATTATATGCCCGCTTATATAAGCACGTATGTAATCCACTGTATAATCCACGATATACAGCCCACGCTTATTGTTCATGCTCTCAGTATCATGTTGTTTTATGATATTTCTATTCTATGCTATGCTATTCTATGGCATTATACCATCGCCAACTCCGGTTCTGGGCCACTAGTGTGTTGCTTGCTTGTCTTGTTGTTTTAATTTCATGATTCTCCTTGCTCCTCCAGTCTGCCACTCGTTTTGCGTCGAATAGAATGTTCCGAAGATGTCTTCAGTCTTCAGAGGCCCTGTGGCTCGCTTTCTGCCTTGTATTGGCATGAATGCTCATCACTTAGTACGCCGCTGTCTGCTTTCTTTGTCTTTGTATTTTATATTATTTTCTTTCTTTTTATTTTTACAAAAGAACCTTTAACTCAGTCATTTTCATGCGTCCTGCCGGGGGGTATCCTATTGGGGACCAACTGAGACAGCTGCACGTCCGGGATTTGCAAAAGTACGTATGTCTTGTTCTGTAATTGCTGTCATTGTAGCACAGCAACACCGTTGGTTCCTGGATATCTGCATCTTGATCACACTTCCGGCGTGACACAATCCTTTGATCGACAACGTCTTGTTGCTTTTCTTTTCTTTTCTTCTCGTGTTCCCGCTCTTATGATTTCAATGAGGTACTTTTAAACAGACGGAAGAGTCTATGCGTCCGGAATGTTCATTTTTTTTTCTTTTGCTTCCTCTTTCGTTTCAAGTTTCTTTTTTCAGCTGATGACCTGTTTCAACTGCGCCAATCACTGTTATTTTGCGTTTGTTTCTTTGCTTTTTTTGTTTCTTTTCTTCTGTTGCGATTTCATCACTTGTACGGCTTCTTCTCTTCTTCTCCCCTCGCTTCCATTTGCCTAAATCAATTTGGTAGTATGTGATAGTGAGACCAAGATGTGATGTATTTTGTTTTGTTGGGGGAAACATCGTCTCTACCCTGGATCGTCTTGTTTTTCTTTTTCTTTTTATTTCGGTTATTTTTGTCTACTTGTTGTTCCTAAAAGTACATACCATAGTACAAAGTAGTATTCTTCTTACTGTGAATGAATAAATAAAATTAAATATAAAATAAATACTTTGTCCACATTATCGCCGTTACAGTTAATCATATCGTAGCTCGATCGGAAAGGGAAAGGGACCAGCTTACTATGTTACTACATGTCTCATTCAATGAAAATCAAGGGAATCAAGTAGCCATACTGTGTCAACTCATCTCAGCACATACTACAGGTGCTCTCTTGGTCCGTGTTTAAATTGCACCGGGAGTAGGACACACAGTGTCGTATCCCATCGGGTTCTTCTTGATCCTTGCTAGTTTGTCAAGGGTATTTGGCTCTTTCTTGTCTGTCCACCATCCCTGCAGGATCCTATTCCTTGTATGTAGGGCCATTCTTGGTAACAGCTCCGGCAGTGGGGATTTCCTATCCAGGCCAAGCGAGCCAGATAAGATTGCCGTATTCTATTGCTCTGCCATGTACTCTGTATATTTTCTAGTATGTCATTGCAGTTATGTATTGTGTCCTCGAATACTAGGAACCATCATGGCCGAACCCTCGGCTCACTTCGGTCTTTCGTGGCACTGCATATATTCTCCTATTCCTCGAGAATCATATCATGTGCGTACCAACCAGGCAATACCAATCTACGACATGATCGACAGGATGGCATCTGTCAGGCGAGCATTGTGCATTGCACGGGTTGTGCTGCGGCGTGTTGTGTACACAAAATTATCCTGTTCATACCCTCCGTCCTTTACTACATTGGGGGTTAATCAAATCCGGAACATGGCTCTCTAACCGGCGCTCTTTGAAGTCTTACTACATGCTTTAACAGTGGCTAGTGACACAAGTCTGTTTTGGCTGTTTTGGCGTCTCGACTGCGTATGTCTCGACTGGCAACTGATACATGATACGACGGATACTGGCTGATACTGGCTGCTGACAGAGTATCCGTTCCGTGGTCGAGTGATCAGCATATAGTATTGAGATGACGACGTCCTTGTTCGGTGATCAAGCTTTGCCACCGCAAATAACTGATGTCTATCTATATATATGTATAGTATCTTAGTACTACATAGTACAGAGCCCCGTAGATAAATGCACTGACACGCTGATACATGATAAGATACATGATGATGCACGCACTGTCGATCTGGCCAATGGTACTCCTAAATAATTGCATACTGTGAACTAGAACTATTCTGAGACGGAGCAGGATAGACAGGTAATACGTACGCACTCACTCTCGGCCCAGAACAGAGTATACTAGTCATTTAACTATATAAAAAGTATCGCCAAAACAAGGCACGCCCTGACAGTGACAACGGGTCGCCCCAAAAGCCCCAAGCACCATGCCCCAAGCTTTTGACAGCTACGTAATCAACCATGGCGTTCAATGGACAGAGTCGTATTGGTACTCTTTTTTTCTCTCTTTCGGTAGCATTGGCAGTACCACGCTGGTGTCTGAACGTACGGCGATTGCACAATTCGGAGGATTCATTCTAATTTAAATTTAGGATTATTTACATTAGGGCTGATACTCAGTATGTATGGGAATTGGACTTGATTACTATGTATTAGTAGCATGTTATTACGACGCGAAATATGCTCTTTGTCTTTTCTTGTTTTCCAGCCTGCACCCAACACAATCGCCGCCTCTCAATTCGATCCCCATCCGTCCACTCACATTTCTCCTCTTGGCAATCTTGATCTCTGAGCGACATGAACTGGATGACAACGGACTTTGGGATACTCTCCGGCCACTCCACGCTTTGCCCTACTCTGCTACCCCTATGTGATAGTACGGAGGACGGAACCCCATTCAAAACGCCACATTCTTTAATTTGTCCATCTTCTATTTCTGGTCACCTACTATGTATCTTACAACAAACACTCCGCACGCCTTGTGAAGATCACTTGCAATAAACGTACAGTAAACGGACAGCCGCGCTACTGCTGCCCCCTAGAAACGTGCTAGCGCAGACGCGGCGCCGATTATTCCATTTCCGCCCTCGCCTGAGCGACGACGTGCTCCGTAGCTGCTCTGTGCAGGAGCAGAGACTAAAATTGTCTCCCGGGGCTATGGCTCGATATGGCAAGGTCGTCCGAGACTCTCTAGCTTCTTTTCTCTTTCTGTTTCCTTTCTGTTTCCTTTCTGTTTTCTTCCTTTTCTTCCTTTTCTTCTTCTGGCCTCGCTAGCCTGTTTGGTCCAAGCTTCCCTGGCAAGGTCAAAGACAACACGATGGGCATGATGAGCATGATGGGCATGATGAGCGGAGGGGAAAGCGACCATCAACGGCGAGAATCTTTGAAAGTGGAAATACTAGGCAGCAAGTAAACATAGTGATAGCAGTCGTAGTGGGCCATAGTGGTCGTGATAGCCATAAAAGCAGGTCAAAGTGGTTAGTCAGACTTAGCGAGAGCGAGCTGTCGAGGATTATTACTGAGCATCACTACTAATTACAGAGTATTACTTTACAAAGGATGATGGTCCGATCCCACGCCAACGATACACGGACTGCACGTCGACCCCGAGCATTGCAGTGTGTTGCTATTACTATTTCAGCTGTCTAGGTGTTCTAGACTTGTCACATTGACTATAATTTGGCGTCGAAATGTTGAATTATGTTGTTGGAATATTGTTGTAATACATAGTGTAAGGAGATGGGGAATCACATGGTATTATGTATAATTAGTCTGGATTCAGACTACGGAGTACATCACTATGTTAAGAGAATAAACACCAAGACGATCATCGTAGCCAAGGTCTCGTGTATTGCTAGCAAAGGGATAAAGTAAAGTAAAGCCAGCACAGCAGCAGGGCAGCAAGGCAGCAGGGCCGACATTGCATGCATCTAGAGGACAGAAAGAGGGTAGACCACCGATGGCAAGGTGGAAAAAAAGGTAAAAGGATGTAGGGAGTAAGCGGTATATCTCGGTCGGTGTGTTTACATTGTATTGCTGGGTTGGATCTGTAAGTAGTGGTCTTGATTTGATATATTGATTTGATATATTGGTTATTCAGCCTTGATTATTGATATTGATTATTTGATATTTATGTTTGATATTTATTTTTGATATTTATTTTTGATATTGATTATTTGATATTGAGTTTTTATATTGATTTTTGATATTGATTACGAGTCTTGATTATTTACTTAGCCTTGTTCATCTTGTTGTGGCATGTTTTGTTTGATCCTCACCGACTTTGTCTATTATCAAATCGATTGCTCATAAACTGGTTGATCACGCACTGGTGGGTGAATAATATGGAGATGTTAGCTATTGAATTCTAATGATATATTAGATATGTATGTATATATAGATACTACAGTGTAGAGATATGTGCACGCCGAAGAACCAAAGTACAGCCATGTTGAAAAATAATACGGACAAATGACAATGACACACCAACCCAGTGCTGCTGGATACCCGAGTATTTGATTAGCAGAGAACAAAGAACAAGATAACTGGCACATGGAGAGGGCGAGAGGCAGCACGCGTCGGCCACTCCTACAGGGAGGCTTTGAAAGAATTAGTACAGTACAGTAATACATAGTAAGGAACTGTGGAGGTGTGGCACGTGGGATTTAGCACCAACGCCGGGTTTCATTTTTGGCGCCTACCTGACTGCTGGATTTCACTTGTCATATTGCAGCTAGCCTGGTCTGTAGTCTGTCTGCCCACAGTAGTAGAGTACAGCACAGAGGCCCCATACCACAAAGCACTGCCGGGTGATCCCCAGCTGGTAAGCACGCTCTTGCCCCTTCTCTTTGTGCGAGTCTTGGCGTTATGGTATGTACCGTACCGAGCATTCTGCGAAATTTTGTCCGCCTCGCTCCTTTCGCTCACACGACAGCCGCGCCTCTATGGTCTTTGTCTTGGGGGTCTTTTTGAATTAGGCTGAGGGTTCTTTTCAAGACCTCAGCTGGGATGGTATATGATGTTTGATTTTGTTCAAATTAATCACCATTATTCTGACCTGCAAATACAAGAAACCTGTCAATAAGAAAACTGTAATTACAATACGAAAACTACAGATAATACGAAAACTGTAAATACAATAAGAAACCTATAATAAAAATAAAAATAAATAAAAATACAAATCATACAATCTGTGGCATAACAAATTTAAATGAAGAAGAAGAAAAAGAAAAAAAAAAACAGCAACAATCAATACTGCATTATTTCAACCCAGTTCGTGGTCATAGCTCCAGGCTTCCACGCGTGACCTCGACTCATCTCGCGATATCATGCTATGCCTTGTATGCAGTATTTATGCTTCATTTCTACATAGTAGAGATGCCCATCGCCATAATGACTGATGTAATAACAAATGCTCCTTTCTCTTTCATCGTCTTATTTTTCCTGTTTCTTTTTCTCCCTTTTTCTTGTTCCTGTTTTTTTCTTATTGTTTTCTTTATTTTTCCTTGTCTTTTTCCACTCGTTACTTATTTAACCCTTCAATCAGAGATAAAATTCCTTCTAGTCTATTATCCGTATTCCATTTGGGCTTCTATTTGGTTTATTTATCGGGTGATTTGCCTTTGGACTGTATCCTCCGTACATAGTACGCCGAGCAGGATAGCGTATTCTGTACATTGTACTCTCTTCTCCTACTTACAAGTTATTTCCGGATTGGGAACGGTTTATTTCGATTTGACGATTACCTTGGTGGCGCTTGACATGATAGTTTGATCGAATTTGCCCGATTTCTTTACTGCACTAAATAGTATGCATTTCCAGCTTTAAAATACGAGGCTTAAAGTCCGTCGGACTGAATCTTAGTCTTAGTTTCCTATTATATATAGCATATACGTACTAGGCTACCGGCACTGTGAGACCCGTGGCGACTATAACGGCGAGGCCACGTTTTGTGCGAGTTCTTTGTCGAGGCACGCGTACAGAGTAGGGTGTTGTCTGTACAGAGTAGTGCGATGTGTTTCTCGTCCAGTCTCTTGCCGTCTCAACAGGCACAGGTCAGTGCAGAGCCCAGACACAAGCTTGAGACAGAGTACATCGTATTGCAAGCACAAGCTTACAAGCTCGAGCTGTCAATCTGTCAACCTGTCAATCTGCCACCAATCCGAGCACTTTTCTCAAGAACTACCCGTAATACTATAAAGCGGAAAACAGACCTTACCTAAATCAGGGGGTGGTGACACATGATACTATGCTCGAAATGTCGGAAAATACAACCCTGTTTGGCCCTGTTAGTACATAGAGTACTATTATATACGGTGTTCTGAGTAGCAGAGGCGGACAGCCGGCAAGGGCCCCCTTGTTTGGGGAGATCTCTCTCAGGTATGCCTGCTGCCTGTCTCTTTTACCTACATAGTACTCAGCATTACTCCGTACAGCGTTGCAGTGAGCAGAAATCCAAAATCCAAACCCCTGTCGCCGTCCAAACAGGGTCGTTCTCTTCCGTCCAGAGGAGTTCCCCTGGCCAGGCCCATCCATGGAAGGCCTCCCTCATGCTCTGTTTTGTGTATTTGTTGGTATTTGGTTGTTTATTTTGGGTATTGTATTTCCCATCGTATATAAAGCTGTTTGCCATCTGAATTTCAGAGCATCGTTTATTCTTTTACTCTTCTCTCGATCGAATCAAGGGGGGGAATAAAAGAAAAAAAAAAAAACAAGAAAAAAAAGCAAAAGAGATCAAAAAAGAAAGGAGTGGACCGCGGCCAAGGACTGTGGTAGGTAGGGGGCGGGCGATCATATGAGATTAGCCTTTGTTGTTTCTAGAGTGGTGCGTGCTTAGCGACTACTATTACGGATACTTTGTATGCAGAATGCGCAGGGGCCTGCGACGTCAGCAGTGGCAGTGACAGATCCCCATTATGCCAAACTTGACGCCCAGCACGGAAAGTCCCACGCCGAAACGCAGACACAGCAGCCGCTTACCGCTCTTTAACTCTTCGGGACTGCGTACTATTATGTACTCATGCATTGACTATTGATGCACGATTAGCTTATGCACGCAGTCCATCAGCCCAATTGACGAATCTACTGCACTTTTAGATTCTAGGCTAAAATCCTTACAGCAAAGACTAAATCGACTAACCGTGGTGAATCCTGCATTGCGTACTATGTACACTAACCACACAAATACCAATAGTACGGAGTAGAGCAGAGTAGACACAGGCCATTCCTCATTGGGTGTGTTCCAGCCGATATCGATATCATCATCCAGGGAGGAAGCATATTGCACTCGTATCGATATCGATGGGGCCAGTCCTCGTGGCTTTGCTACAGTAGTGTCAGTGCTAGCTTTAGTGAAGAGCACTTACATAGCAATTACTATGCAGTATCTTACGTACATCGCAGCTGCTCTTACGCAGCCATCTGGCCAGAGGAGGAACACTTGCGACAACAATGACAAAAACAAAGCACCCGAGCAGCTAAGCATAGCAGCCAAGGCCGGATGGCACGGAGAATCATGGATGATTTGAGTTTCTGCAGAGTTTCTACACTGCAGAGATGCACGATGCACAATTATGTGCATCTCAACCAGAGTACAGAGGAGGCATGGCCCCAGTATGATTGCCGGATATTCAGATTCTCACAGCTCTGAACCGGATTGTCAGAGATTGTCGGCGATTGTCAGAGATTGTCACGAAAGAAGGAGAAAGAAGGAGATGAAAGAAAAACAGTACGGCATAATGAGTAGATCAATCACTACGAGCATCAAGGCGCGCCATCCAACCGAGTATTGTCAGCCGAGTTTTGTCAGCCGAGTATCATCACAAGAAATCACGAGCTACCGCCACGGGACATCAACCCACGAACACCGGAAGCGTCAGAGGTTCAATGATTGTCTGGTTGAGGCTCGGAATGGGTTCGAGTCGATTCGGCATACATCCTGCATATCTGCAGACAGGCAAGAAAAGCCGATCTGACAGCCCATAGGCTGGCAACTGCCGAGTGCTGCTGACAGGCCGTGTTTGATGCTACGGCATAAGATCTTCTGCTATCCGTCTGTCACAGACCACCGCGAAGCAATGCAGGCCCTGCAGGCCATACTGGCAAACACAAACATCTACATAGAAGAATACATGTTCGAGCGCCGTCTCAAGTGTGCACATCCGTCCTCCGTTCGACGTCAAATGTTTAGCATGTTTTAAAAGTTGGAAAGATTAGACTTTGGATGCAACATGCAACAGTGCCCCTGGTCTGATCTCTGATCTCTGTCGACAGGGGTAGTGTAGTCTGTAGTCTGCTGTGTACGGAGTAGTCTGGAGAAGCGGCATGTGTCCGGTGTTCTCTTTATTACAGGCAAACGGAAATCTCCGCACTAGATAGAGAGCTGTACATACTCCGTACATAGTAGTACTCTATCAAGCAGAGCTGAGCTTGGTAGACAAAAACAGGGAAATGCCAAGTGTCGCCACGAGCTGTACTGTTAATTAAATAGTGTAATCAATAGGAACAAGCTAGAAGGAAAGAAGAAGGCAAACTGGAATAGAAGTTGTGTAGGCAGGCGATGTGGAAATAATTCAGAATACATTGTGTAGTAGTTGCTATACGATAACATAGAGGCAAAACCAACAAACACAAAATACAAGAATACAGAAGCAGGCGGAGAATTTCAAGGCCAGCAACTGCCCCGAGATTAGCACTGTAGATTGGCTGTCGCGCACAGGCGTAGAAGAGGAGAAAGTGGAAAATACAGAGTAAAATAGAGTAAAATGGCGAAAACAATAATAATAAAACAACTAGAATAAAGAAGAGGAAAAAGGAAGATCGCACTGGAATGGCAGTTGACGGCCGGGGCAGTGTTCTGATCCGGCTAGCGGGGGTAGGTGCTAGGTGGGTGTCCTGCTCTGTGCTTGTAAGAGTTGGAGCACCACTAGTACTATGCAGTATTATGTACATACAGCGCTATGCACAGAGCAGCGGATTGCATGTGTCTTGCTCGCCTTGATTTGACTCTGCAGAGTAATTACTCGCAGACCAATGCCCAACTGCAGCCAGAGTATCCCTCTTTCCTGCGCACTCTCACATTGTATCTTATTTCACCTCGGTTTGACGCCGCCGGATACCCTGCTTGCCGCCCCGTGCACGCAATGCAACTCTGCTCTCTAGAGTCGAGTCGAGTATTGCCCACTGCACGGTAAGTGCTAGGAGACAAAGTGACAGATGAAGTGACAAATAAACATCAAACATGACGCAAAGCCGACCAAGTGCCATCACTACATAAAACAGCAAAAGCAAAAGCAAACCGGCAAACCAGACGACCACCAAACCAGACGATATGTGGCAAGGCTGTTCCGTGCTCCGAGCAGTCTCATGTGCTGCTACACAATACGAGTATCGAGAACAGCCAATATCTGGTACGCAATACCTCAGACTCCGTCCTGGGCCACTGCAGAGCCGGATGATTGCTTGATCTGATCGGCGCTGGGGAGGGGTGTTGCAGCCTGCAGGCCCGTTCTCAAGTACATACAGACTAGTAGTATGGTACAGTGTTATTTTTTTTAGTGCACACACCCTCCCTGGGGCCCGGGTCGGATCCACTATCTGCTTTTACTTTTTTTTTTCTCTCTTTCTTCTTTGGTGTGTGTGACTTTTTGTGACAGGTGCTCCGCTGGCCGCACATCGCCTAGGGGATCTTTTGCTCTCACCCTGTAATTAACACTATGTACTCCGTACTGTGTACTGAGCTGCTCCCCTACTACTCCGTACTATAGCGCTCGACTTCTTCCACTGGGTGGATGGATCTGAATACCAGAGCTCGACGGGCCAGCATGGTGTTCGGCCAACTGGGCACCCATCTTCCAACACCCCTCCTTCCGCAAAACTCTCTAGCAGAATTGCACGCCCTCAACCCCCTTCACGCCCTCTCCCAAAAGACACCCCCTTCTCCATACTGCAGAATATTATGTACCGTCCAAGTAAATACTTGTATTAAATGACTAACAATACGAATATATCTGCCAACGTTGACGACAATATAAGATCCCACCCTCCCCCTCTCCTACATCGTGCATCTCCATCTCTCAGTCTCATCTCAAAATCTTCATCTACATACATCTCTGTCTACCTATATCACCAACACAAACAACATTCCCAGCTGGTTCTTGGTTTAATATCAACTCTTGTTTAATTTAATACTTCGTCCTCACCTCGCACAACGCGCCCTTGCAATCTCTCGAAATCTTCTCAAGTCGTCCAAACAAGTTTGAAATCTTTCACTTGCTTGACCTTGGAAATCTTGTCACCCCGACATCACAACAACCTCACCTCAACACCACAGCATCCCCAACTTCACATCAGCAACTACATAACACACAATGTCTGTCCTCGCCAACCCATACGCTCAGCAGGTGCCAACCTCGCACTACGGCTACCTCCAACCACAAGGCCCGCCCTCGCCGCCTGGTGATGAGTCCTCAAAATGCTCGCTGCCCTCCATCTCCAACCTGCTCGACCTCGCCGACCAGGGCTCGCCCACATCCGAGACCTCGCCCCAGTCCGTCCTGCAGCAGTCCACCGAGTTCTCCTTTAACTGTATGTTGCACTCTTTGACGTCTTTGACCAAAAACGAGAAAGAAAAAAAACTAACAAACCAGCCCGCCCCAGCACACGCCCCAGCTCATCACACAACACCATGAGCCTCCGCAACAGCGTGCTGCCGCCAACACCGCCCATGACCTCGGAGGCTTCGTTTGGCGGCAGTGGCAGCGGCAGCATCGGCTACGACTCGCCCTCCAACAAGTCCGCCAGCCAGCTGCCCAGCATGCAGACCAACCCCGCCGTTTCTACCTCGGTGTCCATGGCCGGCAACTACTACTTTGAGGCCACGCCGCCGCCGCAGCAGCAGCACAGCGATGCCGCGTCCGTCTCGTCCTCGTCTGTGTCGGCCGAGTCGCGCCACGGCTCGCAGCCGCCCAGCTCGCACCCCCAGCAGTACTACAACAACCACCGCCACTCGCACTCGTCGCAATCGTCCCATTCGTCGCACTCGCACTCCCACAGCCACAACCACGGCCACTCGCACCGCAGCGCGCCGACATCCTCCTACAGCTACCCGTCCTCGCAGACGTCGACACCCGCCCCTGCCCAGCCCTACATGAGCCAGCCCGCACCGTCCATGTACTATCCCGCCATGCAGCCCACGCCGCCGCCCCAGCAGATGGGCCTCTACTACCAGCGGCCTCTTCCTGTATGTTCTCCTCTCTCTTTTTTCCCTTAAAAAAAGGAACCCTGCTAACATTACAGTCCTTTATGCCTCAACAGCCCTCGCCGTGGCAGCACCACCACTACATCTCGCCGTCGGCCGCGGCGGCCTTCCCGCAGTCGCAGGACCGCTACATCTGCCCGACGTGCAACAAGGCCTTTTCGCGGCCCAGCTCGCTGCGCATTCACAGCCACTCGCACACGGGCGAGAAGCCCTTCAAGTGCCCGCACCAGGGCTGCGGCAAGGCCTTTAGCGTGCGCAGCAACATGAAGCGCCACGAGCGCGGCTGCCACTCGTACGAGTAGACTCTGCTGTCTCCTTTTTGCCTCTCACTCTCGTCCTCGCCTTTCCTCTTTCTTTTCCTTTGCCTTTCTCTCTATATCCCCTTTCTTCATCTGTTTTATTATGAGCTATGACTGCTTTTGGCGTTTAGCCTGTTTGGTTCTTTTTGTCTTTTATATGTTTCTAGACTCAACCGCCAGGGTTTTCTTTTTGTCCTTTTCTTTTTCATCTCGTTTGTCTTTCTATTTACTGTCACTGCTACGGCCGGAAAGGTGTATCAGATATCTGGACTGGAGTTTTTTGCTTTCATTTTCTTTTCTACTTCTTCTGCCTTCTGTCTTTACATATATCTATTTCTTTTGGCTGCTTTGGTATTGGCACTGGCACTGGCTCTGGTATCTCTCGGACACGGTATGGTGAATGGGTACTTCTATCAAGGGATGGAACAAAATGGAATCATTATCACTACTACTTTTAACCGAATGTGAATACGTGAATAAGTGGTAGTAAATTGTGATGGGCGGCGAAAGAGACTGAGCTCGACCGTTGTGCTGTACTTTTTATGTACGAGTACGCCGTTTTGCTTGTTGGTTAGAGCTGCCAAGTGACGAGAGACGGGACTGAGGGACAAAAGACGGCACAACTGGTGATTATCTAAGCAGCACAGACACAACGACTGCATACGTACTTGGTCTTTTGGTGACACCTCTACAAAAATACAGAATACAGAATACATAAATACTCATCAATCCAATACAGCATTCCTACACTTTGTCTTTAGAAATACCCTTGTAAAAAGCATGCCGAAGTGGTCTTATTTCTTTGCACAGCCCTTTACTCGTAATTTTTTATGTTCGGAGCGTACCTGATCTCCTGTCGAGGGCATCTCTGGAACACGCACCGTTCGATGTGCGACGTCCAATACGATGGGTACAAGATACAAATACAAGATACCAAATACAATACCAAATACAAGATACAAGATACATAAAAGCCACGCAAACCGTTGGCTCTGTCCGCCAAGTGCCCTGTGCGTGATTTTTCTGTCTTTCTGTCTTTTTCTTCTTCTTCCTTTTTTCTTTCGAGTTCCAGGATTGTGAGGTGTATTACTCCGTATATCGTACATACTCGTAGTACTGATCAAGTATATTGTATCTACAGTAATAATATATCCCGAAGCAGGCACACGGCCGAGCTAAGAACCATTAAGCAGGAGTAATAGTAGGATCGATTAGTTACAACGGCAAACGCCCAGGAAAACCCAACTCCGTACAGAGTGACTGCGTACAGAAATACAAGCAAAAGAAAAGACGCTTAGAGCTGCCCCCAGGAGCGGAAATAAAAGACGCGGATCACCCGGCATCGCTTACGAAAGAGGAATAACTACAACCTGTACTTGCAGGGTGTTGCTGTTACTATGTATTGACATGGTTGCTGTATTTGTTTGGTCGACCCGGGCTTGATAGACCCAGTGCACTCTGTGCGTACTGTGGGTAGAGTGCACCTAAAAAAAAAACGGATTAGAAAATGAGGAAGGAAATCAAAGTTGCAACAAGAAAACGTGTCGTGGAACGTACCGCCTCGTGCTCCGTTCTTTGTTCTTTGTGTCTTTTTTTGGTGATTTGTATTTTGAGTCTCGAATTCTATAATTTATTCTCAGTCTCCCATCACACCTTCATCACATCACACTGCACATGAATAACTCCGAGATAGCCCAGCCGGCCCATCGCTTCCCTGTGATGCGACTCTACTACATAGTAAGCATAAAACGCTGGAAAGTTGGAACGAGCCTTTATCAATTTACTAGTATTTGCCTCACTTGGAGAAAAAGGTGGTCTTTTTTTTTTTTAAAAAAAAAGACGATAAAAACATTCTAAACCTCGGCGTTCGGGATGATACTGACGAGGCGGGTTTTCAGAGAACACCAAGAGCAAGGCAAAATGAACGTTATATCTGGCATTCAACGGGCTACTGACTGTCTCCCTTTCCCCTTTACTAATCCTAGTCTGAATCGCTTCTTCACCGACAGTCGGAATGTAAGTCGAGTAAGACATGTCTCGCCCGCGTGATTTGTACTATGTGTACTATGTACTGTTTATAAGTAATTGCAGTGTCAGACATGTGGCTGAACAACGCCCTTTTAATGCGACCTTGTCAAGACTTCTCAAGCAAGGCATTCTCGAAGAGGCGATGCCTTTTGTTAGTTGAGATATTGCAACATACAAAACATTCGAGGATTCTACCACATTCCGCTGAGATCGCCATGCACATAGATCGACTCCAGTCCAACGGCAGCCCCCAAATGCCTCCCCCTTGCTGCGGCCTCATTTCTTTTTGTTCCTATTCTTTTATTTCTTCATGTTTCTTCATTTTCTTCTTTTCATTTTTTACTCTCTACTCTTCTTGAAGTGCTTTCTGCAATGTATACGTAATTACATGGAATACTTCCTGGCCGTGCTACGTCGTACAAAGCAGCAGCGTGCCGCAGTGGCACGGCATATCCCGCCATAATCACAAAACTAATTAAAAATTCTGCTTAAAACCGCATCTTGTGCGTCGTTGTGCGCCGTTGTGCCGCTTTATGCCACATCCGGTGCACCGGGTCCTTGATGCAGCAACGGAGCATTGCTCTTTTGGGTAGGTGTGTGATTACGGCTAGTTACTAGTTTATACAGAGTAGTGCAGAGCACATAGTTCTTGCCGCCGGGCCATTAATATCACTCTGTAAGTGTCTTGAGTGAGACACCCAAACAGAAGAACCGTTTATCTTCTCGACGAGCAGAGACATAGTTTTTGATACAGTAAAGGTAAAATTCAATATTTGATCCTTATTAACAAGCATGTCCCGTCTTAATTCGAGCATGTCTGGCCGGAGATCGCCCCGGAGTTGTGTATTTGTACTATGGATGCTGGCAGTTAGAGGCCTATGTATCCTGCCTGCCGCCGTAATGGCTGTTGGCGCTACGAGCATAAAGAGACTCTGGAGAGAAGTACCATGTGCCGGACACAAGATACACAGCAATGTTCATTGGATGTCCCCCAAAGAGAAAACAAACAACGGAAGCATAGATCCTATGGCGATGGGCATCGGGATCTGTTATTGGTGGCTATTAGGAGCAGACTGGTCAAGGGAGTAGATGAAGATTGCTTGCTTGTTGTTCTATTGATCCCGTGATACTCTGATCCTGCAGACCTCCGCAGACCCTCAGATCACCACATATTAAATTATTAAATGTATAAAAATATTAACTTTAGCGTATATATGGTCAGTTTTCGAGATCTTCTCGCAACATCTTCCTTTGAGATCACAATTCTCATCAGCAAATGTAAATCTGTAAATCTACATACACTTTAAGTCGGACAATACACCGGAAGTCGGCCAGTTTTTTTTCTTTCTTTTTTCTATTTCATCTCTCAGCTTCATCTTTGCTCGACTTATTCCACATCATCGGTCATAATCTGCGTTAACCGACCTCTTCCTGCATTATTCTACTTTGTATTTACTTTGTTTTTACTCCTTCGTATGTCTTGCTCTTCATTGGGTTGATCTATAAAGGATGCCTAGATTGAAGATTTGCATCGAGATGCCTTGCAGATATCATTTGCTGGTGTACGGAGTACAGTAATAAGAAATATATCTCACCAACACCAACAAATGGCCAAACGAAATGAACAAATGACAGAGAGAGCGAGAGCGACACAAGGGATGGGGGATGGGATGAAGATAAAAATAAATGATCGACGTCAGCCGCTGGCCCCTGCGCATCACCCAACTCTATTCTGGTATTGGATGTTGAGAGATAAAAAGACTCAAAATAAGGACCAGGTGACCTCGCTTACAGAATACTGCCCGCCAGTCGTCGTCCAGTCCTTTATTGCTGCAGCTGCAGGCTGCATGCTGAAGGTGCCATATGAGATCTTACAGCACGCCCATACATGACCTGTAGCCAACTAGTAAAACTCAATTAATACAATTAATACAATAAAGTACCCAAGAAAGATCTCACCGACTGCGTGTTTATTTTCCGATGCACATCTTACACACGCACACCCTTATTGGCGCCATGCACCCATGACCTTGGAATACGTGCCACACTCAACACTCTGTACTCCGTACTCAGTATTACAAGTCTCTTACCAAGAAAAAAAGGACCCCCAAATACGGTGCCACAAGTGTATGTCTGTTGCTTTTGATTGTTGCTCCTTACTCTTCAGTTCTCGGCTCTCAGCCAGTCCTCAGCCTACTGAAGCCTTTACTCCGTGACTACTGTTAATCTGCCACCGGAGTTATATATATATATATTTTACAAACTCTGGGCGTGGTCTATGCCGAACCGTGATGGTGATCGCCAGCGACCAGCCAACCTCTGTTGGTATGTGCATCGATGTAGCCGTCTTCCTAGTTTTTATAATGCGTGAGTTGGCCGGCGTCTGTGATATCTAGCAGCGCCCTCAAACACTCGGAATTATCAATCGCGTGCCACAGCCGGAGGAGTCGAGAGTCCTGACGCAGTCGGTAAATCCGTGCCAAGCATGATACATAGTCTGCTGAGCTCTTGAGTAAAATAAAAATGCTTGCCAGGTGGCAGGCGTTTACATAGCATGTGCAGACATCATACCAGGGTGCTGGATCCTGCAGGCAAACACTGTCTGACACTAACTGACACTGTCTGACACTTGTCTGGATCCTTCTGGCTGGATCCTTCTGGCTGTATCCTGCCGTGCGCTGCGTCCTTTGGGCTGTTTACTCCGTGCAGATAACTCCGGCGATGCGGGCTGGGCTGGGCATGACGAGCCGGCACGAATCGCGCGAACAGCAGGCATAGGTACGGAGTAAGCATACTCTGTACATTGCGCTGTGTTGGACTGACCGAGTAACGGATGGGTAATTTAAGAAGAAGAAGAAAAAAAAAGAAAAAAAAAAGAAAAAAGAATTGCAGGGTTACACTTGCACGCGTAGCAGGTCGGAACACGGCTTTCCGAGTACTTGTGCGCGTGATAGAGTGTGCATTACGGAGATATAAGATACTATTCGTTAGTTTTCGACGGTTGTGTCGATGCTCGATGCAAGCCCTCTTGACTCTTAAACTCTTGTGCGCGTCCACAGAGTCCTCATCCCCAGGACAGAGCCGGTATCCCACATACGTAATGATCCACCGGCGGTTGTCAACCATGTAAATGCAGCGGGGAGACGCGGTGGCATTCCAGAAGCGAAGCAGAGGAGGGCAGAGGCGAGTCGAAGAATCGAAGAATCGAAGAAAAAGAAAGTACTACTGAGACGAAAGCGTGCTGTAAAAGTACCTGAATGAAACACATTTAGCGAACCCCAATTGGCCGGTTCCCGCGCTGTGGTCTGTAAGATATTAGGAAGAAAATAATTTTAATTAAATCAATTAAACTTCTCTTCTTCCATATCTCATCACATACCTCCCCAAGCGACCGTTTACTCCCCTGACGCTACTCAAAGTATTCCTCAGACGCCGCACTGAAACATGTAGCGGTGAGGCTAGTTATCTGCACTGCACTGCAAGGGTTCATTTTTATAAGTTTAAATTTAAAATTTTATATTTACACTTCATACATGATATCGACTTCACAGTTCAGGGCACGGCACGGATGGATTCCGACAACAAAAACTCGCCAGCCCTTGTTACCAAACATCTGCATCTACGACTGTGCAGCGTGCGGGGTGGCAGAGTAGCTGGTTAGGGTCGTGTGTCTGTTTCCATGTTGGTATTCTACAATATATGCTGGCACTGGTAATAGGCTGCTTGGTGGTGGCACGCTTCCAACAGTCGCTGCATACGAGCACTATGCAGGCGACAAGGCAAGGCGGCGTGAAAAAAGGATGAAGCATGCCGGAGATGATGGGGTGGCGGAGTGATGGTGATGAGATGGATGTGACTGTTGGACCATGCTGGGTCATGTTGGATCGACCACCCCTGTGCCCATATGGCATGCAGACGAGTCTATTCTGTGTATTCTGCGTATTCTGTGTACAAAGTATGGATCATGTTATTATGTGGCCGGCTGCACCACCCAAAGGGGAAACCACGTCGTTGTACCGGTAGACCACGAGCCGACTATAGACATATCTTACTACATAGTAGATATATGCAGATCCAAATACTGACTCAAGCAAGCATCAGATGAAACTGTCTCTACTACAGGGTATGGTGTATCTCTCAGCCGGGCATTCGTCCACTGGCGTCTATTCGTTGCCGCGTGTCTTTGTGCAGTATCGTGACTGCTTGCTAATTAATGTGCATAATACTGTATGACTTTGTACATGCCCAAGACATCGAGACAGGCAAAGCAGAGAGAGTGCAGGACGTCTCTGTTGACTGCAGATGCACAGCAACTCGACCCTGCAGTGGAATTTGCATGTGCTAACACTCCACTGCAGCTCCCATGACACAGGATACTTTAAAAGAGACCAAAAAAGGTAAAAAAGATGAAAAAAGAACCTCAGGGAAAACGGGCATCTTCCGCAGTGTGGGCTGGCGAAATGGAGATACCTTTGGATGCAGATGAACTGCAACGACGATAGACGACTTAAAGACTCGAGGATTTAAAGAGTTAAAATAAGAGATAAAATTTAGAACTAAAAAAAGATAACGAGAATCAATGCCGTCTACGTCGCCGACACTAGAGAAATATACCGAGATTCCCGTTTCCAATATGCATGATTGACAACTACCGCACATGCTGCACACACTGCCCATCAGACATTCTCAAACGCCTTAGGCCTGGAGCGGAAAGTCCTCCGGGACATGTCTTGGGGTTCGCTGGGAATGCTGTAAGGGAGTAAAGAGAGAAAAATATGATGAGAAAAAGAAAAAGAAGAAAACGCAGAAGAAAAAGAAAAGAGAACAATACGGGGCAAAAGAGAGACAATCTGGAGAAGACATCAAGTAGACAAAGCACACCTCTAGCCTTGTCGTTTGCCTTGTCAGTTGATGCGGCTACGGAGTAACCCGACTTGCCCTGCCTCCTTGTGAGTATGCCATTTCTTCTTACTTTTACTTGTTACTGATCTTCGATTACTGATCGTGTGCTTGCTTTCTTGTAGTGCTGCTATTCATACCTGTGCATTTATTGTTTTCGCCTCATACCATCTCGGCCTGGCCGGCCGTTGCCATTGATCACGGGAGACGCCTACCCAAAGCAATATAAAACGTAAAAATGGCCGTCGATGGCAATCTCGGCAGGGTTGCCTTTTGCTCCGGCTGTGGCCCCCATTGCCGAGGAGCCGGGCTCGCCGGGCCATCTATTGTTGCCCGTTAGTGACCATGCTCAATTGTGTTCTGTATTCTGGCTGTAAAGTTATACTGTTGGATGTAAGCAGACTCCAGAGTGTACTCCGTCAAGACAAAATGATACAAAGATAACATCGTTAAAGGAAAGACAATGATACGACCTTTGCGAGAACGGCCGTGTCGTACGGCAACATAAAACTGAACACAGAAGCAAAACTAAACCAGACTTAGCACAGAGCATATCCCTCTTCAACAAGCTCGTCCACACCGACGGCAAAGCACATGCCGTTTGTTGGCCCTTGGGTAGAAGCGAGACGAAACAATGCGACCACATTGCCGTCGCCGTCGCAGATGGCACTTCCACCAATACTGTTTGGAAGTGGACGATTTTCATTCTGCACAAAGTACATCCAGGAGCCACGTAGCCAGTGGTGGGTGTCCGCATTTTGATCATCCGCAGGCACGCAACGTCTGGAAGTAAAGAGATGTGTTCCAACAATTGCGCCTGTCTCTGGAGTGTCCATGTGAAGAATTTCGTACCGAGGCAGATGCTGCGCTGGGACAAGTTTTTGCAAACGTTTGCCCTGGGGGAAGTCTTCAGACGCAAAAAGCTCATTTACAAAAGTTTTGCCATCGTTCAACTCCATGAGTGCTATGTCTGTCGCGTTGACACGACCTGCCTTTCTGCCAATGCAACGCCCATCTCCATCCTCTGGTGCGGGGTGCATAATCTGCCGGCCACACGCCGAAGGAAAGCCATGATGGGCGATTGTCACGAATTTGTCGCCATTTTTGTCCTGGACCATGACACCCGCTGTCGTAGTCCAAAACTGTGACGAACCGGGCATATACCCGGATGATATCATCACTCCTGGCCGCAGCGTTTCGTACACGCAAGAATCTGTGGATTCTGGCAAAGGTACAATACCTTGACTTGGGGCACCTAGGAAGTTGCCTCGGCCCAGTTCAAACTCAAAAGCATAAAAGCAAGCCAGTTGGCAGATGGAGAATGGGACGCGAGCCATGTCAGCGGTGTTGCCTTTGAGAATGACTGACACGGCATTTGCGTGATACATGACTTCGGTAATCTCGATCTCGAGGCTTGCGAAATGGCCTAGGATGATGTCAAAGATGCCATCCCAGTTGTCAAGGTTCCTCCCATTGTGATCTCCCTGAACTTTGGGGTGGTCTTTGTTTGACACCATCCGGCCGACGGTGCGAGGGGGAGGGATATCATCTGGGCACGAATAGCCAGTCGTGATATAGACAGGGACGCCGGCCACTGTTAGTGGCCATGGCTTTTGGGGCAGCACATTGACAACAAAGCTCAAAACGTTGTCTGTGAACCCAATCTCGGATGTGCCAGGGAACACGTCCCAGAGCGTCTTGACACGCTCCGGGTCTTCCCATGCACTGGGATCCTGACGGAGGTCGAAAGATAGGGCTATATTTCTGACATAGCCAGGTATGAGAGACGTGAGCCCACTGTCGCTGGTGTCTTGGTGTCTGCGTCGCGGAGCGCGGGTCTCAATGACGGCGGCCATATTGCCAACCTCAAACGATGTTGTGTTGCTGTTGAGAGAATTGAAGAGAGAGTACAAGCCAAGAAAGTGTACGCTGCCGCCTGTAGAGTTGTCGGATGGGTCATGTGATATCCCATCCGTCAAGAGTCTGCGGAAAATGAAAGACACGGACAGATGAGCGTGGGAGAAGAGACGAGAAATATAACGGGGGTGAGATGAGGTTGTCGAGAGAGAAAGAGAGAAGAAGAAGAGAAGAGATGAGGCGAATAGTGTTTATGTTTTTTGTCTGCCTCTCTTTGCACCTTCCATATGTGAGGTTTCGTCGGTCGCGCCTTCCTCCTTTGCCACGAGACTAGGACTCACATACTGATAAAGTGTTGGCCTCCTTCCATTTGTGATTGTTGTTGGTCGTACGTTCCTCCTCGAGTGGTGAATTATGAGGATACAGTCATATAGCAGTGCTTTTCTCGTCACGAGACTAGTAGTACATGTTATAAATACCAACGAATGACTCGCCCCCCCTCTTATGAAATGCACTCGGCAAAGAAGCAGAAATGACTTGGTAAATTTAATAAATTCATAGCTTATCAATTGCATGTCCCGTTACCCTGCCCTCTTACGCCATGGCCATAGAATAAACAATATAAAACAGAAGAAGAGGCAGAAAGAGGCAAGAAACAAAATAAAAACCAAAAGACAAAAGAAACCAATATGTGAAGACGTGGGAAAAATAAAGAATGACAGCGTGATAACAAGAGAAGAGAGGGATAAAAAAGACAAAAGGGAAGAAAAAAAAGGAAAAGAAGGAAAAGCAAGACTCAAAAGACAACCAAAAAACCAAAAAGTGTAAATGACAGAATGACAAATGCAGCAACAGAAAAACTCCAATGGCTATCGTAGATGTATTACTTCCCCGCTTGCTTCAGCTAATGGGTGTGCTGATTTTTGTGTTTGGAATATGTACAGCCTCCTTTGCCAGTGGCACGGTTGTCGGGATATATGTGTTGTGAAAGAGAGTGGACGACATGCAGCGTGCCACTGTGCAAAGGAGTCGGCGTAGGTTGATGTGATGTGATGGATGTCGGCGTGTTTTCAGTCTAGTTCCAACCACATACTGTTTTCTGGACATAACAGAAAATAAAACGAAAAAGGAAAAAGGAAATAAGGTCGTTAAAAGATTGTGTGCCCCCAGGCTGGCCTGATTGGGTTGGGTGATCGTTCGTCGGTGGTTGCCGGCTACTGGGGACTCGCCTACTTGGCACCAATGGCGCCCGGCATCGAAATCACCTTGCGGCGGTTGAGGAACGGACTCGGCATGTCGTCATGCTCGGGGTCCCACACCGCAGGAGAGTCGTGGCTGCCGCGGTTGCCTGCCATGGCGTGCTCACGGAACGGCCGCTTAGGGCTGACGTTTCCATTGCTCTCAGCAACGGCACTCAGGGGGCGACCGCCGGCACGGGCTTGCTGCAGCTCGACCAGCGTGCGGCCCCGAATCCCAGGCTTCTGCTTGCTAACAAGGCCTATTGGTGCTGCCTGCTGCGCCGGCTGGGACTGCGACTGGGGCTGCTCCGAGTCACTTCCTTCCTTCCAGTTGAACGAGCCCTTGCGGGAGAGGGCGCGCGCGCTTGCCTCGGAAGAGTCGCTGCCGCTGCCGGAGATATTAGCACCCAGGTTGGTGGCCGATGGGATCTTGCTGAGGCGGCGGGTAGGCGATTGGGCACGGTCTCTAAGCGCACCGCCACTCGATACCGGACGCAGACTGCTCTCTGGCGCAGCTGTAGTCGTCTTTGAGCCGGCTGCCTCGAGGCCCTTAGCACGAGGAGCACGACCAAACATTGGCACCGACTTTTGCGCGACCATACCAGGGCGCTGCTGGCCAGACGACTGTGTTGGCTGCTGGGGCTGTTGCAGCTTCTGCTTGGATGCAAAAGGGTTCTTCCGGGACTTGATGAGCCGTGTCGGCGATGGCATGGAGTCTTCCTCAGAGTCCCAGTCAGAGTTGGCGCTCGATGAGTCGCGCGTGTGGTTCCATCTCGTGTCTTCCGAAGCTCCTGATGCGGCAGCCGTGAAAATGGTACCATTGTTAGTGGTTGGTGCCTTGGTGGCAGCTGTCCGGCGTGGTGACAGAGACAGCGATGCAATTGCCATGGGAGACGGCGATGCCATTTCGACGTCCATCGGTGTACCGGGGCCAGCAAACATTGTCTGTGCACGGCCAAACGGTGTGCGTGCCTGCGGTGCCGGTGCGCCCTGCTTCTTCATAAACGCAGCAACACCGCCATTGTTAGTGGCAGGGGCTGCTGAGCTGGCGGCAGCGGCCGACGCGGCCGATGTCGGCTGGATCAGTGACTCGTCAATAGACACCTCGGTAATGTCAGTCGTCGAGGGGAAGTCATCATCGCCAAAGCATGACTGCATGTAGTCGGATTTGCAGATCGATGACGACATCTCGGACGGTGCCGCTTGTGATGTCGGCGGTGGCAGGTGTGGTGGAGGCATCTGCAGCACGGCAGCATCATCGAGGGCTGATGTTGGGCGTGACGATGCTGCGTTCTTCAGTGCCTCGGCGACATCCTTCTCAACGCGCGCACGCACCTCCTCCTCAAACTTCTTCTGCAGCTGGTCGAGCTCAGTGTTGACGAGGCGGTCAATCTCGAGGCGCGCCTTGACCTCCCACTCGCGGCGTAGGCTCGAGTCGATCTCGTGGCGGATGGCGGCCTTATCGGCCTCGTTCTTGCGCTCCAGCTCACGCACGCGCTTGTTGATCTGCTCCTCCTTGACCTTGAGCACCTTGCTGAGCTCAACAACCTCCTTCTCCTTGCGCATGAGACGCACAACGGGCAGGTTCAGCAGCATCGCCGTATCCGGGCGGCGGTCAGGGTTGACCTTGAGACAGTCGCGCACAACAGCACACAGTTCGGGAGAGTACACAACGGGCAGAGGAGCCAGCTTGCCCTCCTTGATCTTCTGCACGAGCTGGTAGTGTGACTTGGCGTTGAATGGCGGCTCTCGTGAGCAGAGCTCGTAGATGATGCATCCCAGCGACCAAATGTCGGACTTGAGGGTGTATTTTTCGGCGGCGCAAATCTCAGGCGACATGTAGAAGGGGGTGCCGACATAGGTCGACGCAAAGTCGTGCGACTGGATCATCTTAGCTAGGCCAAAGTCGCCCAGCTTGACCGAGTTATCCTCACCCAGGAAGACTATGCTGTTAGTTCTCACACTTTGTTTACGTGCTTTTTCACATGCACCACACAGCGACAGGAGAAAGACATACCATTCTCGGGCTTGAGATCACGATGCAGGATGGTGACGCCGCCTGTTGGCACCTTGGGCTTGGCCGCGATACCGAGGCCGAGCACGTTCTTGCCGACTTCTGGGGGATCGACGCCGTAGTGGCAGCGGTACAGGGCCGTAACAAGCTGTGCAAAGATGCTCCACACAAACGACTCTTCTGCGTACTGGTTTCGTTGGCTGAGATCACGGATGACCCGGCCGAGGTCGCCATTGCCGCAGTATTCCATGTAGAGGTGGAGGTCTTGAGTGGCCTTGAGGTGTTCCCGGTGGTAGTAGCCGACAATGTTGACATGGCGCAGGGTCGAGAGGATCTGGAATTCGGCATGCAACTGCTCGCGCTCCTTTTGAGACATCTTGAGATAGCTGATCTCTTTCCGGCAGAGAACCATGCCGTCGACCTTGCGCCTCACCTTGCGGATGATGCCGAACGAGCCATGGCCTGGTTGTTGTTAGCGATGGTTGTGTGAAGAGGCGGCCCGATACATGTCAAACATGTCAACAACCACAAAACATACCGATCTTCTCCAGCACTTCATATTTTGAATCGGCCTCCGACATATTGGCATGAGGTTATTCACGGGGTCCTGTGCGAGGACTGTGAAAAGAGGCGGTGAATGAGTGTCGTGAAGGAGTGTCGTGAATGACTGTGAGTGTATGTATATACAGTACTGAGTGGTCGTGTGAGTATAGAATGACAGTCGTATGTCGTGCGCGGCGCAATGTCGAGCAGTGTTGGTGCTGTTGTCGATGTAGTTAGTCGTCGTGATGTTGTTGTCGCTGTCGTCGATGTGATGCTGTCGTAAAGGTTAGTAAGAAAGACGGACGCCCAGCCGGGTTTGCTGGAGTTGCTGCAGTTTGCAATTAGGTTTGTGGATGCAGAATAACAATGGAAGCAGACGAGGCGGCTCAAGGGTCTATCAAAAAGGAAGAATAGTAACGATTAGCACCGGCATGGAGTCATGCACTGGTTGCCGAGTTTCGAACTGACCCCCGGACGACCTGGCGTAAGTGACATGTTTACATAGTGGAGCTGTTACCACAGCAACAGTCACACAGGAAGACCCGTCCGTGACTAGTCACGTGTCGCTTACTGGCCTGAACCTGCTCATAAGCCTTATCGATAGTATAGTGTGGGTCTGCCTTACAGGTATTACAGTGGCTCAGTGGATAGTGGCGGGGAGCTGGCGGGGTGCTACAGGCAGGTGGTGGGCAGTCGGTATTGCGGTAGACGCTCGGTGGATGACGGCACGAGTTGCCGTAATAGTAATTTTGCACGAGTGCTCGGCCAGAGCTCTGCGATTGACTTTTGATATTTGGGATTGATATTGTTGGAGATTAATATTTTTGCTTTTATTTCATATTTTGAGTTGTTCTTTTTTGCTCCTTTTTTGTGGCATTTTGTCTGGCATCGCGGTCTTCATCCTGGCTATCTCCGGCACTTTGAGAGGGTCCTTTTGGCATAGTTGACGAGATATTCCCATTTGGATTTGTCATCCTGATATATCGGTCGTTTTCATCTTATACATCTTCACGGCTATTCTCAGGTCTTATCTGTACCATTCATCTATAATTCTGTTCATTTTTCACAGTCTACCAGCTTTCCGCACGCCCAGAGCTCCTGCGTTTACCAGACGACCCCCAGAATGGCGATGCCAAAGGGAACGCTGGAGGAGTACCTCAAAGAGGAGCATGAGCTGATCGGCAAGGGCGTTCTGCGCGAAGAGAACCCGCTGGATCTGTCTGAAGACTTTGCCAAGTTTCTCGAGGCATGCCGGCGAGGCGACCTGATGCAGTGCCAGACATTCATCACGGCCGGTGTTAACATCAACGGCAAGGACGAGTTTGACTACACTCCCTTGATTATTGTATGTGTAGAAGAGGTGCTTGGATGAGACAGACAAAATGACGAAAAGACAAAAGACAAAAGACAAAAAGACAAAGGACAACAGGACAAAAAGACAGAATCTAACAATGCAGGCCAGTCTGTGCGGCCACTATGAAGTGGCAGAGCTGCTATTAGAGTCGGGCGCGCTGGCAGAGAGAAACACCTTCCAGGGCGAGCGCTGCTTGTACAATGCCCTCAACGACCGGATACGCAACCTGCTGCTGCGGTACGACTACTCCAAGTCGTCGGATCCCCTGCAGCCGTGGTCGTCCCATATCACGTCGCTGCTCTCGGCCCACAGGACCACGTCGGACATCACGCTCAAGGCCAGTGCTGGGCCAGGGCTGGCCGACGAGGAGTTCCGGCTGCACAAGTTCTTGCTGGCAGCGCGCACGCCCTACTTTGAGCGCAAGCTGGCGCTGGCCCCGGAGCTGCCGTCGGACAAGCTGACGAGCCAGGTGCCCGCGCAGGCCTTTCGCATCGTGGTCCGCTATCTGTACCTGGACGACATTGCCGCGAATGCATCGGCGCTCGGGGATGTGGAGGAGGTGCTGCTGAGCATCGCCAAGGTCACCAAGCAGCTGGGTGTTGAGCAGCTGTGGGACACGATGCTGGAGGGAGCCGACGACCGCCGGATAGCGCGGCAGCGGTACGAGGACGAAGTCCGACGGGCACAGCAGCAGGTCGCGCGCTTCTTCCAGGAGCGCATTGTCGGCAACAAGATCGAGGTGGACACGAGCAAGATCGACAATGTCAAGTGGACGCATGACAACTCCATCTTTGCCGACTGTCTCTTGTGTGCTGAAGGAGACCCGGAAGACGGAAATGGCGGAAATGACGGAAATGGCAAAAGCGGCGGCGGCGGCGACGAGAAGAAGGAGGGCGCACCGGAGGCCAACAGCATACCGATCGGCCCCGCAGGCATAACGGCAAATCTAGAGTCATTACAACTCGGCGACGGATCGCTGGGAACAGCAGCACCTTTGGCGCCTCCAAAATCCCGGACAAAATCGGTACTCTATCCAGCGCACAAGGCCATGCTGGTGCGCGCCGAGTACTTTGACGTCATGTTTGCCAGCGGGTTTATCGAGTCGACCAAGGGCGACAACCTGCACATCATCAAGGTGAGCTGCCGGCCCGAAGTCCTGGAGATTGTCATGTCGTTCCTGTACACGGAAGAGGCCGATATTCCGCTAGAGCTGGCTCTGGACGTGGTGTACATGGCAGACATGCTGTTCATGGCCAAGCTCAAGAACAAGGCGGCTGTGATTATCAGCACGCTCGGCAGCGGCACGCGCAATGTCATGAACGACCCGACGCGGACCGACGAGCTGGGACGCGGCCCTGATCCCGTCAAGAGCAACGTGCAGACGCCCGAGATTGACATTTACGAAGTGCTGCGGGCGGCGTGGGACCTCAAGATCCAGAGGCTGGAAGACTTTGCAGCGCGCTACCTCGCGTACCGGCTGGAAGACTACATTGACGGGGAGGTGTTTGCGGATCTGGTCAAGGAGAGTGCGAGCCGACTCAAGGCGCGGCAGGAGACAGACTCCATCGAGCTGGTGGATGATATCCGGCATTTCTTGTCAGAGCGGTTCCGCATGCGGTTTGAAGAGATTGCACTCTCTGATATTGAGGGTGCGGATGAGGGCGAGAACGAGAACGAGGGCGACGCGAAAGCTGGCACAAAAGAGGGTGGCGTTGCTAAAGCCACGCCTATCGAGGAGCCAGCCGCGCCCGACGGTGTGATGCGCACGCTTGACGGCGAGCTGGTGGAGGACGAGTTTGACTCGGACTCGCTCAACTACAAGATTCTGCTGTCCAAGATTGACAATCTATTGGATCGTCTAGGATTGTCAGGATAGGTTACCCGCCGTCCTCTCGTTTTAC
Organism: Ophiostoma cf. undulatum; assembly: GCA_022392935.1. Lineage (NCBI taxonomy): Eukaryota > Fungi > Ascomycota > Sordariomycetes > Ophiostomatales > Ophiostomataceae > Ophiostoma > Ophiostoma cf. undulatum. Next base: position 88,491 of record JAKRGL010000032.1, read on the forward strand.
GAGAAATCAAAACTGAAGAATATAGAATGCATATAGGCCTGTCTAAATATATAAAACGCAAAACTAATAATAATAAATCGGAAATCAAATCAATACAAACGCCAAATACCAACCAATGCAGATACGTGGCAGAGTGGTGCCGCGAATAAGAGACAGATAAAAAGAAGAACAAAAAAAGAAGAAACAAAAACCTCGCCGGCCCATGGTCATCCCTTGCGCTTGCTCTACCACCGAAGGTCACGCCAGCGGGCCATCTTGCGCCGGATGCCCAGCGTGGCGGGCGTGCTAGCCTTGTACTGTGCAGTGTGGTCGTTGCCGATATCATTATTGTTGTTACTGCCATTGCCAGCCACCCTGTGCCGCAGGTCGTCCTCGTCGATCAGCTCTCGTGCCGCTGCTGGGCGTGCCGAACCGTTGGGGTCTTTGACAAGCTTGCGCGGCGGCGGCCGGTCGCCCGACCACGATGACTGGCGCGCATCGGCCGCCGAGAGCCATGCACGATGTACATTTCTCTGCGACCGGATGGTGTAGTGCGAGTGGCGCGCAGCGTTTTGAACACGCGGGTGTGGGTGTGGATGCTGGTGCGGGTGCTGTCCGCTGCCAATGCTGTAGAGGCTGCTGCGGTCATACTCGTTGAGGAGGCCCTCATATGCCGACGCCGCCGACGTGGACACAAAGCTGCCCTCGCGGTGCGTCTCCAGCAGCGGCAGTCCCTGCCCTGGGCTTGGTCCTGCCGTGAGCCCGAATGAGAGCGAGCTGGAGGGAGACAGTGGCGGCATGGCCGGGACGGAGCCCATGGAGCCCATGGACCCAAGGGAGCCGAGAGAGACTCTCGAGGCCAGGGACGGCCGTGAAGCCAAGGGCGCGGGAGACGAAGCCAGGTTCATGTGCGATTTCCTGACGAGCTTTGCCCGTGGAGGAGCGGCATGTGCTGTGGCAGTTGCAGGGCTTGGAGCAGGTGCTAGCCCGGGTGCAGAGACAGCGGCAGACGCCGCAGCGGGTGTCGGTGTCGGTGCGCGGCCAAAGAGGCGCGGCATAGTGCTTGAGAATGCGTGCATCTTGGCAGAAGCGTAGAGCAAGAGACTTGGCTAAAAGTGTGTCTTATACCAGGAGCAGACGGCTGCACGCAGCATGGGGAGAAGCAGGCAAAGGCCGTGGTTGCACAGACAGCTTCAATCCTGGATCTATGTGATATGTGATCGCCCTTGGTCACCTTGTTCACCTCTGTGGCATTCACGGGGCCATGGATATCGGCAGCGATCGGTCGTGTATCGCCTATTGTGTATCGTGTGCTTGTTGGCCTGTGTGACTGTGCGACTGGGGAGATGCACTCTGGACTCTCAAACTGTGTCGTCCATGCACCGATGGCTGGATCGCACAGAGTGGCTGTTCGGGGTAGATGCTTCTGAGGAGTGAGACACGATCGGATCTTGCCTCCTTTTGTCCTTGTCTTATCTCTTGTTATGTCGCCGAGTCGTTTCTTTTTGAGTCTTGGGAATGACAATTTGCTCTCTGCCGCCAAGTTTGGTACGCGCTCGCGGCTTACAGCTGTGACGTTCGGTAGCCCAATAGAACGAGATTACAGCAAGATGATAGATGACAGCTTCAATGACACGTAAAGAATGATGCAGAGCACTGCCAGCCTTGCCGTTGAAGCGCAGATACTGGCCACTCAGCACAACTTATTATTCACTCGCCTTGCTGTCGGGCGTCTTGGAGGTCTCAGTTTCCCCGCTTAAACAGGCAATGGCAGGGCAGTGGTAGGCAGAGGCAGGGTGAGAGGCTGGCAGACGAATGAGGGGCCAAAGACGCCGTCTTCGTGTGGGAGACTAGATACAGCCTGCATTCCCTCTGGCTCCCCTCATTCGATCAATCCGCTGGTCGCCTTTGGCAAGAGGGTCGTGTTGGTGGCGGAGGTGCATTCCAAGGTTCTGATTAGTCGAGTTATTGAGCTTCTCGTCTGCATCACGGCCTGTTGATGCTGATGATTCAATATTGTCCAATTGGTATATTATCGTAGGCAACACCCGGTGATATTACTGATATTTTTACAGTTTGCAATATCTGTTTACTCGATGACGCGCGACATTGAATACAGAGCAAATTATAATCTGAATAAAACTACAAAAATAATTTATTAAATACAACAAATTGTTAAATGCAACAAAATAAGAAATATCTATGTCGGCTTCTGTACTCAAATAACAATGATTATATTGGACGACAAAATGCAGACGCGCCTCGATTCAACAAGCAAGCCTTGTGATGACACCAGTCTTCATATCATGAGGTCATTGCTACATCGTTTACATCACGGCCGTCGATGCTATCCAGCAGGCACAGGACGATGAAGGCAGTGTGTAGCCACAGCGCCACGCTCGCTAGCGCCACTGTAGGACAGTATCAAACACTCACCGCTCCAGTCAAGTCTCGTCTACTTACTTTTAGAAGAGCTGAGAGGTGTTGCCCGACAGTCAAGATATGGTCTATGCAAATTCAGGATCGGACTGAGTGCCGTGCAAGAATGTTTCACCAAGATCCGTGCAGCTATTCAAAAGCCGAACAAAAGCAGACTGGCCTGTCTCTTCGGCGGCGCCAGATCACAGAGCTCATACCCAAGATAGGCTGGGTCGGGAGTGGAAAAGTCAATCTGGCTGCGGAACAAGCAGCAGTTGCGCCATCGAGTCGATAGTACCGACCATGCCGGCCGCCAGCCTATCTCGCCGAGCTCCCACTTGCACCCACACGATCCGGCTGTCCGCACCTGCAAGCCGCCGGCCGCCACACTTTCTGCATTATTGCACTTTGAGCTTCTTCTTTGAGTAGCTGTCGTCAGACTGTGCTGTCAGAAAACGGAGTAGACTGTCGATAGTGGCACACACTGGTTAGGTTAAGTTAGTCTCGACCACAGAGTGCGGCCTTGGCAAGTCTTATATACGGAGATCTGGGCCGTTCTTACTCTTGGCTGCTTGAGTGCTGATGATCCTTGCTGGTCTTATGATTGTTGATGCTTTGGTGATTTTGATAATTCTGATGACTTGTTTGCTAATGCGAGTAACGAGCCTCTGGGTGAGTACCTTCCTAATGCGTCAAGCCTCTGCTCTGTAAGCTCGAGAAGGACCCTGCCGTCCAGAGGCCAAGAGTGGCATCCCGTCGTGGACTTTGCGGGGAAGGCGCGACTGAGCGGCCATCAACGCGGACAATACCACAGCCCTGACCGTTGCGATCTCATCTCTTACATAACACAAACTCGTCGCAAAACTATTTACTCTTATTCATTACGTCGTCGAAACATCCTCACGTGGACAGCGGGACAAGTTGTCGACAAGTAGAGAATGTCTTTTTTCTTCTACAAAAGTACAATGTAAATAAAATGAGTGGCGCTTACCAGAGAGGAAGCTGGCAAGTTGTCCGTCTGCAAGCAAGAAGCGCCGTCTCGTGGCTGTCGCTCTTTCCCTATCCGCACCTTCCCTGTTGGCACTGTACCACCCATAATTTATTATACATTGTACTCCAAGAATAGCCAAATGCTGAAATGCCTTACCACCGAACGAGTCCGTAGGAGCTCATCTCAATATGTACCTTCCTTGCTGGTCTGCTAGCCCTTGCACACTCGTGCTTACTAGTATATCGTACTTTTGTACTATGTACGACGACGAGTGAGTGTAGTATGCATTTCTTTCAGTGACCGATTTAATGTGTATTTCCAAAAGATGAGCTTATCTGCTTATCTGTGCTTCTGTGCGCCTTCCTGAAAGAGTAAGGTGCGTCTCGGACGGCCAGCGCTAGAGGACTCCAGGTCTGACGGCACTGTCTGTAAGAGTATTGACACTGTGCCGCTATAGCGTTTCTAGAAGGTCGGCGTGCTAGCGTAACAAGGGATCCAGCCCTCTCGACTCCATAGTTCAATACTCTGTACAGAACTCTGTACAGAGCTGTCTGCTTCTTTGTCGCTGCTGTTGGAGATGCTCTGTGTCAGGGTCGGGCTTTGCAGGCGATCTCCTCCGTATATCGTCGATTTCCACTTGCACACCGACCGTTTCCCGCGCTGAGGGACAAAGAAAATGTCACTTGTCGTTGGGCGTCAAGCTGTTATTTTTGTCCTGTGAATCGCAGTGTACTCTTGTGCGATTAATACGTAATTACTTCCGTAAGGGACAGTGCGAAAAAGCTGGCTTGTTCTGTCAGTCGTCTTTTGTGCAAGGGGTGGTCCTTCCGTGTTGTAAAGACTGCCGATCGCGACTTCCTCTACGACGCAGCAATGCGCTCAAACTCACGTTGCAACACAGAGTAGAGTATTGTAAGGAAGGAACGAAAGGAAGGAGCAAGACGATAAATATGTTAAATCAGAGTATCAAAATAATTGTGAAATAATCTTGTACGGACAATGTAGGGTCGAATGAGACGAGAGCATATCACCCGACATCTCATTCGCCATTCTCTTTGCATTTGTTAAACGAGCCCCCTCCATTTCACCAACGGCCATCACCAATGCGACCCTACATACTGAGTCGATATCTACCAAGACAGCCTTGATTGCCTGTATTATGTACCGGCCAGTCTCCTCACCACCTACCAAATCGGTACAGCTCTCTCTGCGTTCGTTTGCCTTGTTTTGTGCTTCATTTCGTGCTTCATTTCGAGCTTCACTGCCTTTGTGCTTCAGTGCTTCAACCTATGTACATTTTGGGCCAATACCCCTTATGTACCACTTCAGCCACTTTATGAAATGTCGACAATGCATACCTCTATAGCATAGGAATTTGGCCTGTCGGCAATCCCATAACACAACCGTCGACTTTAGATACGACCATACAACCAGAAAAGTACCATGTACAACTACACAACCCTGCCGAAAGATAGCCAGCAGTTCTACGATTGGAAAGGCATGAACCAGCTGATGCCCGCTTATGGCTTATGGGGTGTAGGTGCAACGTTGGCCCTTGGAGGTACCAAGTCTATTTGCCGTTATTCGTTATATGCGACGCTGCTATCGTGCTCGTATCTGGCGTGGTCGTAAGCTCATTTTTTTCTTTCGTTCGTTTTCTGACTCTTACAGTGTCTAACAGGAACAGGTTTTAGATGTCCAATGGCGTGGCCCGCGATGGCAAAATACAGCATCCAGACGACGTACTCGTCCAGACGCGATGGTAGCGCTACCTCTTGACAACATTTTTTCGGGCCTGGCAATGTCCTGCCTCCGCCTGGGCGTAGGCATGTGTTGACTCTCGAGACTTTCTATGATTGTCGACACTCGATTGTGCACAGCTCGCCAGTAAGATACTCTAGGAGAGTACCGAGCACAAAGCTGCACTTTTATTGCTTCAGCACCCACATCGCGTACTAGCGGCCGATCTCAGTTGTTTGGACAGACTGCCACCGTGTGTTGGGCACTGTTTTCACTTACGGATACGGCAAAAATGCCCCGAGTCCTGTCCGTCCCTTGAAATATTCCCATATCGCTGCGGGCCAGCCAGGTAGTAGAACAACAGCCATTCGATGGAGAAGTTGATTATTAAAATGGCGTGGAGTCGGTCGATTATTAACTCGAGTCAGTCGAGTCGAGTGGACAGTGGGTTGGGTGACTGCTGTTATTCCACTGCTGCCACCAGAGCCAAGAGCACCAAGAGAACACCAAGCAAAAACAAGCATCCCAAGCAAAAACAAGCATACCAAGCATCCCAAGCATCCCAAGCCTTTAGGCAGGGCAGGCATCTTGTTGCCAAACTACCCGAGGTGGTAGCCGGGCAGCAGCCTGTCGATATCGCATAAAAACGCTTTGGAGCGGGCACCCTTTTTTTTCAGTATACTTTGTTATCTCTACAGACTTCTAGTGCTTCTATTTGCGCATCACTCGCTGATAGCGGAATATGGAGCAGTGTTCCGAGGTGTCTAGTGTATGTACAGTGTTTGGGCCTTTCTTTATCAACCGATCAGGGTCAGAGTATCTGAGGTTGCAACAATCCGGGCAGCCGGCGAGCAGCAGCCTGTGAGACAGCCATGGAGTGAATACTGCATCTTTGGTCTTTTCACCAGGGATGGCACCTTCCACAAATGCTGCTTGTTTCCTTTGTCTGTTGTATGTCACCGTCCCTTGCCTGAGCTTGGCCCCCAGCTGCTGTTTTGAGCCGGCTATCTCTATCAAGCCCAGTGGCAACTCGATACGAAACGAGCGTGTTTATTTGCTATTCCTCTGATTTTCCTCTTCCTTCTTGTTCCTTGTTCATTTTTACATTTGTTTTACGGATCTTGCGTATTCTGACGGCTCGGCCGCTTGAGTCGGGTTGTTCTTCGCTTTCTGGTTTTTGTATTTTTAGACATCTAGACTTTTCGGGTTTCCGGACTACGGACTACTGATTTCTCATTCTGTACCTCTGTTGTCATTTATTCTTCCGTGTAAGTCGTCAGAATAGGCCAGACCCGACTCGGGTTGCCCCGCTGATAGCAGGCTCTGTCAATGAGCTCCCGACAAGATACAACCTAACAGCTGTAATTAACTACTCCGTACGGTAACTAAAACTTTCTAGGGACTCGCTACAAACCACCTCCTTCTTGACTCGGACCTAGTGCAAGCACTCCAAACGCGGTCGGCACCCACCAGCAACCACGGAGGATATTTTCCTTTCTGTTACTTTCCCGCCCTTCTTCGCCTTTTATCCTCTTGCCTCTGGGGCCACCCACGCGGCTGCCCTACCGCAATCTCCAATGAAAGCTTGAGTCCAGTGACAACTCCGCAGTGGATCGCTAGCGTGTCATTGGTGCTCTTAGTGCATCACAGCTTTATTAGTTCAACCCCCCGTTTAGGAAGGTGAACGACGTGTATCGGTCGACTGGGGGGATTAGGCTTTTTGGTTTGGTGGCTCTTTTAACAGTGAGTACTGTTTTGTGCTTTGAAGGGCAAGCACCTAAGAGTTATCACATATTGTGTTCAAGTGGCGTTTGCATGCATTTGCTAGTCGAGGTATGGAGCACATTCTTGTAGTAGGAAGGGCGTATTACGGAGTATTACAGATTGTAGAAAGAGGAGCTCTGAAGCCTCGAGTCTCCCCTCTCAAACAAACACAAATAACCTTCCTTTCTTGCCTCTGTTGCCCGCTGGTGTCATTGACGCCTTCTCCACCCCGCCCGCCTATGCAATTTCTCTTTCGTTTTGATATTAGCAATGCATTCGTTTGTCGGGGAGTGAGCACATGTCTCTGCTCCCGTGCTGAGGAGCTACTCTATATTGCTAAGTGAAAACAACCAGCCTGACCCCGGCAAGGGTGCGGCCTTGAGACGGGATGCATACATAGTTGAGACGGGATGCATACATAGTAAGCCCAGACTCAAGACAGAAATAAGGTATGTATTTCTCTTTTCATTGGGAAACGGGGTGGCAGCTACCACGGTCACACGCCGCGCGCATACGGCTTAAACGCACGCACCCTGTTTTATGTACGTTATTTTACTTTAAAAGAACAACATCAAAAAATAAAACCCGAATTTATCAACTACGACGTGCTGCTCCCGGGAGGCTGGGTGCGGTGATCAACAGCGAAGCACGAGCTGCGTCTCTAGCTGGCTTCGAGAAGGGGCGCTGCTGTGATCGCCGGCGACTTTCTCATTATTTTATTCTCGACTCTCACTTTTGACACTTCCTCTGTACTTTCGACTCTGCTCTACAACACGACCTCGATATCACGCCAGGACAGCGGACTACTCCAAACAAATCTCACTCTAATCTCACCACCTTCTCACCAGCGGAGACCACTTACAGAAAGCTGTCCCAAAGAGGCAGTTTGTTTTGTCAGAGACAATACTTGGCACGGAGTAGGTCGAGAAAGCCAAGATAGAGGCGACTTGTAGTATGCATTACTCTGTTGTCTTTTTGCCACACGATAAACACATAACAGAAGCGCGCCACGATGCTTCACAAGTCAATAATAGTTGGGCCCCCACCTGCTCTCACCTTCCCAAAGATGGCCCAGTAAAGAGTAAGAATAGAGTAAAGAGCCTAAATGAGACAGACAAGTTGCGACACATGCGATGACGGGAGGAATGTCCGTTGATTTATGCATTCCTCTTCTTTTCTATTTTATTTCCATCTAATTCTCTGTTGAATTTCTATTTTATCCATTCATCTGTAGGCAGTGCGGTAGTACAGAGTTGCACAGAGCATGTGCGTCTGTTGACAGGCATCTTCAGAGACCATCTCGAAGGACACTGAATTCCTGTGCTCTCCTTCTGTACAGTACGAGTACTCGATTCTGTTCACTGAAAGACAGTCTTAGCCGCCCCTGTTTCGCCCTGTGGTACTACTGTAGTACAATCAATTTACACGAGCAAGAGCAAGGACTGATCGTCGGTCCACCCTCCCAAGTCAGCCAAGATCGGCACTGATAGGACGGGACGATGGATGATAGGACACCATCTCCCTGTACAAAGTACTACGGTACATAGTATGTGTCTCGTGTCTCGTGTCTTGCGTGTCTTGTCATTCTGTTTTGTTGTCCCTCTCCCTGCGATCTGGGGCTGAATTGTCGCAACCCCCGTTGGGGGATGAAAAGGACGATGAGGAGGAGAGAGAAGGACATACTGTAGGGAGAAAAGGTAGGAGCAACGCACCCAAGACGCGCTACGGGCAGCCGAAAGCTTAAGATGGAATGCCAATGCCACCAGATTGGCGCCACAAAACAAGAGCCAGCCTGACCGTTGTCGAGAGTCGAGGCATCCACAACAGTAACAGCGCATTCATTCACTTTCAAGAGCATCTACTTTCAAGAGCAAGGCATCTCCCTCAGTTCTGAATAAACACGCTGCTCTGATTGGGCCTTCTTCCCTTTCTCGTAAACAGTACTTTAATGGCGACTAATTTGTCTGTTGCGCCCTTTGTTTGGGCCTCGATCTGGCCCTAGCCTATTACTACAGACCAGATTGAATAAAGAATAAAGAAGAGTGATACAGAAAAAGAAAGAATTGCACAATGATCGCGTGCGCTCACATGCTATTTGCAGTTGTCCATTGTGCATTTATGCTCGTCTGGTCTGTTTCTTCGTCTCATGCGCGCTTCGACCATGCGAATTCGACCCTGGCTTGAGACTTGAGACGCGAGACTCGGGCGGAGGATGAATTGGGTAGGTGAATACTCTGAAGGATGCAAAATGCAAATAAAAGATGCAATTTAGAGATAAAAATAAAAACGGGATGGCAACGTGCCTGCAATGCAAATATGCGCGGGTATTATCAGTGGGTTCTAGGAGGAGAGGCAAAGGGAAAAAGGAAGAGACCGAGGAGGACGGAGTAAGCTAAGAAATAGAGTGTTGGAAGAATAGATAAAATAATATAAAACAAAAGAAAATAGTAATAAACAAAGATAAACGAAAGAGGGTGTGCGACAGCATAAACTCCTTCCTCTTTCACCAGCGAGCTACCGCCCATTATCGACCAGAGATATGGATGGAGATAAACCGCTGTATCTCTCTTATTACCAGTATTATCGTGCCGCGTTTGGCTACAGAGTACAGAGTCACTGATTGACATCCCCCCATGCTCTCTCGGTTGACTGTAGTGCCACCTCGTCTTCCTTGCGCACCCCCCTCTTCCTCTAACCCTTGTCCGTACTGTATGTACCTGCTCCTCATTCCTCCTCCTCCTCTTCTTACACCCATTCTCTACGCTCGGCCATCTGCATCTCTCGTTTAAATATCTCTTCTCCCCCCTTCCTCTCATGCTTTTGAATCCCCCCTTCTCTCCTCTTCTCCTCCCCATCCTTACCTCTTCCTCTCTCACCCCTCAATAAAGTCACCCTTGCCAAAGAGTTGACTGACGAGATAAAAAGAGTTGACCATGGGTTTCAAGTTCAACCTCCGCAAGCGGCATGAGCCGGAGGACATCATCCCCGATGCCCCGTCCTCTGAGGGCGGCGAGGCTTCCGGTGTCGATGCCGCTGCCGCCAGCGGTGATGTGCTGGGCCAGCTCAAGCAGTTTGAGCGCATGCACCACCTCGACCCCAACCTGCCCATTGACGAGCTCAACGACGTCGACAACGCCATCAACTCGGGCAACGTCGAGAAGGGCCTCGCCGTCGAGCAGGTCATTATCGAGGACAACTCGCCGTACCCCGAGGTGCGCGCTGCTGTCCGCAACTACGATGTCGACCTGCCCGCCAACACCATCCGCGCCTGGGTCATTGGCCTGATCCTGTGCACCGTCGGCTCCGGCATCAACATGCTGTTCTCGCTGCGCAACCCCAGTGTCACCATCAGCACCTACGTGATCCAGCTGATCGCCTACCCCATTGGTCTGGGCTGGGACATGATCTTCCCCGACCGCGTCTGGAACATTGCCGGCCTCAAGTTCAACCTCAAGCCCGGTCCTTTTAACTTTAAGGAGCACGTCATTATCGTCGTCATGTCCAACGTGAGTTTTTTTTCTTCTTCTTTTCTTTCCTTTTTTATTCCAAATTAATACTAACGTCAACGAATAGGCCGCCTACGGTGGTGGTGCTCTGTACGCTACCGATGTCATCATCGCCCAGGAGGTGTGGTACCAGCAGTACTTTGGCTGGGGCTGGCAGATCCTCTTCGGAATCACCACGCTCTGCACGGGCTACGGTATTGCCGGTCTGTCGCGTCGCTTCCTCGTCTGGCCCGCTGCCATGATCTGGCCCTCTGACCTGGTCAACGCCGCCCTCTTCTACACCCTGCACGACCACGCCCCCTCCGACCCCACCAAGACCAACGGCTGGAGCATCGGCCGCTACCGCTGGTTCCTCTACGTCTTTAGCGGCTCCTTTGTGTGGTACTGGTTCCCCGGCTGGATCTTCCAGGGCCTGTCGTGGTTCTGCTGGCTCACCTGGATCTGGCCCAACAGCAAGGTCGTCAACCAGGTCTTTGGTGCCCAGTCCGGCTACGGCCTGTTCTCGCTCACCTTTGACTGGACCATCATCTCCGGCTACCTCATGTCGCCCCTGATCCCCCCCTTCTATGCCATTGCCAACACCCTGGCTGGTATCTTCATCTTCTTCGTCTGCGTCTCGCTCGGCCTGCACTTCAACAACGTCTGGTACAGCGGCTACCTGCCCGTCCAGAGCTCCAACTCCTTTGACAACACCGGCTCCAAGTACAACGTCACCCGCATTCTGACCGACTACAAGTTTGACGAGGCCAAGTACCACGCCTACTCGCCCCTGTACCTGTCGACCCAGTTCGCCCTGAGCTACGGCCTGTCCTTTGCTGCCGTCGCCGCCGTCATTGTCCACGTCACCCTGTACCACGGCAAGGAGATCATCACCCAGTTCCGCCTTGCCCGCAACCAGGAGGACGACATCCACATGCGCATGATGAAGAAGTACAAGGACGCCGAGGACTGGTGGTACGGCCTGCTGTTCGTCATCATGATCGGCATGTCCTTTGCCGTCGTGTGCGCCTGGCCTACCGGCTTCCCCTGGTGGGCATACATTGTCTGCATTGTGCTGCCCCTGATCTGGACCATCCCCATCGGTATCATCCAGGCCATCACCAATACGCAGCTGGGCCTCAACGTGCTGACCGAGTTCATTGTCGGTTACATGCTGCCCGGCCGTCCCCTGGCCATGATGATGTTCAAGAACTACGGCTACCTCTGCATGTCCCAGGCGCTGTACTTTGCCCAGGATCTCAAGCTCGGCCACTACATGAAGGTGCCGCCCCGCACCATGTTTGCGTCGCAGCTCGTCGCCTCCGTCTGGTCCGCCATTGTCCAGATCGCCGTCATGAACTGGGCCCTCGGCTCCATCGAGGGCGTCTGCACAGACCACCAGGCCAACTCGTACACCTGTGCCGGTGCCAAGGTCTTCTACACGGCCTCTATCATCTGGGGCGCCATCGGTCCTGCCCGTATTTTCAGCGGCGACGCCATCTACGCCAAACTGCAGTACTTCTGGCTCGTCGGCGCCGTCACCCCCATCATCACCTGGTTCCTGGCCCGCCGCTACCCCAAGTCGTTCTGGCGCTACGTCAGCACGCCGCTCATCTTTGGCGGCTCCGGCTGGATCCCGCCAGCAACCGTGTTCATCTACATGGCCTGGGGCTCTGTCGGCACCTTTTTCAACTACTTTGTCCGCCGTCGCTGGAATGGCTGGTGGCTGCAGTACAACTACATCACGTCGGCTGCGCTGGACAGTGGCCTGATCGCGGCCACCATTATCATCTTCTTCACGCTCTACCTGACCAACGCCACTGCTCCCCAGTGGTTCGGCAACGTCGGCGTGTTTGAGACCATGGACATGTCGGGCGATGCCATCCAGCTGCCCATCCCCGACGCCGGCTTCTTTGGCCCCACCGACTTCCCATAAGCGTGTCGAAAGACTCATTCGCTCTCTTGTGTGTCTTGTTCGCCTGCTTTTGCGTGCTTTCTTTATTCCCCATTTTTCTTGCTTGTTCTCAAAAGGGAAGAAATGATCTGTTGACGGCCGGAACTCCCCTCTGCTCATAGCTCTGCTGCATCCATTTTCTTGATTCCTCGTTCTACGAAACTCTCAAAGCCCAAGCGATCTGGCGCCCGACTCTCTTTGCTGAGACGTCGAGGCCGATCCGCCCTGTTGGATAATGTGGTCAAGGACTTGCTCCTGTGGCCATGTAGCCTACTCTATATACCACAACTTAATATATGCAGCTACCAATACTTTTGCGTGAATGCGAATCTTGACCCTTTGAATGACCAAACTATTTCGAACCATATGAAAGTGAAAAGTCAAAAGTATTTGGAACAACACCACGTGACAGCGTGTGAGTCTGGTGCATGGACTGGCGATGAGGGGCTTGATTAGAAGCTGCCCAAACGGGAAAGAACGCGTCGAATTGCCAGCGCGCACAGGCATCATCGGCTATCGTGGTCCCTCTTTTCTAGATCGGCTATGATTGGTCATATCAACAGCAACTCACATCGAGAGCAATTATGTCGTCGAGTCATTGATTGCGTTTGTCCTCAGTCTCAGTACTTTCATACTCTCTACACATATCTGTTCTCATCTTCACTGTCTCTACTGTCTTCAATTCTATCCTTACTATTACCACGCACTGAATGCAATGCCGGCCACCATGACAATGACGATGAAGACGACACCGCCAGACTCGCCAGACTCGGAGCCGGCTGATACCGCTCCGTCGCCCATGGACACTCAGCTGCAGCGCATCGCCGCGTCCAATCGCACGCCCTTTGAGAAACGCGTCTGGTCGCTGCTGTGCCAGATCCCGCCCGGCCACGTCACCACCTATGCCAAATTGGCCGCCCATCTCGGGTCGTCGCCGCGCGCCGTCGGCAACGCCATGCGCCGCAACCCGTTTGCGCCCGACGTGCCCTGCCACCGGTGTGTGGCGACAGGCGGCGGACTGGGCGGGTTCAAGGGCGTGGGCCCGCCCAAGAAGTCCGCGTCGAGCGCAAGCGGCAAAGAAGGCATCACGCTGACGGAGAAGCGCTCCCTGCTCAGAAAAGAGGGTGTCCGATTCGACGACAGAGGGCGCGTCCTCGGCACTCCTTTTCAGGCGTTTCGCTAGTTTTTTCCCTTTCGTATTAAAAAGAAAAGAGACGAATGACGCAACCTTGTCTAAAATAGACCAATTTGGGCACTGTGGCATGAGACCATGCTAGGAGATGACGAGATCTCAAGATGCCTGATTACGCAATCAAGCACACCCGCACCACTCATCGACAGAGCCACGACTTTTCAAAAGCCGCAGGTCAACCTTATTTTCTCTCAACTACCACCCGGATTACCTCGAATCTGATTTGCTACTCTCCATCTCGAAACAAATCTCACCACCTCGACTCACCAAGTATAACCGCCACCACCACCAAAATGTCCCGGACTCTCTTCTCGGCTGTGCGCCGCGGTGCCGCTCTTCCCCTGGCTGCTGCCCGCAACAATTGTGGCGGCACCGAGTGTTGTTCTGGCGCGCGCTTGGCCTCGCGCCTTTCCAACAGCATTAACAGCAACAACTGTGACGCCAGCACGGACTGTTGCTCTACCGGCAGTGGCCGCCGTGCCTATTCGACCGTCCCGGCCGGCCGCCAGTCTCAGCCGATCCGCGCCGTGAACACGGCCATCTAAGGGCGGGCTTCAATCCCCGAATCATAGCGCCGATCTACGCACGCAGCACAAACGGCTTTCGGGTAATTAAGCGAGATGACTGCCCTGCGGGCAAGATGGACGGCATGGATGGACTAGGCCACCTTCACAGAGAATGATGTAGAGTAGTATAGTCAGATACCAACCGATGCTTGTTTGCAATCAACCACTAGACTTCTCTTTTGAATGTAACTGGCGGTGTATGGACTGAGACAGGGATACGCACTCACTTCACTATGTCAGATGTAATCAGAGCAAACAACGCAACCTGGCAAACGCTTGTAGTGAAGACTTGATCAATATGTGATCCCATCCACGGCTATAATAAGCTGCTCTTCCTCCTCCCTGGCTTGTCTTTTTATGGTTCTGTCGCCAACTTTTACGGTGCCGAGAATCAAAGGTTATGAGCCCGGATCTTCCTGCTACTCGACAGTCCCGCGGGACACTGCCTCTTTGCTGTTAAGCATATTCTGAGAGTACAGACTGTCAGCAAGAGATGCGCTGTCCCCGAAACAATATATCCTACCGGCAGGTCGCATCACATAGCTTGAGCGTCCACTGCAGGAGCCGGCGCGTCTCTACCAGCGGCCGACAGGAGACATCGCCTCTCCAGATGCAAGGATAAGCCGAGTCGGACTACGGCCCACGAGTGCTCGACAGAAGACAGCAGCAGTCAACGCTGTCTCTACGGCGCCTACATATGCGTGCTGGGGCGTTATCAGCAGCCAGCAAGCAATAACTTGCCGGATATTGCCATTGCTAACAGCAAGAGCACTACTGGCAACAAGTCTTATCTGACATGTCGACACTCCTCTGACGAAGAATGACTTCTTTTGTCTTCTCTTATTTATACCGAGCTTGCGATTGTTCAGAATGGTTTCAACCCTGCTGATCCATGAAAGGAGACGCCAGGCAACCACACCGGCATTCCCGACAATGCCATTTGCTGCCAGCATCCAACAGCGAGGTCGGCCATGTGTTGTATCTAGAGCCCCGGGCCCGAACAATCACTGTACAAACAGCAGGTTGTAGCCTGTCTACAGTGCCTATCTCCTAAGAGTCCTGCATACAGGAGTATCTTACGCATCGGAACACTACGCATCAGCCAGCTGAGCAGACTCGCCGCCGAGTGTACTGCAGGGCTCCTCTTTTGGTGGGCTGTTTTCGTCGTCTCCGGTCGTATCTCGCTGCCATAGTCCCTCTTACCGGGTGGATGACATAACAACCAAGCAAATGGCAAGATGGCCGAGCGGTCTAAGGCGCTAGCTTCAGGAACCCGAGCAATCGGAGCACTTGAACATGCTAGTCTTGAAAAAGGCGTGGGTTCGAATCCCACTCTTGTCACTAATTTTTTTTCATTTATTTTTTTCATTGCTCTTTCATAGAGACCACCAAGACACACGCGACAAGCTGATACAACACGTACGGCCTCAAGGCCTCAAAGGAATACAGCGAATTCAATCGATTACAAAGAATCAGTGCAACTGGATGAGTGCACTGGACCGACACTTTGTGTTTTTTCTTTCTTAAAAACACTACTATTATCTCGGGCTTTGGTCTTCTTCTTCCTTCCTTGTCTTGCTGACAAAGACATAGCAATCTGGCCTACAACATTTCATCCAGGCAGAGGCATCAGATCTCAGTCATACAAGACTGTCTACAGCTTGGAGACGGCATTCTACATCCCGGGTCCAAGTGCACGCTTTACGTACATACTTGGAAAGAAGCAGCAATAAAGGTGCCCTAAAGACAGCCCAGCACACCTGGGATATCACAGGAAGAACGTACGATGGCAGGGCGGCATTCCATAGATAATCGACCATACGCTTCGTACAGCAGCCAAGACGACCACATGCAGAGAGACATCCTCAGATGCTCTGGCTGAAACTTTGAAACACATCTACACTTTTATATTGCATAGCACAACGCATCCAATACACCAAATACATCAAATGCATACATTTCTGTAGAGTCTACCCTAGAACAGCCCCGTGGTGTCCATTGTCGGAAACAGCTGCAGGCTCTTATCAAACGTGTCGAAATTGAGCATCCGCGGCGACATGTTCATAATCATATCGGGCAGGCCCGACATGTGCGGGAGCAGCTGCTGGGACGCATCGTCCTTAAAGGCTTGTTGTTGATGTTGCTGTTGGCCTAGTTGCTGTTGATCTAATTGATGTAGATGTAGATGCTGACCTTGTTGGTGTTGTTGTTGTTGAAGCTGTTGCTGTTGCTGTTGTTGCTGGTGGTGCATCATCAGGCTGTCACCAGGCGTGCCCGAGTGTCCGACACCCAAGAAACTGTCGCGGTCGTCAGTCGCCGGCGGCGTCAAGTCAATGCCCGGGTAGGCTGGCCGCTGGTCCATGATGGACGATGTTGATGACCCCGCCGCCGCCGCCGCTGCTGCTGCTGCGTGCAGGTCGTGCTCGGATGGCGGCAGCGGCGGCGGTGCTATCGCCAGCGGGTTGCGGGCGGCGCCGCTTTCTTGTGTTTCCGCCTCGGAATAGTCGACGGCCGGTGCCGGCACGTGGCCTTCGGGCTCGTGCAGGACGTGGTTGATGTGTGGCGGGTGCGGGTGCAGATCCGGGTTGGTCGGCGTCGCCTTTGGCGTGGCTCCCTCTCCCGCTCCCGCCCCCGTCTTTTTCTTAGTCATGGAAGCGGCCTGTGCAGCGCGGGGGCCTCCCTTGCCATCCTCGACGGTGCCGAAGAGGCCGCCGATCAAGAGAGAGTGCTGCTCCATCTTACCGCGCGCGCGCTTCTCCGTGTACATTTCGCACGCCACCTGGAGATCGGTCACAATGGAGGCATACCGCTTGGAGACGGCGTCGCGCCGGCCAAACAGGGCCAGCACCTTTTGCGCAATGGCCAGGCTCTTGCTGATGGGAAACGTGCGGTCGAGGTCGCCAAACTGGGCGAGGCCGAGCACGAGCGCCGACACAAAGGCCGAGTTGACAATAAACGGCAGCCGCTTGGGCACTTTGTGCGCAGTCAGCAGTCCGCGCAGCAGGCTCATGGTGCGAATGGCCGAGTCGACACACGCAAACGCCAGGATATCGTCTGACGGCGACGGCGGCTCGGCGTCGGCGTTAGCTTCAGCGTCGGGGCGGTGCGATTCTGATTTGAGATCTGCCTCCTCTCCCGTAAATGCTACTGATTCTGACGCTGAAGTTGGATTTGTATTTGCATTTGCATTTGCATTCGAGTTTGCCCGCTTGATGTGCTTGGAAATGTTTTCAATCAAAAAGGGGCGCGACAGCAGCATAATCGTCCAGTAGTACGCCTCCTTCAGATGAAAGAGGCCAATGTTGGGCGACCGCTTGGCGTCGCCGTCCAAGTCGAGATACTCCTCGGGCTGGATGCCGTCGGTGGCGAGGCCCGAGGCGAACCGCGCCGTCCAGAGCCGGTGCTGCTCGCTAATCTTCTCAACAGTCGCCGTCGACACCTTGCGCGTCGAGTAGACCTGCGTCAGGATGGCCTCGAAGATGGCGCACAGGTCGTTGGATGCCGAGTAGTTGTTTTCCGACTTGGTGTCGCGCGTTTCGGTTGTCGACGGCGGCCGGCCCAACGATGTGCTGAGGAAGAGGTCGAGGATGCGCAGCACTTTCCACAGGCGCTCGCGCGGCACATACTCGTTGGGGTCAAACGCGGCGTTGATGTCGCTGCGGTGGATGCCCAGGGCATAGGCGGCGCGCACGGCAATGCCCAGGTACATGAACGCTGCGTTTCGCCGCGACGCGCCCAGCAGGTACATGGTCAGCAGAATGTACGCCTGGATCGTTGAGATGCTGGGCTCGACGGTGGCACCGCACACGGTCAGGTAGCGGCCGTAGTCAAAGTACTTTTCCGCCATGTCGTCCCGATCGTCGGGGTGTGTCTGCGCGCCAATAGCAAAAATGAGGAAGAAGATGGCCTCCTGCGCCGCGCTGTCGGCACTCGTAAAAGTACCGCGCGCACTGCTCCCGATGCCACCGCTGCCGCCACCACCACCACTACCATCAGCTGGCGATACGGAATAGTCGTCGCGCGGCGGCTGCTGCTGAAGCCACCACAGCATGTTTTCTTTGAGCTCGTCCTGGTCGTACATGGCCAGCACGCAATTGGTCGCGCGCAAGAACCACTCCAGCAAGCCCGTGGCCTCTTCCGCTGTCGGGATGGGCGGCGGGCCCTGGATGGCATCAATGATCCAGTTGTTGCGGCCATTGGGGGCGGCCTCGACCAGGATGTGCTGCAGCGGATCGTCGGTAAAGGTGCACGACCCGAGCGAGTCGCGGATCAGGCGGCGGATGATTTGCAGTAAGCAGAGATTGGCCGAGTCGCCAACGTAGAACAGACTTCCGCGGCCGCCCTGGATCAAGCGTGAGAGGTGGGGGACCTGGGTGGCTGAGGAGGAGGAGGAGGCAAAGGTGTTGGATCGCCGGCGTTTTCGGCGCGGCTGCTGCTGTGACTGTGACTGCGACTGTGGCTGTGAAGTAGGTAGAGAATGGGATTGGTCGCCAGTTCGGCTAGTGCCTGCAGGATCGTCGATATCTATAGATCGATCATGACGCAAAGCTTTGGTGACCGAGGCGGATATGGGCGCAAGGCCGTTGCGGCCCGGGCTGATGTGGGGGTGGGCGGAAGAGGATGATGGTAATGGCAATGCGGATGTCGATTCTGGCACAGAATGAGAAGCTGTTATGGATGGTATGGATGAATGAAGCGGGAGGGCAGACCCCGAGCCTGCGACGGAAGTTGACAGCGGACTAGCAGACGCCGTCGGCGCCGCAGATGCAGATGCGGAAGCAGACGCGGACGACGACGGCCCGACGGCCACGGCCACGGCGGGAGTAGTCGATGGTACACCAGTAGCCGTCAGAGTCTCCAGGGGCCGCGAGAAGAAGCACTCGTACTGCACGCCACGCACAATGCAGCGGCTGCAGGGATGCCGGCCGTCACAGCGCTCCTTGCGCCGCTTGCAGCTACCGCAGGCTTGGGGGCACCGTCGCCGCTCGCCCGGCTTGACCTTTGTGGAGGGCATTGGCGCGTGCGGTGCTGTGGGCAGCAGTCTATGTAGTGTTTATGCAGCTATGCGGGCATGCGGACAGGGGCATCCGGTTGCACGGCGTCGACGGCTGGTGATAGTGCGGATTTTGCGGGCTTGTGGCTGGGTTGGGTGCGGTATGCGTACTGGGTGTGCTGGACGGCTGCCGGCAAGTACTATAGTGGGGGGTGGCCAGCAGTGACTTCAGTTGGCAGACAGGCAGTGAAGATCAGAAAGCAGCCTGAAGTCAACTGCCAACAAGAAGCACAGAAAAAAGAGACACCATAGGCACGAGAATAATAGAACAACAGAAGACAAAAGACAAAAGACAAAAATTGGTGATAATGCACCCCCAAAATAAAGCTAGAAATCGGACACTTTGCTATCGCGCCGATCACAGAAGGAGAAGCATCGGGGCATAAGCCACTAAAGACAGCCCAAGACAGCCCGAGACAGCGACAGACGGGAGCACCCCGTCAGACACAGACTAACTGCTCCGTGCTACCGCCACTACCGGAGACTACTGCTGCGCCAGTCGATCAAAAACAGCAAGAACGCGAGAGGCGACGCAGGCTACAGTACTATGTTAAAGGAGGAGAGATAATCGAGAAGGCGCGACTGGTCCCGGGCCGGTCTTTCTGCCTATCGAGACCCGCTGCTCTCCACCCGTAGTCGCCTTTTGCTTTTGGCTGGGAGTTTGTAGTGTACTTTCAATGAGCAGGGACATACAAAAGATACATTCGCATTCAACGGGAGCATCTACCCCGCCCAAGCTGTTCTTATATTTAAACGTTTTATTGTTTTATTGTTTTATTTATTTTACTATGTATTGGTTTCTGTATTGTTTTATTTCTGGGGTTATTTTAGGCTTACTTTTTAAAATAGACATCAACAGATTCGAGGATTCGAGGATAGTACTCTGATCAAAACAGCAGACACATACAGCACGTAGTACACGCCATGTCGTTGTATACAAACCCCCAGCTCGGCGACGGCCTCACTGTCCAGGACCCCGTCGTCGTGTGGTTCGCCGACTTCTACAAGACATCGGACAGCCGCGATGCCCTCAGCTCCTACGTCGACGCCTTTACGCCCGACGCCACAGTGTTCATGGGCTCGAAAAAAGCAGCCGGCCACGCCGAGATATCGGCGATGCGCAGTGGCATGTGGCAGACGGTGGAAGCACGCCGGCACGCCGTGCACCAGATGTACAAGTTTGGACGCGGCACCGACGAGTACATGCTCACGGGCACGGTCAGCTACACGGCGTATGACAGCACCGAGTCGTCCAAGGAATGGGCCGCACACGCGGTGCTCCTACAAGTCGACGGTGCATACAGACTAAAGCTGTACCAAGTCTATCTGGTAAGTATTGGGATAACCGTCAAACAGAGGGCACGGCTGACCAGCAGGACACGGCACCCAAGGCTTGATAGCTAGCCTCTAGAAATAACAAGCCATTAATTCATCATTAATTTCAAACGCAGACTCAAAAAATAAATTACTCTGCTGCAACCAGCTTTGCTGCAAACTCGACCAGCAGCCGGCCGGTACTATCGCCGGCCTCGATGCAGTGCCAGTGGCCAACGCCCTCCAGAACCGAGAGAGAGGCACCGCCGCCCCAGCTGCCAATTAGTATGCGCACTTGATAGATCCTGGAAAAGAGATCACGCACCTTTTTTTAATTTCCCACAGAGACGCGACGGACACGACCTTGTCGTCAGCCCCGGCAATGATCAGGGCGGGACACGTCGCCTGCGCATAGGCCGGTGCCTCGGCTTCTGCAATGGCCCGGCACATGCCCATGTAGCCCTGCGGCGACTGCGACAGAAGCAGGGCCCGGATAAAAACGTGGTGGGTCGGGGTAGACAGCGAGCCCGTGGCGCCCGTAGGGATTGTGTCGGCCAGCGGCTCCATGCCGCTGCTGCTCACAATCTGGATGCGCTTGGTAAAAGCAGTCGCGGCGGCCTCGCTCGGTGTCACGCCGCCAATGAGGACAGCCCCCGCCAGGCTGCTATCAAGACCGAGACTTGGACTGAGATTGGCTGCCAGGATGCCTGCCACCAAACCGCCCATGGAATGGCCGACGGCGACGACGCGAGTTGGCAGGATACGCAAGGCCCGCAGAAGAGCGGCGGTGTCGTCGGCGTGGTCCTGGATGGTGCTGTCCTTGTGTGGGCCCTCTGGCATTTTCGACAATGAGCTGCCGTTCATGTCGAACGCGAGACACGTGTGGCCAGCCTCGACCAGGGCGGGCATGACGGGGCCATAGAACGAGCTGGACGAGCCGAGGCCGTGGATAAGCAGAAAGACCAGACGAGAGCTTGTGACATTCTGGCCGGCGGGCGTCCTGAGGACATAGTACAGCTTGCGCGACGACTCGAGCGTGATGAACGGCATCTCGTGGGAGCTCAAAAGCAGAGCAGGTGGTGGTTGGTTGGTGAGAGGGAGAGTAGCAAGCAGAGCCAACCAATGCAGCTCGGTCAGTGTTCATGACATTGCAGGGCTTGCGATTCAAGTCTGACTACGAGAGGATTGATTTAATCAAGTACGTTGATAGGATAGTAAAGGCAATGATTCAAACGGCGTCATCTGAACTCAACGGCTGTTACACGACTGTTGACACCAGCCTCATCAGCGAGCACAGGAAGCAATGGCAGACTTGATAATCCTCACTCGCTAATGATTTAATGGTATCTAATAATATCTAATATACCTAGAGTCGGCACCCGGCTCGTGATCACAGCAGTGCATATGCACGCTGTATATCGGATGCTGCATCATGTATCGGAAGCTGCACTGGCTAAACTCGAATGAGACTGGAGGCAGGCTAGTCACAAAGAAGCAGCGTCCCTCACCCGACCCGATGCAAGCTCTACAGAGTCAAGTACGCTATTGAAATATGTAAATGTGCCAGACCGCATCCTTGCCACAAGGGGGGGCAGCGGGAGATGCAGTTGCTGCAAGCGATCTCGAGGGAGGTTGTACCCGAAGTGAAGATGGGGAAGTGGTGGAAGCAGTGGACGCAAAACGAAAGCAAAAATAAAAGATAACGGATACAGCCAAAGCTGTTGGAGAATAGTGACAACTGCCGCCAGCAGAGAGCAGATTGCGTCTAGCAGACCACCATGTAAGCTGCTACTGGCGCGGTGTCTGTTGGTCTGATAACAGCTGCAGCAACTACAAAGGACGGAAAGCAGTTGGTCTATCCATGAAAGGCAATAAAACTGATATTAAAAGTGCATAAAGTAACACTAATTAAAAATACAGCTTGATCTTGCTGGTAGATGTAAATGCAAGATGAGGGGATAGCACGACGAGGTGGGTGGCTGATCCTTTGGCACTGCAGGGGGGCAGGACAAGCAGGAAGAGACGGACGGTGTAAGAAGTAGTTGTGGTAGTAAATTGTTGCGGAAGCTGTCCGTCTGATACCTCGCAAGGGTACTCTGTAAGGGGCAGTCTCAGCATGGGCCGGCCGACCGGCTTTGATCAAGCATCGAGACTCTCATGCAACAGAGATGTGCATGTTTTTTCATATTTTGTGCAGATTACTCCTCTGACTATCGGCTTATAATACTCGGACGAGTCAGGGTCTAGTCCAGAGTCGAGAGACAGTCTCCTAACAGCTGCTCGGGTTGGATGGCTCCTTGGCTGGCAGACAACAGACCAAGCTCCCTTGCGAGGTGTCAATATCAACTATCAACTATCAACTATCAACCACTGCCCTCTCCATCATGCATATCACATCAAGTTAACAACACAACATGCAACATACATCAGATGCATATCCCATGCAGCTCGGCAAAGAAGGGACCATGCACAGCTGAGTTTTCCATCCTGTGGTGTTGCTCTCGGTCCCGCCGACTGTCTGTTGATTTGGGTTTTATTATTATATTCTCTTGTTTCTTCTCTCGTATCTCGATCATCCATCATTTTATTTTGGATATCACCGCTACCTCAGACTGTCTCTGCCCTTCCACGAGGTATATCATCCCATATCCCTGCCTCACACGCTCGACAACAAAACACAAGGAGATCAGACAGACAGACGGTAGCAGCGGTGACAAAAGGAAAGCCACACAACAGACAATAGCAAAGGTAACAACAAGAACAGCTCGCACCAGCAAAGAATGCCATACTCGTCTCTAGAGGAGACCCGGCGGGTCCTCGCGCTCATCCTCGGCCAGGTGCCTCTCCCCGAGACTGTCGACCGCATCGTCCGCACACAGGCCACCTTCACGGCCGACTACGACCTGCCCTACTTTCCCATCCCGCTCAAAGAGAGCGAGACCACCTCGGCCCTCAAGGCCATCGAGGCAGCCTTTGCCGTTGCCTTGCAGGATCTGAAGGGCGGCACGGAGAAGCACACATCTAGAAAAATCACAATCAGCCACGAGAAAACAACCGCCTTCCTCTTCCAGGCCTACCTCGCCAGGGTCGGCGCCTTTGGCAAGCTCGACAAGGAGGTCAAGCTGTACCTCAAAGACACCGACCTGCTGCGCGCCCAGTCCGACCCCTACCGCCGCATGTCCGCGAACCTCTACGAGACGCGCGACCCAGGCCAGTACTACCACATCCACGGCTCGCTCGAAGCGTCCACAACACTGCACATGCTCGGCCTCGACGCGTTCCGGCCCGACCTGCAGGACCGCCACGAGGCCATTGTCGACACCATCGAGTCGCGCGTCAAGCTCTTTTCCGTGGCCGAGCTCGAGGCCATGAATGCCGAGCACAAGCAGGCCGGCGTGCCCGCCCTCACGCACGAGCAGTTCCTGCAGACACCGCACGGCCGCGCAAACCAGGACATGGCGCCGTGGACAGTGTCCAGCCTCGAGACGGCCACGCCGCCCCGGCCCCTCCCCGCCGCTGCCCACGCAGACGCAAACGCAGACGCAAACACAAACGCAAACAGCCGCCCGTTGGCCGGCATCAGGGTCGTGGAGCTGTGCCGCATCATTGCCGGGCCCATAATCGGCCGCATCCTGTGCGAGTACGGTGCCGACGTGCTCAAGATCACCAGCCCCCACCTGAGCGACGTGCCCCTGTTCCAGGTCGACGGCAACATGGGCAAGCACGCAGCCGACCTGGACCTCAAGCGCGCAGAGGGGCGGGCTGTGTTTGAGAGCCTGGTGCGCACCGCCGATGTCGTGCTCGACGGCTACCGCCCCGGCGCGCTGGACAAGCTCGGCTTCGGCCCGGCGTACATGACCGCGCTCGCGCAGGACCGCGGCTACGGCATTGTCTATGTCAGCGAGAACTGCTTTGGTTACGAGGGCGCGTGGGCGTCGCGGCCGGGCTGGCAGCAGATTGCCGACTGCGTCACGGGCGTCGCGTGGGCCCAGGGCGAGTTCATGCGGCCAGGTAAATCTGCTAAGGGAGAGCCGGTGGTCCCGCCGTTCCCCATCTCCGACTACGGCACGGGCTGCATGGGCGCCATTGCCGCGCTGTCGGGCCTCTACAACCGGTCGACAGTGGGCGGCTCGTGGCACGGCAAGGCGTCGCTGATGCAGTACGACCTGCTGCTGTTCAAGGCCGGGCTGCTGCCCGAGGACATCCAGGCGCAGCTGCGCGCGGACGCCGGCCGCGAGTTCCTCCAGATGAGCCACAGCCACAGCGTCGACCAGATCTCGGGGAGCGCGCTGCTGGGCCTGCGCGCGCGGCACCCGCGGCTGTTTGCCGGCCCCGAGATTCTCGAGGTGTGGCACTCGGCGGCATACGGGCACGACGTGACGGTAGTGAAGCCGGTGGTCCAGATTGAGGGGCTGGACATTGGGTTCCGGCGGGCATCACGGCCCAACGGGACGGACCAGGCGGACTGGACGTCGTTTGCAGAGGACGAGGGAGATTATAGAAAGTGAACTTTAGAAGAAAAAAGGTACGGCTGATGCAAGGACGGTTCTATGGCGGCACTTGCGTTGATTCTATTTTTATTTGTACTTTGACTGCTTGATTGCTGGCTTGCTTGGTTTTCTGGATTCAGTCTAGATCTAGACATTGCTAGATGATAGAGTAATACATTATGCAGCGCACCACCGGTAGCTCTGGTAATACCATGGCACAGCAGTGAATCTGCAAGCGGGCACAGCTCTGCCAGTAGCTAGTATCGGTCCAACCAGCAATATCGGCAAAAATGCTGCACAACACATCAATGAGCTCACGAGGAATGGCAAATACTCCAAGCTGGAGGCACGACGCCAAGGATATGAAATGTGAGACTGCATGCTCCTAACTCATAATATGCCTCCACACCGCTGACCTCGCCGGATCGGTCGTGGACAAGTCTTGGCTCAGCCTCTGGCCAGTCGTGACGCCTGGCGAACGCCATGTTGGCTTGTGAGATGGCCTAGTCTGTAGAAATGAGAAAGTAAGGAGTGAGGCGTGAGATGGGGACCAGAACTACAATACGGGGAAGGTGAATACATCGAAGAGGCAAGGAGAGTATGGGGAGGCAGAGGGGGTCTTTGAGGGCAGATGCCTCATGGAGTGAGTAAAGGTCTACAAATCAATAGTGTTTTGTTACTGGAATAAATAAGAAAAAGGAAATAGGAAGCACTCTAATATATACTGTATCACGAAGGACAGGCACTCCAGCGAGGTCACACATGGCCGGCTGCCACCTGTGCACGACTGTCTGCAGAGTACCGTCCACACCAACAGATGGGGATGTCAGATGAATCAACATAGCAAATGCATGGCTCATTATAGAGTGTCAAAAAATTACAAGCGAGGGCCATCTAGCTTCTGCCCTTAAGAAGTCTTTCTGGTCTGATACAAATACCACGTCATCCAGCAGAGATCCCGTCTCTCTCGGCTGTATCTTCTTGATATCTCTTGATATTTCTATACATCTCCTCGGTATCTTTATAGTCTCTGCTCGTGTTTATCAGGTAACATCTCTTCCCATCTCGCTGTACTCTCGTCTCTTCTCGGATTCATTACGCCCTTCGCCTCTGCCCATGATGGCCGTCACCGCGTCGGAAAGCCATGCAAATGGCGCAACCGGCACTGCTTCTACACCCCCCAGCAGCCAGACTCCCCCAGGATCTGCCCTCGGCCAGGACTTTACAGACCTCGTCATCCAGTCCATGGGCCCCAGCACCAACCCCCGTCTGCGCGTCGTCATCGGCTCCTTCATCCAGCACATCCACGACTTTGCCCGCGACGTCCGCCTCACCACCGACGAGTGGATGCTCGCCGTCCAGACGATCAACCGCGCAGGCCAAATGTCCGGCGCCACGCGCAACGAGGGCCAGCTCATGTGCGACGTCATCGGCCTCGAGTCCCTCGTCGACGCCATCACCTACGAAGAGGCTGCCAAGGCCGACAGGCCCCTGACCGCATCGGCCATCCTCGGCCCCTTCTGGCGCAGCGATACGCCGACACGGCCCAACGGCTCCACCATCACCTTTGACACGCCGCCCGACGCCGTCGTCGCCTACATGCACGGCCAGGTCACGAGCGCCGACACGGGCCGGCCCCTGGCCAGTGCCGTCGTCGACGTGTGGCAGTGCTCGACCAACGGGCTGTACGAGCAGCAGGACCCGGCGCAGCGCGAGTTCAATCTGCGCGGCAAGTTTGTGACCAACGCGCAGGGACGCTACAGCTTCTACTGCCTCCGGCCGACGCCGTACCCGGTCCCGGACGACGGCCCGGCCGGACAGCTTCTGGCTCTGATGGACCGGCACGCATACCGCCCCGCGCACATCCACCTAATTGCCGAGGCGGCCAGGCACAAGTCGGTGACGACGCAGATCTTTGACTCCGAGTCCGAATACCTCGACGACGACTCGGTGTTTGCTGTCAAGGATGCGCTCAAGGTGCAGTTTGTGCCGCGCACGGGCGATGCAGAGGCCGAGTATGAGCTCGAGTATAACGTTTCGCTGGCCGTCGACCCCAAGGCGTGATGAGCTCTGTGTCCTGCTTTTAGTGTTTATTCATCCAATGGCATTCCTGTCATGTCTGGTGTTGGTTTTACAGTTTTATTTCTTTCGTGTCTATTTTGACGATTTTCTCTTTGTTTATTCCATTTCATCTCCTTTTATTTTTAGAAGCCAAAACAATAATAAAACCGATATGGTTTCAAAGGACGAGTAACTTATTTCAACAAATTTAATAGCAGAAATCGATTCAATTCTAAATATTTGTTTTTAAAAAAACACACAAACGTGCACTAGCGCCACTCTATATATACCCCACTCCAAGTCTTCCTTCCATCGACCGCCTGGATTACAGCAATCGACTAATGGCAACATGGCGGAGTGGTTAACGCGCGGGCCTGCTAAGCCCGTTCCCTCGGGAGCGAGAGTTCGAATCTCTCTGTTGTCGTATTTTTGCACTCTGAACACTCTGGGAAATGGTATCCCGGCATCAACTCTTGTCGCATCTTAGATGCGGCCGCGTTCTTCTTTCTTTTTTTCTTCTTCTTTTCTTCCATTTTTCTTTCCTTTTTCATTGAATGTTTTTCATAAAACATCGGACTGACATGATAAACCGCTCCTGCCCTTTGCATTTAGAAACACTCGCAGCACTGCCCGTATAACTGCGTGGTGTCACCATCACGGCTCGTCGCAGCTCGCAGCTCACCACGGCATCGTTTTTCATCTGTAGTCCCAACATACCGGACTGTCTTGTTTCACCACTAGTCTCAACAAATTTGTCTGATTTTTGTAGTCTGTCAACATATGCACTTCTCGAATGAAAATGACTCTTGTCGATGGTTGCCAGGCATAATGTCTATGCTTGAATGACGGAAATTACGACATACACAACAGCAAAGGAGTGTTTGCCGCCACGGGCATCACGATCAAACACTCGTCACCAGACACGATCAGTCTAGCTAATATGGACGTGTGGTCGTGACGCGTAGAACAGCCAACACAGACCTGTTGTGAGACGGTGCATGCAAGATGATTTCAGCCGCGGTCTCGCATTGTTGATTGGTAATCACAGGATAATCTCAAATGAAGTCTGTCACCTCCACTACTTACATAGTAGGTGTTTTCCTCAATGCCTCTAGTGTCTTTGAACTTAGTCCAATACAACCACTTTTTTATCTCACAAAGTCCTGCTACCGACAGTGGCAACAAAGAGAGGCGTATAAAGCACGTTGCGAGTGGAGCACTGGCCGTTGCTGCCGCTGCCGCTGCGTCAAAAGGACCGACCGCTGGCTTGTTCTGTAAGATACTATGTAAGCGGTGGACAAGTCATTTCAGAAAACTGAACTGAAAGTTGAAAGTGCAACTTCTAGCGGACGGATACCGACAGCGGGAGGCCAAGCCAACGGAAGCGGTAAAATCCCGGGTAAAGACGTATCTTAGCTATTGCTGAGCGAAGCGAGTGTGCATGGACGTGGGGGGTGTGTGTCTGGGGTCTGGGGCGAGGTTGCGGGAGACGTGGGAGATATGGAGGTGGAAAGAGACTGGGGAGAAGGGGAGGAGACGACGATAAGACCCTGGGCTGGATGCAGCTAGAGACGGCTAGGGAGAGACCATGACCGCCCGAGCCAGCCTACGACAGAGCGGAAACCCGGGTGCATTGTCGTAAGGGCAGGAGTTGGGGGTAGAAACCATAGGCTGTCTCGGTTGAATGCTGGCCGACGAGGAGATGACGGGAAATAAAGCTGTATGGAGGATATTCTATGTGATAAAGGAGGGAGGGAAAGAGGCAAGAAATAGGAAGGCGGGGAGAGGACAACACCCGGCGAGGCTACACCAAGGAGAGTAATTATTAGAGAGGTGCAGCAATAGCAGTAGAGCCGTTCTCTTAGGGCACATGTGAATAATTGAGGAACAATCAAGGAAGCGGCCAAACGAGCGAGGCAATTGCGCATATTATCTGCCGCCCTGGTGGTGTTTTGTTCACTAGCTTCCGTGTATCACTATCATTGCTTGCCGCCTCTGCCTCCTGCCATATTAATTCTGATTGATATGACTGCTGTGCTCTGTCAGATCAAGCTCTGCCCCCAACCTGCAGCTTGCAGTTATTCCTCACCGTGATCTACACCATGGCTCTGGACACTTGATTATGTAAATACCGCCTCGTTTTAATTAATTAATTACATTTGCATCATGCACCTGCTCATTGGCCCGCCACACCGCTCAACCGATTCCGATCCTTGATTTCTGGCTGTTCTTATTATTTTGTATTATTTTGTATTATTTTGTATTATTTTGGTATTATTTATGATTTAATTACTTAATTAATTCATCTTCCCACCTTCTTCTATTTCTTCAAGCCCTATTTTCCCTTGTTTTCCCTTGCTTTCCAGTCGTCCTGCCAAGTCTCTCGCCCAGCCCAGGCCGCGTCTTCCAGAATTTACCACCAATCATTGCTGCTCCACATCAGCCCCAAAAGCGATCTCGCTGCAGACGGAAGATCGCAACATTGTATTCATCGATAACTCCATAGAACATATTGACTCACATTCACGGGATTCATAGTAGATAATTGCTATACTTATTAAATCACAAACAGGCTATGACGACTACATCTCTCATAAGTCTCTGCTTCCCTTGAATCGCAGTCTGCCACTTCTTTTCTGCGCCCAATGTGTCTGACTTTTTGTCAAGTCTTTTTCGATTTAGAGTTTCTTGTTCAATCTGAGACTGGTTTATATTCAATCATCCTTGCATTAAGTGCTCACTTGTCTCTGATCTCATTGCAATTATTACCCTTATTGCTGCCCAAACATAGCCTGGCTAGCCTGGCCATAGCGTTCCCAGCGTTGGGATTTAGGCCTCTAGCGTCCAGGTCGCTCAAGTCCACTATTCTCCGCCTAATATTACTTACATACTGTAGTCCTGTCCCAGCTCCGTCAACGGCTCTGCCAAGCTCTATCAGCGGCCCCATCACTGCCCATCGCTGCCCATCAAAAACCACCAGACAGCCCCATCGCGACCCAAGGATGATCGGGCAGCCAGCTACCTCTCTCATCTCTTTGAATGACGAGCCCAATTGCCCAATCGAAAACCCTGAATTGTTTGTTTTCTCTTGGTTTCCCCTATTTTTTTCTTTTCTATTTTTGCTACTTACTTTGCCCATCACTTCTTTTCTCGCCTGCCTGCTGCCTGCATTCCTGCCGTCTTAAGATCTCTTTAATATTGAATCCTTCCGGTCAGCCCTGTCTTCACCTCGGAGACCGCTCACCTTTTTTTTCTATTTGTTATTTTACTTTTACTTTTACTATATTTATTTCTCCAACCTATATATATATCTACCCACCTCCACCACACC
This sequence comes from Ophiostoma cf. undulatum, assembly GCA_022392935.1. Lineage (NCBI taxonomy): Eukaryota > Fungi > Ascomycota > Sordariomycetes > Ophiostomatales > Ophiostomataceae > Ophiostoma > Ophiostoma cf. undulatum. The sequence continues at coordinate 118,829 of JAKRGL010000032.1, forward strand.
ACACCTAGTACAGCCTCCATGACAGAACCATCACCACCAATGAAGCTCTCTCTCGACGTCGACAAGCCCCCCAGCGGCAAGGCCTTCCAGCCCGGCGATCTCGTCAGCGGCCGTGTCGAGCTGCAGCTGCCGGCCGGCCTGCAGGTCCCCGATATCCAGATCGCCTTCCAGGGCACCGCCAAGATCTCCCTCAAGCCCGGCTTCGATGCCGTCAACCAGGTCGCAGACACACACAAGCAGGAGACGAGCAAGCTGTTTGCCATCCACAAGACACTCTCGCCCACCCGCGCCTGGAAGACCGATGCTTCTCTCCAGACATACTCGGCTGTCTTTTCCATCCCCTTTCCCCAGTATGCCCAGTGCTGCTCCTATTCTGCTTCTTCTTCAAGTAAACCCTCGTGCAACCTGCCGCCGTCGTCGCGCATCTCCTGTGCCGGCCTCAGGGTCACCTTTGCCTATACGGTGACTGCTCTCTGCCGCCGCCCGTCTGGCCGCCAGAGCCGCTTCAACCTGCTCAGCTACATCCAGCGCAACCTCTCGGCGTGCCAGGTCCTCCAATTCGTGCCGCCTGTCGACGACCAGCTGCAGGCGCCCGACGATCCCACTGCTGCGGTGCCCCCTTCTTCCTCCTCCACCTCCTCCGCCTCCTCCACCTTGTATGTGCGCCCCAATGCGCCCCTGGCTGGCAGCCAGCCCATCCAGCGCCAGCCGCCGCGCCAGCAGGTGCCGCCAGCTCCGTCGTTTTTGTCCAGCCGCAGCCCAGAGCCGAGTCGTGCCGCCAGTGTCAGCTCTGCCTCTTCTTCCCTTTCTGCCGGTTCTGCCGTTTCTGCGTCTTCTGTTTCCGACGCGCCCAGTCTGGCAAGCCGGACCTCCAGCGTGTCCGACTCGCCGCCGCTCTATTCACCACGCAACACGACTGCAGACTGTCCCAAGATTGTCCGCAGCACCGCCTATCTGGACACCAGCAATTTCAGCATTGACGTGTCGGCCAGGCCAAGACCGCAGCAGCGGCAATACCCATACTCCACGGGCGATGGTGGCGCCCCCGCCTGTCTGCCGGCCTACACGCCGTCCATGACCCTCGAGGCCGTCATGCCCAACCTGCCCGTCGTCACGCCCGGCCAGCCCCTGCCTCTGAGCGTGTTTATTCTCACGCCGCAGCCGCTGCTGGCGGCCTGTGCCGCATCCACCCCGAACAGCAGAGCAAAAACAAACAAGCTGGTGCTGCGGACCCTGGACGTCCGGCTGCGGCGCACAACATATGCGCGCATCGGCGCCGCGATGCGTGCCGACGAGGCGTCGTGGCCGCTGTGGTCCTACAAGGGCGATGCGCTCATCGAGACGGAAAAGTTCAATGCGGCGTCGACGCTGCGCTGGGACCGGATGAGCGGCATCCCGGCGGCGGCGACGCCCGGCTTCTGGTCGTGCTCCGTCTCGCGCACCTACAGCCTGGAGATTTCCGTGGGCGTGTCGACGCAGGCCGCGCCGGGCAATGTCGAGCATGCCACCACGGCGATCCGTGTCATGGTGTCGGAGCCGCCGCCGGCCTACATCCTTGAGGAGTAGATTTTTCTGTACCTTTTCTTTTGTTTTCTATTTGTCATTTCACACCAGATACCCATAGTATGCTACTGAATTTATTTGATATTTGATATTTTATTTTTGACATCTTTGATGACTCAATGCGACGTGACGTGCCATACCGCTGTGCGAGTCCGTGTAAGTGATAAAGTGGGTCTCTTTATTGCCGAGCGAGAGCCAGACGGCCGGGCTCAATCTTTATAATTACATAATCACGACTACGTGGTGGTATCTTTGTCAAATACTTGTCGGGGCATTTGATATATTCGACTCCTACCGAAATAGCAGACCAGCAACCAAAATATCATAAATAGTAGTAATACACATGCCTCGCGTATCTCTCTTTCCCATGGTAAGCAATGAAGTAGCGGAATCACGATCAAGTCAATTCCTGGTGACCCGCACAGGGCATTCCCTCCCCCCTAATAGACAAGATGAAGTTGGAAGAAAGAAGAAGAAGAAGAAAAAAGAAACAAAAGAAGAAAACAATAAGAAAGGGTGATGTAGTAGAAGATACCCCATTAAAAGTAGCCCTCGCGTTTTCACCCGTCCAGTTGTCCTCCCATCCAATTCCTCCTTTTTTTTGGTATCCTCCTTTTTCTGTCCCGCCAAATCTCCATCATCGTCTCCAGGAGCAGAGTATCTTTCCCTCATTAGTGCAGCTCAGGTGGACTTCCTCATGCCACCAACAGTAAATAAGAATAAATGGGAGGGGGAAAGAGATGACGACACAAGACACAAAGTAGTAGCGTGTGCGCCGACGTCAAGCGATATTTTGCTTTGAAAAATTTTGAGATTTTTTTGTTCCTTCTTTCGAGCGAATAAATTACCATCCTCCGTTTTTTTCTTTTTTGGTTTGTTTTCTCTATCCGATTCGTGCGCGAGGTTTCATAAGAGAAGCAGGCGAAAAAGATGAAAAAGACGAGGAAGACGAGATTTACCACTGAGTGGCAGCCTCCTTGGGGGCGGCAGCCTCGTCACCCCACTGGGCACCGCCGGTCTCGGCGTTCCACTGCTGGCCAGGGGCGGCATCGTCCCAGCCGCTGGCAGCGGGGGCGGCACCAGTGAAGCCGGCGGGGGCAGCCTCCCAGTCACCAGTACCGGTGAAGGTCTCGGCGGCAACGGGCTCCTCCTCAACGGCGGCAACCTTCTCCTCCTCGGCCTTCTCCTCAGCCTCAGCCTCGGGGTCGCGGTCTGTTGTTTGTTAGTCTTGATTCTTTTTCTTGTCGGTTTTGTTTCCCGTCTTGTTCTTCGTGTCGTTCTTCGTCTTCTCAAATTCGACGCGGGAGAGTACTTACAGAAGTACAGATCGACCATGACGTCCCAGGCGGTCTCGCGGTTGGGGATGACACCGCGCAGGCGCAGGACCTCGCGGGCAAGCATCCACCAGACCAGGCCGATGGCGTGGCGACCCTTGTTGTTGGTGGGGATGGCAACGTCGACAAAGTCGGTAGGGGAGTCGGTGTCGCAAAGGGCAATGACGGGGATGTTGACGTAGCTGGACTCCTTGATGGCCTGGGCGTCGGTGCGGGGGTCGGTGACGATGATCAGGCGGGGCTCCTTGAACGAACGGGTGATGTAGTTGGTGAAGGAACCGGGGGTGAAGCGACCGGCAATGGCCTGGGCACCGGTGTGGTGGGCAAACTTGAGGACGGCACGCTGACCGTACGGACGGGCAGAGATGACACAGACGTCGGCCGGGTTGTCAATGGCGGCAATGATGCGGGCAGCCAGAAGGATCTTCTCGTAGGTCTTGCCAATGTTGATGATGTTGACACCATCGGCACGGGTCTTCCAGAGGTACGAGTTCATGTGAACCTGCAAGTTCTTGGAGCCGACATGGCACTGAGCGGCCAGCAGGTTCTCAATGTCCTGGCTGGTGGCGTTGAAGATCGCGGGGAGGTTGGCAGGAGCGGCCATCTTGATCGATTTTGGGATGGAGGGGTGGTTGGAGGTGGTTTGAAGATTTCGTGATGCTTGCGGGAAACGGGAAAAGGGAAAAGAAGGGCGATGCAATCTCGACGCAGCAGAAATCACCCCAAACCCCCAGTAGTGGGTGCGCTTGCTTTTTTCGGAGGGGCCTATTTTTTCAGATTTTCAGATTGCGCTGGCGCGAAAATAGGGCTGCTTCATTCGCTAGAGCAATTTGTGGGCACCAGGGCTAAAAATCGATTTTCAATTCCAGACTACACGTGATATGATGTGTCAGCAAAATAGGTGCGATTACCGTTGGAATTGGATCTGCAAGTATCTATTTTACTTGTACTTGCGATTTACGCAAGCAATTGGGGTCGTATAATATCCCAAAAAAGTCAGATGAAATAGCTGTTTTTGCCAACTTCATTTATAGATTTACATTGTGCCCTTGACCCGATTTCACTGTATGGCAGGCTCTTGAGGTGGTTGCGAGGATACATGTCGATGCGGGTGGTACACCAGTCGGATAGGGAAATTGTATTTGCCGGCTGATATAAGCAAGCTAACCGAATCGGGAGCGGCTGTTCTCGAAAATTTTGGGAGCTTGCATCTTGATATCCAGATATCGTGAGACCCGGCTGAGCTATCGACGGCATTGACGGTGCAATTGTTGGACATCCATCCATATTACCAACCATGCCTCCCCGTATACCAGGCCCGCAAGGGCTTTCCGTCCTGAACTGTGAGTCTGAACTAATACAAACAGCCGCCGGTGCTGCCATGCTCCTCCATTGTTTCCCGGGCACACGAGCTAACCTATGATGCAAACAGGTCTGCGGCCGGCAGCAAAACAGCCTACACCAACACTCCTGCCATTAGTGCAGTCGGCAAACCTCACACAATACCAGAAGAAGCGCCTGCGGCTTCAGGAGCCCTACAAGTGGGCTCAGATCCAGGCCCGGAAAGCCGCCAAGGTCGAGCGCCAAAACGAAATCAAGAAGGAGCGCGATGCTGCCTGGGGCAGTCCCATCCACGGCATCCCCACGCCATTTGTCGAGTCTTTTGATAGTGCCGGCAAGGCGCCCGTGTCCAAGTGGCAGCGGGACGAGAATGGCGAGCTTAAGGCTTTACCGACATCGCCCGAGCTGCTCAACTACGGCCTCACCACCGAGGAGCTGCAGGAGTCTATCGAAACCGCATACCGGCTAAGCAAGCCCATCGTCGACACAAATTCCGTTGTCGTGGATACGATCACGCAGCAGCGGGAGCTCGAGGAGCACGAGGAGCGCCACAGAAAGGCCGTCATCGCGCTGGACCGCATCACAAAGGTGGAGAACGCCAACGGCAAGACCCGCCTGCACATCAACATCAAGCGCTGCATTGACGAATTCGGCCGCCACAACACCGACAAGGTGCTCGAGCCCCGGCCAAGAGCGCCCGGGTTCCCGCCACGCGAGATCCTCCCGCGCGGCGGCCCCGACACCGGCTCGCCCGAGGTCCAGATCTCCATCCTGACGGCCAAGATCCGCACACTGGCCGCCACCTTTGAGGGCAAGTACGGCAACAGAGACAAGGCCAACCGCCGCAACCTGCGCCTGCTGTGCCACCGGAGGCAGAAGCTGATCAAGTACCTCGAGCGCAAGGAGCGTGGCAGCGAGAGATGGACAAACCTGCTCAAGACTCTGGGCCTGTCACCGGCGACCTGGAAGGGGCAGATTGAAGTCTAATGAACTATTTCAGGTTATCCCACATACTTTGGCCAAAAGAATGCCAATAGCTAATGGGCCGACTCCTCATCCTCTTGTATATTCCCATCCTCTCTCTCTCATCCTACCTTCTCCTCCCCACCATCATCAACATTGCATACCAGGTTGGCATACGGTACATACTTCTTTGTTATTTTATTTTATTCTATACTATTCTTCTTATATTGTGCACAGCGTTGTTATAATAAATGAATGCCGATGGGTTTCCGAAAATATGTATGCAAGGCGGCTTTATGATGTATGGAGAGGAAGGCGAGATATAACATGAGAAAATATGTAATTATCTATGTACAATACAGACTAGACCAAGACAGCCAAAATAACAACGTAAACATACAACGACACGCAAATGGTAAATAGAGATATACAAATGCAAATGACTGGCCCCATATGGGGAACCAGCAGCTATCCCAACGCCATCCCTCTCGAACTGAAGGATCAAACAATCAAACGTTCAAAAACTCAACAATCAAACGGCTAAACAATTGATTATGGTGTATCGCTGTGGGCTGTGATCGCCATTGAGCCCGGGGGAAAGAACAGACGAGAACCAAAAACAAGGTAGAAACAAAGGATGTCTACATGGCCGCTTTGCTTAAAAGACGGTAATGTAGTTGCCAATGCGCTCCTTTTGGTTCTGGGCAATGCACTCGGCAATCCAGGTGATGTTGCGAATCTCCTGCTCGCGCAGCTTGACCCACGCATACACAATCGAGTATGTGAACTGGCGGGTAAAGGCGTTCTTGGAAATCTCCATCTCCTTCTGGTAGAACATGTCCTCCAGACTGCGGCCGTCGGAAGACGAGCCACCGCCCATGTTGCCAGGGCCAGAGGCACCGCCGCCCAGGTTCACAGCCTCGAAAAAGCCGCGGTAGTCGGACACACCATCAACGGCCAGACGGACACCGTCAATGTCGTCGGCGCGGGACAGCATCAGTGTACCCTCGGGATACAAGCGGCCAAAGCCGGGATACAGCTTCTGGCGGTCGGCCTTGGACAGCTCTGTGCCAAACGAGTTGATAGTGATGTTGATGGCACGACGGTCAGCTTCGAACTCGAGAATCTCCGACATGACCTCGGCAGTAGGGGTGCCGGCCATGTCGGCGTGGGTGTTGACAAAGTTGTAGAAATCCTCGAGGTAGTTCTTGTACAGCGTGTTGCGCACAATCTCAATGTTGAGCTCGTCGAGATCCTGGTGGCTCAGGCTGCCCTTGAAGAAGGGGGCCAGAGGCGTCTCGATGAGCACGCTGTTGTAAAGCTCCTCGATGTTGGTGGCCACGCACAGCACAGGCATAGTGTCAAACCAGCCGAGAGGGTGGCAGCGGTCCAGCAGCTCGCGGGTATCACGCTCGTGGAGGGTGCCGGTGATAAGCAGGGCGACGTTGTCGATCATGTAGCCGTAGGTGAGGTAGTCCATGAACTGGGCCAGCGAGCCGGTGGCATTGGCGCGAACATAGCGGAACTCGGAAACGAGCTTCTCGGTCGTCTTGGCGGCGAGACTGGAGGTCGAAGGGTTCGGGGGAAGGGAGGCCAGGAAGTCGCCGTAGGCCGGGCCGAGCTGCAGCTTGAGATCTAGAGGCACGGTGTTAGTCGGGACAGGCATCACGATAGCCGAGACATCAAGCCTCATCGGCACAGTCCAAGCATTGCTTACCATCAACGTTCTCACACTGCGTCATGTTGGCATAGTTGGCGCTCGTCAGAAGGCCATTGCGGTAGCCCCGGACGATGCCCTCGATGTAGCTGTAGGCAGACGTCAGTAAACAATTCAAGTCTGTTATCGCAGAGGAAGCAGTCGATCGGTCAATCGCTCGTACCCGTTGTTCACGTTGAAAAAGAGACCCTCCATCGTGACTGTAATTGACGGTTGTTGTGTTGGAAGCAGACAGATGAGCGAGTATCTCGATGCCTGCGTCAATAGAAAAAGGCGCAGGAAGCAGCACATAGTAGCTTGGAGTTCAGCCCCGTCAGTTGCTTAGATACGCAGCCGTGCTTAGTCAAGTATAAACACTGTGCTCGCACGGACTGTGGCTATGTGGCGGTGCAGATAAAACAAGTATTACTCTGCATCAGGACTAGTGTAATGCAGCAGCCACACCGCCCCACGCTTGCTCGAAAAAAGATTATGGCAGAAAAAAAATATTTTAGCTCTCGAGAAATCTTCTTCCCTTCTCCTCCACAAATCCAGACACCCCAAAACTGGCAGCATCCAGCACATCCATCACCTTTTACGTCCGTTTCTTTCCCAGTTCTACCCTCAACACACCTCTTCAGGGACTGGATATCATATACAATATTTCAAAATGGCACCGGTGTTTCTCCTCACGGAGACCAGCGCAGGGTATGTTCTGTCGCGGCTTTTACCTGCTCGCCAGCCTCTCTCCTTTTGGGGTGGCGGCGATGCAGGTTTCGGCCAAGATCACGAAGAACAAGAAGACCAATTACTAACTCTGCCTCTAGCTATGGTCTGTTCCAGGTGAAGGACAAGAAGCTCATCTCGAGCGGCAACGTCAGCGAGCGTTGCAACACTGTCGACAAGATCTGCCAGGAGTAAGTCAAATTCGGCACGCGTTTTTGGGGACCGCGATGGACGAGGACGAGACACGATCGACAAGGAGAGACGAACGATGCGGACGAACACGACAAGTCCAGGCGTGGCCCAGCAGAGGGCGACATACAACGACAATCATCATCTAACACACGCAGGGTCCAGTTCAACCAGTTCAAGAAGTGGTCCAGCGCAACCGAGGCCATCAGTGAACTCGACGGTCTTATCGATGGCAAGATCCCCCCCATTCTGGCCCAGCTCCTCGAGGAGACCAAGGGAAAGATGAAGAAGGCTTCCATTGTTGTTGAGGACAAGAACCTGGGTACCGCTCTGTCGAAGATGCCCGGCTTCAACATCACTGCCGTCACCGGTGCTCCTGGCACCCCCGAGGGCGAGATTTTCCGCAGCATTCGTGAGCACATCACCACCCTGATCCCCGACATTGATGAGGCAGGCTTCAAGACCATGTCGCTGGGTCTGTCGCACTCTCTGTCGCGTCACAAGCTCAAGTTCTCTCCGGATAAGGTTGATGTCATGATCATCCACGCTGTCCACCTGCTGGACGAGCTTGACAAGGAGCTTAACATCTTTATGATGCGCGTTAAGGAGTGGTACGGCTGGCACTTCCCCGAGCTGGGCAAGATCCTCAACGACAACGTTGCCTACGCCAAGATCGTCATGGCTGGTGGCATGCGCGACAACATTGTCAAGACTGACCTGTCCGAGATCCTGCCCGAGGAGATCGAGCAGGCTGTCAAGACCGCTGCCGATGTGTCCATGGGCTGCGAGATCGCCGAGGAGGATCTGCTCAACGTCCACCTGCTGGCCGAGTACGTCGTCATGTATGCCGAGTACCGCACCCAGCTGTCGAGCTACCTCGACTCGCGCATGAAGGCCATTGCCCCCAACCTGACTGCTATCATCGGACCCCTCATTGGTGCCCGCCTGATTGCCCACACTGGTTCGCTGATGAACCTGGCCAAGGCCCCCGGTTCCACCATCCAGATTCTCGGTGCCGAGAAAGCTCTGTTCCGTGCCCTCAAGACCAAGCACTCTACTCCCAAGTACGGTCTGATCTACCACTCGTCCCTCGTTGGCCAGGCCACTGGCCGCAACAAGGGTAAGATGGCTCGCCAGGTCGCTGCTAAGTCTGCCCTGGGTGCCCGTATCGATGCTCTGTCCGAGTACGAGGATGTCGATGCCGCCGAAGACGACGATGACATCCGCGCCACCCTGGGCCTGTCTGCCCGCACCAAGCTGGAGCTGAGCCTGTCGCGCATGGAGCACAAGCCCCTGTCCAAGATCACCGGCGCCAACGGCGCCCCTGTCGCCACTGTTGGCAAGTGGGATGTGGCTGAGGCCCGGAAATACAACATTGACGCTGACGGTCTGACTGGCAACGAGGCTGCTGCTGCTGCCCCTGCTGAGGAGGTCGCCATTGTCAAGGCCGACAAGAAGGAGAAGAAGGAGAAGAAGAACAAGAAGGAGAAGAAGGAGAAGACCACCGAGGCTGCCGAGGAGACCACCGCCACCGGTGCCCCCGCCAAGCTGACCGAGGAGGAGTACGCCAAGTACGCCGAGGCTGCTGGCATCTCCGTCTCCAAGTTCCAGCGCAAGTACGAGCGCGGCGACGTTGAGATTGGCGCTGATGGCAAGCCCGTTGTGCACAGCAAGAAGGAGCTGAAGAAGCTCCGCAAGGAGGCCGAGAAGGAGGAGGCTGCCCCCAGCAAACGGAAGCGCGACGAGGACGGCGAGACCCCCAAGAAGAAGAAGAAGAAGAACCACGACTAAGTGCGACGATACGGAAAACACGGTCACATGTCGACACACCCGAGTGTGCGCGGTGTGAGTGTGTGAGGATCTAGTGTGCCATCTACTCCCCCCAGTTTGGCTCGCTTGTGTAACCTTATTGTCTCTTAATTCTTGGCCGCCTTCTTTTGTTCTCTCTTTTTGTTTTACCTCTGTTCTTGCGGGCATTGTTTGGCGTCTTCCTTTTTTTGCTGTTTTTGTGTTCCTTCGATTTCGATTCCATCTTCTTGAGCGGCATGTCTCTTTTCGAGAGCTTGTTGTTTCTCGTATCATTATTTCTTGCTACCCCCCATCTTGGAGTTCATCAGGGTTTTCTTTTTTCTGATATTTTGTCATTCATTCTGTTTTTCTGTTTTTTGCTTCTTCCTTTGGAACCAAAAAAGGGACAGGGGTTCATGGCGTTATGTTTTTGACGTTTTCATTTGTGTACATTTTCTTAGTTCATACCATAATTTTGGATCAATTGGTTTTTGTCACTTATTGCCTACTATCAATTGTGAACTGAAAACAAAATATAGTGCCGTGAAGAATATTTATCTGAATAAAGCGTATAGAGGCTAATGCAGTCTGATGTAATACACGTGACTAGGCCGCGGCCTACAACATGCGGCCTACAAGCTGTAGCTGCAGACCCATAATAAACATTTCATCTCGAAGCCTTGTCTCCAGAACAACAGAACAACAGCTTAACAGAATAGACATCTTTCTGCTTTATATAGCTCCTTTATCACCATCTATTTACACGAAATCTCCAGCGACTTTCCTCAACGTGTAATTGACAAAAAATCAGCAACAATAGGCCAACACGATACACAATCTCATAATGGGCGACGCAGAGGCCTCACGGCCGCGCTCGCCTGAGCCCAGCGACCGGCGCAAACGGCCTAGCCGCAGCCAGTCGCCCGCCCGCGAGCCAGAACGCAATAGAGACAGTTCCAGAGATGGCGGCCATGGCGGACATCGCGACAGAGGCCGCGACGGCTACAGAGATCGCGACCGCGATGACCGTGGCCGCGAACGAGGGCGTTACGATAGAGACGATCGGAGAGACAGAGGCAGAGGCGGTGACCGCGAACGGTATAGGTCAGACCGACCGGACCGTTCGGGCCGGTTAGACTACGATACACCTCGCAGTGCGCCTCGTGATGCGGACCGCAATGCAGATCGAAATGAGGAAGCCGAGAAGGCCCCCGAGTACGACAAAGACTGGGCCACCGACCGGCCCAAGCCCAAGAAGCGGTCAGGCGGCGGCTTCAAGGTCAAAGAGAAGAAGCGCAACGACGAGGAGGCAGACGCACGTGGTGGGCATTGGGACGACAAGCGCAGGGACCGGTCGCCCCGGAGGGATCGTGACGGAGGCAGAGACCGGGACTACGACAGACGGGACCGCGACCGGGATCGGGACAACGACCGCCGCGACAAGGGCAAAGAGAAGGAGAAGGACAGGTCAGACAAGAAGGCAGACAAGAAATCCGACAGAGCTTCGGACAAGCCACCCAAGGCGCGCCGGCCGCCACCTCCTCCACAGGAGTTTATGATTGTCAACGTCAACGACCGGCTGGGCACCAAGGCAGCGATCCCGTGCATGGGCTCCGATCTGATCAGGCAGTTCAAGATGATGGTAGCGGCGCGCATTGGCCGTGATGCCAGTGAGATCATGCTGCGGCGGCAGGGTGAGCGGCCATTCAAGGACCACCTGACGCTGGACGACTACGGCGTGGTGAACGGTGTACAGCTGGACCTGGAGCTCGACACTGGCGACTGATCTGGTTGCCTTTGTCGCTGGTGTATTGTGTCGTTATTTGTGTCGTTATTTTGTGTCGTTATTTTGTGTCGTTATCTTGTCACATATTGGTAGCTGTGTCTTGTCTTTGAATTTTGGAACTTGGATTGGGAATCACCGTATACTTCCTGTACCAGCAACTGTTAAAATCCAATAAAATAACTTTCTTTTTAGCAAAACAACACAGTAACTATCATAACGAGCTTATACAATCAAACACGGCATGATATAAAGAGGCATCAGGTTGTCGTTGAGTTTGAAGTTGATTGTTCTTCACTGGCCAGTTGCTTACATAATCACACGATGTTTGGCTAAATCTTTGATCGAACAATGCAAGCCAAGATGCATCAGATATAGTGTGTTTCCAATCTATTTTTATGCAGGCACAAAGACAACAACAAAGTAATACCCTGAACACCGAAAACGTCAGTACTACTCTTTGTGGCTGACGACGCCGGCGGCTCTTCAAACAACGCATGGATTTCAATACGAGCCGACAATGCACAGCCTGAGCCAGTGATTCAGTGTGTCATTTTTTATTTTTCGATTTAAAATACAAGGCCAACAGTAGTCAAGGCACCAAGACCAAAAAGCCAGACACTGTTTTACTGTTTCACTGTTTTACTGTCGTCACTCGCGAGCCAGTCAAGCTCTCAGGGAGCAACGGCCCCTGGCGGCGCTTAAACCCGGTTTTGGGCGTGGTCTCGACGTCCATCATGGGCAAATCCAGACCAAGGGCGGGTGCTGATCGCGTTTCCAAGGATTTGCAGCTGTCGCTTCTCATTTATTGCGGGTGTACTCATAATAATCTACGTGTAACGGGTACGAAGAAGAGTGAATATTATATAATCAATACCGTGCCGCCCCGTTTGCACCTTCCGCATCGCAATGTTTGATTCATTGGAGGCAGGCGCAGCAGACATTCTTTCCTGTTTAAAGAGCCGTCATTCTTCAAGTCATATATCCCCTTCCGTTCCTTCTTATTCTGGCTACTCCTGCCTTATCTGTTCGTTATTGCTGTCATCTGCTCTTTCCTCTTTATTAACTCTATACCACGTCACTGCATCTCTCATTCCGCATCGACAAGCTGTGTATTCCACTCGACACTTATCTTAGACGAGCCTCGCCACTGGCACAGCTTCCAATAATATCTGCACACAGCATCTACGATTTGTACAATTCTACGGTTTCAAAATGGTCAACTGTTCGGTAGTGCCAGCCAGCACACCCAGTAACTCTGGCATCGCTGGCACAGGTGTAAGTCGGCTCTCGATTTTTGGATATTTGCTGGCAAACTGCTAACAGGACAGGTTCTCCTTTCGTTCATCATTACGGCTGCCATTGCCCTGGTCATCAGTGGCGCCCTGATTCTGCAGGATACATTTGGCAAGGTCGCGCGCGAGCGCAAGGCCAACGGCGGCATCGACCCGCCACTCTCTGCCCAGGCCAACCAGCCCTCGTGTGGACACATCACCACCGTCATTGCCCGCAAGCTGCTCAACAGCTACTCCGATCAGCAGATCGTCACCGGCATCGGCATCCAGAGTCTCGGTCTCGCCCAGGCCGGCGAGCTCGTGCCGTACCACTTTTTCCTGATCTGGATGCTCGGTCTGCTGTCCACGGCCGTGCACAACGCCGCGCTGCTTGCGCTGGTGCATGATTTCCGCCGTGACTGCATCCTGCGGTGGCTGCGCCAGCTGCTCATGTTTATCAATCTGGCCCTGAGCTGCGTCTATGGCATTTTTGTGCTGCGCGAGCTCGCCGTGGGTCTGCCGCAGACACTGCCTATTGCGTGTGCCTGGGACAGCGGCACGGCGGGCGCCACGAGCGACATTGACTGGGAGAAGACGGCGGGCGGCTTCCAGTTTGTCGCCACGGTGGTTGTGATTGCGGGCAACTGCCTCGTGTTTGCACTGTCGACGTGGTACCTGCACAGCCGCATGCAGCGGTTCTACCGTATTGTGCAGACGGTCGGTCTCGTGCTCATGGGCGCTGTGGCCATTGGCGTCACGATCCGTGTGATTCTGATGTCGCAGGCGTTTGGCAGCCCGTCGGTTGCGCTGTCGGACGAAGGCGAGACGTCGTGGAGCTTCGGCCAGCTGCTGTCTCTATTGCTGCTGCTTCTGCCGCTTATTTCTGTTGTCGAGATTGCCCGTGGCGAGGTCCTGCTGGCACCGCCGGTCAGCGACAGTGCCAGCGACGTCGACGGCAACTGCGATACGGTCCCTCTTGTCGAGAATGTGGCTATGCGGCCGACTGTGCGAAACTCGATCCACAATGCCTTTACCAAGAGAAGGTGAGCACAGGCTGCATGCCGTGCCATGCTTTGGAGATATCTCGACATGTACGATGGCCAGGGGATGGCCGAGGGCAGGCAGGCGTTTGGTGATTTTAAGACTTTCTATTTTGTTTACTTGTTTTCTTCTTTTACTTTAGCCTTTCTCATTTTCTTCTTTATTTAGCTGCGCTGCATAGATACACCATAGACCACCTCCATGTGGCTCATAGACATTATACTGTTTGAGCATGACGAAAATTGCTTGATGACAACAAGCTCTGATATTGTGATATATTATGTACAAAACTATAACAAACGCCCAGAAAATACAAACGTGCCTGTAGTCACGGCAAGATGCAATAACGGCTTCTAACTTGAAGCCTTCTCATTATACTGCAATGCTTGTTTAACGCTCAGTATGTCCGCTTCGGCTTTTCCTGCCGTATCCGCTTGACAGGCCGGGATCCATCGCCGTTGAACTCGCCCAGACCCCGGATGCTCTGGCTGCGCCGCCGCCCATCGTCGCTCACATCCTCAATGTCGTCGTACACACCGTTGCCGTTGCTGCCATTGGCGCTGCCGACGTCGGGGTGCCACTGCGCCGAGCCGAGCGACCGCTTCTTGGTGCGCCGGATCTCGCCATTGGAGATGCGCTGCTTGGCCAGGGGTGAGGAGGTGTCGGTTGTACCGAAGCGCTTGGCCGCAGACATCGTCTTGGAAGTCGAAGCCGACAGAGGCTGGCCGTTGGTGGTGTTGCGCATGCGTGCGAGGGTGGTGGGCTTGTGCTTTGCGAGGCCGGGGGACAGTGACTGTGAGAGGGGGTACAGGTCGTCTGCTACCCGGCGACCGTGGTCTGGGGCTTCGACGGACCCGGCCGCCCCAGTCGCTTCCGTCGCTTCCGTCTCTTCAACAGAGGCTACAGCACTGTCGGCAGCGGCCAGACCGTCGCCCATACTAAGGTCGACGCTGGGTTCGCGGGTGCTCCTTGAATTGGCAGAGGATACCTTGGCTGCAGCTCCAGCTCCGGCGTTATCGGCCTCGGCTTCTGATGCATCCTCTATGTCTTCTGGTTCCTGCGCTGGTTCTTTCTCTTCCTCCCCCTCTTCCTCCCCGCCCGACTCCTCTTCAGACTCGGGCACCTGCTGTTCGGTGTATCCGTTGACCTTGTTACGGGCCGCCCGGGGATGCCTGGCAGGCTTCTGAGTCTGGGTCTTGCTCAAGGATGCGTCGACGCCCTCGCTATCCTCGTCGTCCTCATCGTGCATTACATCGTCCACGGCATCGCTGTCAGACTCGGCCACGTATTTGCTGCTCTTGGGAGCCTTGCCGTTGATGGCCTCGGCCTGGGCCTCGCCCGGATCCAGTTCAGCGTCCCACACGCTTTGGTCCGCGTTGTAGGCGGCAATCAGGTGGTCGCAGATCTGCCGCACCGACTTGCGGTGGTAGTTGGGCACTGACCGCTTGAGCCGACTCCAGACAAGCTCGCGGGCGGCACGGCTGTACGTTTTGCGAAACGTGGCGTCGGTGATGCGCGGCCACGGGATCATGTCTTCGCGGCCGACGTTGGAGTCGCGGATTGACAGCACGAGCGCATGCTTGTCCTTTGTCGCCATGGCGCGCACTTGCTGCCGCGCCTTGTCGTTGATGGGCCGGTCTGTCTCGGGAACAGTATGGCCGTTCTCGTCGGGGGTGATGCCCAGCAGCGGGATTACGGCGCTCTTGCCGAAACTCTTGCCCTTGGCTTTGGTGGCAGTTTTGGCAGCGGACTTGGGCTCTGCCTTGACCTGTTTCTGTTTCTTTGGCGTTGCCGCCTCGGACCCAGACCGCTTGGCGAGGAGCGACTGCACAGTACGCGCCACCTTGGCTGCGAGCGCGGGTCCGGGCGACTCCACGGTAGACCACACCATGTTCTTGAGCTTCTCGGCCTTGAGCTGGCTCTGCGTCATGTTCTCCGGCTCGGGCGGGCCCACGAGTACGCCGTCGGCATCAAAGTGGTATGACTGGTGGATGACGCGCCACTTGATGCGGCACTGCCGCGCCGTGCGTGTGAATTCCATGCGCTCGCTGATCAGCTGCCACGGCAGGTCGTTGATGGCCTCCTCTTGCGGCTCGTGCGTCGTCGTGGTGTCCTCGCCGCGCGATATTTGGATCTCCTTGAGCACCTCGCCGACAATACGGCCGAGCCTCTTCTCCTCGTCGAAACGCCAGTACGACTTGCGCATCTTGTTGCCGCACACGACGTGCTCGTCCCAGCGCTTGCGCACGTCCTCGGCCGACCGGTCCATGAGGCCGCCAATAAGCTGCCACTTGTTGTCGTACTTGCCGACCAGCTCGGCCAGCTCGCCGTCGTGCTCAGGCGTCCAGTTGTAGGTATGGGCAAAGTTGTGGTAGATGCGGCGGAGACGCAGAATGATCTGGAGCCGCTTATGGTCGGGAAACTCGTCGGCCATGATCTTCCAGAAGGCGAGGTGCTTGGTGGCGTTGTCCTGGACCATGACATTGAAGTCGCCGAGCCGGATATTGTTGTCTTCCATGTACTGCTGGGCCACGCGCTTCATCTCGTCCACTTCCTTAGGTGTAAAGTTTCCTTGCGGGCCCTTCTTCAACGATCCGGCCGTGCTTGCGCCACCCGCAGTCGACGTGCGAACTCTTGGTGTTTTGGGGGTCTTTGGGGTGGTTGTCTTTTTGGCAGCAGCGCCTGCGTCTGTGGCGCCGTTCGGTGCGCCGCCTGGAGTCATTTGGGCGCTCTTCTTTGTAGCTTTCTTGGCTGCCGGCTGTGCGGGTGTCTCGGGACCGGCGTCTTCTTCCAGCGCCTCTTCCTCAGGGCCTCTCTTTCGCTTTTTGGGCGATTGTAAAGGCTCTGCACCTGCAGCCGAGACAGGCTCTGGCGTCTCAGCCGCGGGCTCTCTCTCGACAAAGGGCACCTTTGCTCTCTGTTGTTTCCGAGCACTCTTTGTCTTTTGTGGTGTTGGTTGTGACGAGGATGGAATTGCCTGGTCTTGTGATGATGGGGCGACAGATGCGCGCGTGCGGGCAGCACGCTTTGGAGGAGCAACTGGCGTGACAGGAAGTCCGTCGATGTCGTATGGCGAGGCACGCGGATATGCTGTTTTTGCGGGAAGCTCGGGCGCCTTTAGAGCTTCAGCAGCCTCTGGTGCTGTCGACGGCACCTCAACCTCGACGTCCGCCGAGTCGGCCGCGTCCTCGACATCTGCTTGTGTTCCAGGTGGTAGGATGGACGGGATCTCGTCAAGGCCGTCGTCTGAGCTGTCAACATCGGCATCTTCCTCAGTTTCTGGCGCGGCCTTAACCCCGACATCTGCCTTGATAGTCTTGCTCTCCTGCTCCTTTCCGTCTTTGTCCTCGTCCTCATCCTCATCTTCGCTGGAGCTGTCGCTGGACTCCGGCTCACTGGCAGCCTTTACAGTAGCATCTACTGCCTCCGCGCCGCTGTCGTCGTCCGCGCGGGGCTCGCTCTTGACTTGTACTTGCAAGAGCGAGGGAATGGCGGCTTCCGACTCGTCTGCTTCCTCGTCTGAGCCGCTGTTGTGGCTTGCGTCGGAGTCGGAGGCAGAATTAGAGTCGGAGTCGGAGCTCGAGTCATCCGAGTCGTCCGAGGCGGTGGAGTCGGCAGCGTCGGAGCCCGAGTCCTGGCTAGAGTCGCTATCAGACTCGTCCTCGTTCTTGACGTTCTTGACGTTCTTCTTCTTTGTAGAGGATGCGCCGCCGCCCAACCGTGGCATGGCCGAGCTGGGAAACGAGACTGGTGCCTGTGAGAGCGGCCGCGTTGTCGACTTGATTGGCTGGCTGGAGAAGAGCTGCATTGGGGGTAGGTCGTCGTCGCCATCGTCGTCGTCGTCTTCGCTGCTGCCGTCGCTGTCGCTGCCATCGCTGCTGCTGTCGGCATCCTCGGTCGACTCGTCTTCCGACTCCGTGCCGTCTTCTGCCTCGCGACTGATAAACTGTGCGGCGTCAGACTCGTCATCCGAGTCCGTGTTGGAGCTCGCATGGGCCATCTTCTTGGCCTTGGCCGAATATCGGCTTGCCTTGTTCTGAGACGTCCTCATCGCGACGCGCCCGGCTGGAGAAGCGAGAAGCTGCGAGAAGCAATCCGCGTTGGTTGAGTCGTGATCGTGATTCGTGATAATTATTTGTGCTTCTGTTTGGTTTACACAAGTGCTGGAATCGTGAGCCGTTCTTAATGAATGTCAGGGTCGAGTTGCACGAGGTCGTCCGTTGAACGCGCGTGGGTGGGGTGGGTGTTGAATGTGGACGTTCGCGACTGCGCTCGGCTGAGGATGCCGCCTCTTTTTTTTTTTTTTGCGCTGCTACTTTTGCGCATGCGGTTTAGCGCAATCAAAGTGGGTCTTTAGACGCGACGGCTTCTCTCAACGTCCAGCGGCCCCACTTCGCTTTCACTTACACCTCAACTCGACGACACTTCACTTGTTTCTTGTCTATTTCTTATCTCTTTTTTTAACTCGTACAATTTGACCAGGATGTTATCTACTTCGCGAATATCGGGAGATTAATGATATGGCCGTGTAACTGACAAATGACCCTGAAATTTCTACCAACGTTCTTCACGCAACATCCTCCTCCTTCTCGAACCAAATATCCTCCGTTGCTTCATCTCGACTTTGACCATTTGATATCCAGAGGAAACAGACACTGACGCTTATCGTATTCTTATCGTATTGTCTCGGTCCCCCTGCCCTTCCATTTGTCACCCGAGTGGGAGTCCTCGACACTGCCGTCCTCGGGGTGTGGGATGACATCGCTTTCTCTTCTAGCCCGGGCATCGTCGCCGGCCACGTGCGAAGCTGGCGACGAAGGCACACCCTCGCTGTCTGCGTCATTTCCTTTCCTTCCACGCTTCACTGAACTCGTTTCATCCTGTGGCTGACCCTCAAAGTATTTTTCAAAAGCGTCGAGACTCGCGGTATCTGTATCACTGTCTGGCAAGGGGGTACCATTGGCTGCATCTTGTGGATCATGGCCTGGCTCCGGTATGCCACTGGAGGGCGAGCTAAGCCTACAAATTACTCCCGGAGTTGCCGGGATAGGTGGCAGAGGGGATGTAGGCGGAGGCGAGATGGGAGCTAGAAGCCAGAGCGGCCTTGGCATAGCTGTGAACGACTGGGCATGAACCGTGATCGGCGACAGCGGCAGCGGAACATCCCTGGGGTTCATAAAGGCCGATTCGGCGAAATCCATCTTGGCCGGCTGCCGCTTGGGCAGCTTGATAGACTTGTCGTCCTCTTCATTGCCGTCCCCATCCTTATCTTTTTCCTTCTCCTTCTCCAGCGTCTCCTCCTTACCGTTGATGGTGCCCTCGGACGCTTTGCGTGAGCTGTCTCCCGAGGTCCCGTCAGAGCTGTTCCGACTGCAGCCCACCACAGAGGGCATCGGCGCCGAAGCCGCGCGCTTCTCGGCAAGGTCTCTTAGGTCCATAGTTGACTTTCTCGGAACTAGCATGCGGCTCGCACCACGCTTCAGCGATGACCATGCCTTGGAAACTGACGACGGTGGAGGCAGCGCCGTGTCTGGCAGAACAATCTCTCTGGGCTCCTGCGGTTGCAACTGAGGCGGCTGCTTCCGCTTCTTTCTGAGAAACTGTTGGTGTTGGTGGTGATGCTGGGGCTTTTGTGGTTTGAGAGCCTGGAGGGGTTGCACCTCATCAATAGTGCTTGCCTGCTTCTGCGCATCCTCCTTGTCCACCTGTTGGCGAAACCACATGTTGCGCTTCTCCCGCAATTCTTTCGATTCCTCTGGCATAAGCGTAACGTGCCCTTCCATCTCGGGAGGCACTCGTGGCAGCATAAAGTCGTCCATTGCAGTACATGCGCCCTTGTTTTCGTTCTCCTTGGTATTGCTACCTGCTCCAGAACTGATCGTCTCAATGTCCAAACCATGGTTGCCCGCACTGCTAAGACTTCCTGTGGCAGTGCCAGGCCGCGAATGGGTTGTCTTTTGGCTCGTAGACGAGGCTTCACGGCTGCGAAGGCCCATGCGGAAGCTGAAGCTACTGTTGCTCGCATGAGCACTGCCACTACCACAGCTGTTCCGATCGCTGTTGCCATCTCTAAAAGTATTGAATGGCTGGGTGATGGAACGTAGGTGTCTTCTGCGAGACGGGCGCCGCGGCGACGGGAAGTAGCTTTGTGTTGGGGCTGCAGAGACACTGTTTTCGCTTGCTGCAAACCTGTCGCCAGCCCCAATGGCCTTGCTAAACGAACTGTTTGCACTGAAACTGCTCGCACGGCTCATAAGACTGGTCTGCGTGCTGTTGAGTATAACAAGCTGGCCCGGGTGTGGGCGGCATGGCAGTGGCATGTCGGTATCTGTAGGTACATTTGCCTCAACCTGCTTTTCCTTGGGCGAGAGGGTCGCCGTATCATCCCCCTCATTATCTTGTTCATTGACATTCGCACTCTTGTCCGCCGATTCATCGCCCTCGTACATGAGCTGGAGCCTTTTCAAGTTGTCTCCCTCAATTTGCTTCTTGGCTGCAAGAAGAAGAGACTGACGCTGGAATAGCTTCACATCAAGATCGAGATTCTTGCGTGACTCGGACATGGCCATCTCAAACGCCAACTTGCCGAGTCGGGGCGTGAAAAATGCTGCGTTCCGTCCCAGAGTGGCAAGGTGCCTATCCTGATCCTCGTCCTCTTCCTGGATTTGGTTGCCACCAATATGGTCTCCGTTGTCAAAGTGGATGCTCCTCGTGGCTGCCGAAGAGGCTGGCCGGTTGTCGTCCATGCTCGAAATGCTCCTCTTTCGGAAAAATGTCAATGGCCGGGTCGACCGCCCGGATGTGCCGTGCTTTTCCTTGTGTCTGGCTGTAGACAGGGGTTCTTGTGCTTGCAGCACCGAAGACGACTAGGCTCCGGCTGCTACTTGCGGCGACTTAATAGAACGGCTGTCTGATCTGCTAGCAAGCGTTGATGGCGTTCTGATAATAGTCTGGGCCGATGCCGTGCTGTCACTTGACACTGTCCGCATACAATTAGGTACGCCTGCTGTTTTTGAGGCTCCAGTGTTTGCGGCGAATGCAGAAAACGCGTCGCGATCGCTCTTTCTGAGTAGAATTGGTGGATGGCTGGCGGTGCCTTCGGGGCCCACAAACCACTCGGGTGGCGGCGATGGAAGAGCACACTCGCGCCCGTCCTGTTCTGCCTTGACCTTTTCAAGGAGATAGAATCTGGTATATTGCCATGGGTCCGGCGGCATAAAGAGTTCGGCTCTGTTGTGGGCAGTGGATGTTGAAGCTTCCGATAGATCAAGAGACGACTTTACATCGTGCCCAGTATCCTCCTCCGAGAACCGAACTACCTTGGACGGCCGCCGCGAAGATACCGGACGCGTTTCGAGTGCCCGGGATGGCATGGTAGGTAGAATCGGGGCGTCGCTGCTGCTGTTTGGTTCAAGTGCGATGAACCTCGAGAACAAGCTCTCCGTAGACCTGAGTCGTGACTTGATGTGTCTGAGGGTGCGCTCAGAGGTAGACAGTGCCTGGACTTTGGGCGAGCTGCTCTTGAGAGTTGCAGTAGACTTCATGGGCCTCAAGTCGGGAAACGGGACAGTCTGGCTCTCCGGGCTAGCACGCTCTTGCTCTTCCGGCCCATTGACTATTTCATCCTCTTTAGAAAGCTGCTCCTTTGGCGTGCTGAAAACATCATCTTCAGAGCTCGCACTGACGACCATCTGATTGTAGCTCGACGCCGAATTGGCAGAGATCAAGGGACGTGAGCCGCGGGATGATGGTGTCATCTGAAAGTCATCACCGAAATAGAACTGAGATCTCAGTCTCGCCTGCGTCATTGGAGACGCGCTCTTGCTATCAAACGATGCCGGCTGACTGCGAGTGCCGGGGTAGATTGCAAGTCCCATGCGCTGGAGCTCCTGGTCGTCCAGACCGGTCATTTCTTTAGCAAGTGGGTGCATGACGAGGTCCGAGTTGGAGTTGGAGCCGTACGATGACCTGTAGGTGGACATGCTCTGATTGGACATGGACGAAGTTGAGTTCTTGAGTATCGGTTTAATGGATAGGGTGCATGAGCTGCCAGAAGCCGGTGCTTGGCTGTTGATGGAGCTGGTCCGCGAGCCTGCCACGGCGGGTTTCTGACCAACATTTTGTCCGATATTCTGCCCAATATCTAGCTGATCACAAGCGTCATGGACTGCCATGAAGTGGTCGAGGTAGGAGCTGAGAGCAGGCCAGATTTCAGCAGACCAGCTGTCTTGGATTCCAACATGAGACAAGAGGTCTTTTTGAATGGCATTCGTGCCTAAGCTGGTGGTGCTCCCTTCACCGCTGAAACCATCAAAGATCTTGGAGGGCCCCATGATAATCATGTACGCCTTCTCGCGAAGAGCGCGGATCTCGGCCACTTGGATATCGGGCGACGGGTATGACATGAGGTAAGGTGGAAACAGCGAGTTGAGAAGCTGCAGCATGAATTCGGCCTTGGCCTTTTCGCTGATGTGGTGGCAGATGGTCTACTAATTAGTAAATATATCAATAAAAGGCATACTTAGCAAGACTTACGCATATCCTGGTTCCCAGATAGACTGTTCGGAAAAGGGCCTGAGCCTCTGTGTTTCGCGCGAGGAGGGGCTCGATGATGTCAAGGCCGGGGTCCATGCGATGCCGTGCGACCTCGAGCTGGACATCGCTGCAGATGCCAAGCTTTGTGGCAATAGCGTCCAGGTCGCGGCGTCTGCGGCCCTCGAGATTGTTAATGGTATCGATGCCGCCGAGCAGCTGCAGGTCGGTCCACACGACATTGTTTTCGTCTTGTGGGAAGACTGTTTGCAAGAGATGCTCTCTGACAGTGGGCATGTCACTTCGCTTCAGCATGTCCATGTCCTGCGCGCTGCTTCCGGGACTTCTGGCAAGAACACTCAGCTGCGACGAGTTTGTCTTGAGAGCCTTGATGGCCGTTACAACCGTGCTGAGGACCGACAGGTTAGAGTCAAAGACGGCCAGCCGGCACTTGTAGACGTGGCCCTTGTCCCGCCCGTCAGTAATATTGTCAGCGGTATTGTCAGCGGTATTGTCAGCAGTATTGCCATCAGGTGTATCGTCTGCCCTGTCAAAAGATGCGGTGGACAAGACTGGGCTGCCAAGACAGTCGATCGAGGAGATGCTTGGCGGACGCAAGAGGCCATCGACAAGCTTCTTGGTCTCTTCATTGTTCGTCCATGCCTCCAGGAGCAGAGAGGCCGGCGACGGGAGTCTGGCTGTGGGCTGTTAGTGTCTGGCTCGCTTGGCTGTGTGATTAAGGGAATCTCAGTGAGGGCCATACTCAATGGAGGACCAAAGAGAGGCGCCATATCGGGCCCGAGACACTCCCCCGTGCCTAGCAGATGGAGAGGAGCGTATGTTGTATGATGCTGGACGGCGTGGAGAGCTGAAATAAGTTGATTATTGTCGATAGCTGATGCAGTAGTCTAAACGGGTGGCAATAGACTGTTGTATACGGTAACAAGAGGCCTAGTATCTTTTTGAGCTGATATTTCAAGATGTATTTCAGTATCAAAGGTGTGTACCAGAGGGGTCAAAATGTGGTGATGTTGGCTCAATGTGGGGTTTTGGGATTGCATCGCCAGTAATATGTGCACGTATTCATTTTTGATCAGATGGGGAAGGCGGGCTCAGAGAAGAGTTGTGAAAATTGGTCAGTTAAGCAGAGGTTGGCGAAAACGGCTACGGTGGCACACGTGACGGCTGGGTGTGGCAGCTTGGGAAGGAAGGGACACGCCATTTGGGAGACATCTTGGGTCGCTCCTTCCCTTGTTATTTCGATATTGAATTTTGACTCTGGGAGGAGCCAATGTATTGATCGCGACGTTGGATGTAGACATAAGAGGAAAGAGCGACCCACCAGCGTGCGTGAATCAAGCCCCTTTCTCCAATTTATTAGCTGAGATCTGGTCATGCCATCTTAGTAGATCTGGTCTGTAATATGGGAGGCAACCGGCTGTACGGGGTAGTCACTAACTAGCTTGCTCGTAATATTAGCTATATATCTACTTTATAGGAGGAATGCCCTGTTATTGCGATAAAATTAAGCCAGAACCTGCACTACGGAGTAAACAGAGCTCAATCGCTGAAGCCAATCAGGCAGACTCCCAATAGCGGCTTTGTGACTTTTTCGCGCAAGCTTGACGCAAGCCTCCACCGGCCCTTGTGGATTACAGCGCTTGGCGTGTACGAGTAGGCTCTGTATTATTAATGATATAAATTTGCAATATATTTTAATGCATCATGCGCGACGGCCATCTCCTTTCTTATCCTTTGGCTGTTGATTACTCCGTATTAACACTCGACGTGGCCAATTTTTGTTCATTTGCGCCAACCACGGGGCTTGGCTACATTCTTAGCACAGTGGTGAGTGGCTAGAGCTTGTATTACGGAGAAGAGGTACAGTTATGTTCTTTGTCTCTCGTTTTGTGTGCAGTGTATTGAGTGCTTTATTTTTCTACTCTCCGAGACATGCCTTTTCACAAGATTGGTTTTGTCTTTTGACTTTTTGAAAAGACGTCGTTCTTCTTCGTCTTCTTTTGGATATTTTGGAAAAGCGTCGAGCTACAAGCTGCCAATTGAGATAGCTGCAGATCACCAAACAGCCCTGTTAAGAGCATAAGAGCATGGAATCGCTATAAGCGGCTTAGCGGACGACCGACGACGACACGACACGCGACAATTGACAGCTGACGACATTAGCACCACACACATCTCATCACCGCATCTGCTCCGTAAGATCTCACCATGCGCACTCCGCTTTCAGGGGCCTTGCCGGGCCAAGCACGGGCAATGCTTCTGGGGTCTCGATGCAGCTCCACAAGGGGCGTAGCATGCAGGCTGCACTCGTCGTTTGCCATGGGCCCGAGACGACGGACCGGTGCAGGATGGAAAAGCGCTCCCGGGCTACAGCAGACCCCATCGCTGCTGAGATTCTACGCCTCGCAGAGCGACAACGGCAGCCAAAGCTCCGGCTCCGGCTCTAACTCCGGATCGAGCTCAGGCTCCAGCTCCGGGAGTAATAGCGACGAGCCCAGCATCTTCTACAAGATGCTCGAGGCAGCCGCGACGTCTGGCGCCTCGATTGTGATGCTGGGCATCGGCTTTGGTATTGCCGGCTACGGCTACCACCGCTTCTACAAGCACCTGGTGCTGGCCAAGATGGATCTCGCATTCGAGCCGGGCGACCCCGTGCTGGAGCTGGCCGCGCTCGGCCGCGGCGTGCCCAAGCACATTGCCGGCAGCTCTGTCGGCGTCATGCACCGCGGCCAGCCGCCGCCGCCGTTCGAGGAAGACGGCGACTGCGACGATGTGGACGGCAGCGGCGACGACGGCAAGGGCAACTACTGGATCGAACGGCCGGAGCAGCAGAAAGTCAACGACATTATCGCCGGCAATGAGGTGGGCCACTACCACTTGTTCATTGGCGAAAAGGGCACGGGGAAGAGCAGCATGCAGATGGAGGCGATGGCGCTGGTCGACGCCGAGGGCGTGGCCATGTTTGACGCGCACTCGGACCTGGAGATCTTCCGGATTCGGCTGGGCAAAGCGCTCAACTACGAGTACAATGAAGACTACATTGGCGGGTATTTTAGCGAGAAGGGGCCGCGCGAGAGCACGGCGCTGCTGGACATTGAGCGCGCTTTGAACAAGCTGGAAAAGGTGGCGCTGCGGCGGCGCAACGCGAGCCGGCCGGACCAGAAGCACCGGCCGCTGATTATGATTGTGAACCAGATGCACCTGATCCGCGACGACGAGGACGGGCGCGACCTGATTGAGCTTCTGCAGCAGCGCGCCGAGCAGTGGGCGGCGGCCGGGCTGGTGACCATGGTGTTCAACAGCGACGACTACTGGGTGTATGAGCGGCTCAAGCAGCTGGCGGCGCGGCTGGAGGTGCACAGCATCCAGGACCTGGCGCGGCACCAGGCCATGGTGACGCTGCAGCGGTTCCGGTGGCGGTACTTTGGCGAGCACCTGACCAAGGCGGAAGCGAGCGAGATCTACAGCCACGTGGGCGGCCGGCTGACGTTCCTGAACCGCGTGGCGCGCAGCAGCGACATGCTGGCGACGTGCAGGCGCATCATGGAGGCGGAGAAGACGTGGTTCCTGAACCAGTGCTGGGTGCTGGGCATGGACATGGACGACGACGTCATGGACCAGCAAAAGTGGGCAGCGGCGGCCATGGTGCTGGCCCAGGCGCTGGTAGACAAGGAGGCCGAGATGAAAAAGGAGGCCGACGAAGCCGGCACGTCTACAGATGTCACGGATGTGGTGACGGGCGGCAGCCCGGAACGGACGCTGCTGCCGTCGTTTGCGCTGCACGAAGCCCAGCAGATCATGACGCGCGCCGACTTTATCCGCGAGATGGACCGCAAGAACCTGTTTACGATTGCAAGCGATGCGCAGGTGCGGGCGGCGTCGGTGCCGATGCAGGAGGCGCTGCGGCAGATTGTGAATGCGCCCGGGTTCCGGCAGCACCTGGAAGACACGGTGCAGCGGATTGCGGACATTGAGTCTCTGGGCCGCACGCGCGAGCTGGTGGCCAAGG
Organism: Ophiostoma cf. undulatum; assembly: GCA_022392935.1. Classification (NCBI taxonomy): domain Eukaryota; kingdom Fungi; phylum Ascomycota; class Sordariomycetes; order Ophiostomatales; family Ophiostomataceae; genus Ophiostoma; species Ophiostoma cf. undulatum. The sequence goes on from JAKRGL010000032.1 coordinate 145,089, forward strand.
ACCTGGTGCTGGGCGGCAAGTACGATTTCTTGACGTCGTCAGGGTCTTCGTCGTCTTCGTCGTCTGGCCTCTTCAAAAAGGGAGATACGTCCAAGAAGACTGAAGTGCGGTTCCGGGGCTGGAGCCCGCATGAGCGGCCATCCAGAGACCCTCCCGAGGACGGCGATGACAAGGAGTAAGAGGGATCCGTCCTTTCCTTTTTGTGGCGGCTTGTTGAAATTTCTGTTTTTTTTTTCTTCTTTCTCTCCTCTGTCCTCTCAGCTTTCTGGTCACATGGCTGTCTGGACGGTTGTCTAAACGACATGGTTTAGACCAGTCTAGACAACGGATCATAGCCTCGCCGGCAGCGTTCCTACCCTTTTGCAGCTTCTTTTGTTTTGTTTCTTTTGGTTCGTTTGTTGCTCCTCGTCATTTCTCTTGTCATTTCTCACCCACATATCATTTCGTTTGTCTTGTGTTGTCCTTTTGTTTTTTGTATTATTTTTGCTCGCATCTGCTCTCACTGGGCTTGCTTCTTTGTCATTTAGATATACATGTCTTGCATTTATTGGTTTCTCTCATCGAGATGAATGGTCGGGTAACGGAGGCTGGCGTTGTTGATCTTTTATTTTTCCTTCTTTCTTCTTTTACCTTTCCTTTTCCAACATCCTCAAACACGGAGTGCATCTACAGACATTTCAAACGCAGCGACTGCACTCTGTGCATTAGGCTGCATGTGGCTGTTGTCAATAAGCATCAAGCAGCCCGGCAAAACGGCTTCGTAAATTTTAAATATTTCTAATTAAAAAAATACAAACCATACACAAAAAATACAAATCAAAAGAGAGACCAAGGGCCAAGAGAAGCAAGGCAAGCCAAACCGAGAATTGTTTTAGCACAGTCTCACGACTTGATATGATGTATACCGTATGGCAATGGAGATGGATGGACAGACAGCTGCTGTGCTGTGCCTTGTCCGTTGTCCAACATCGGGTATCCCAGTATTCCTGATGTCTGCTGAATAGGGGATTAGTCGGGCACGTCTGTCCTCCATCGGCAGGAGTTTCTGTTCACGCTCTTTGATGTTTACACGTCTGATTCAGGGTTCAAGTCCGTCGGTTATCACACGATCATGGCGACAGATTGACATCAGATTCAAGTAGATATGTAAAATTATCAATAAAATCATACATTAAAGATAAAAAAATAAATATTAAAAACGTGGGGCTACGTCATGCGGCCCGCGCAGAGCCGTCACCACCAGAAGCCATCAAAGTACTCCGTATAAGTATGCAATATTGCCAATGTCAAGGGTGTCATCAAGGCAGAGCATCGGATTATCAGAGCCGAGGAAAAGTCCATTGCAGAAACCGGAAATGCAGAGTCAGATGCGCATAGTCAGATACGCATAGTCAGATACGCATAGTGTACAAGACTTGACTCCATTGAGCCTCGAGGTGTACTATGTAAGCGAGAGACAAGAGGCAAAAGAAACGGGAGGTGAGAGCAGAGGGGAAAGATCTAACTGGATCCGGTCTGCCAATAATATGAATAATATGATAGATGGCAGCTGCTTTTTAGTAGTGAGCATGGTGTGCTTCCAGGTGGTATCAATATCAGGTCTCATTGGTGTCGGCGTGAGACAGGGTATGCAGTCATCTGAGACGTTGCTGTTGGTTGTAATGAAGACGATTGATTCGGAAGAAGTCGGCTGATGTTATATTTAAAAAAAAAAAAAGAAAAAGAAAAAGAAAAAAGAAACATCACCGACATTTCGACGAACTGGTCTCACCCCTTTTATTTCTCTTGTTCTTTATCTTATTGCTGTTTCTCATGCATCCTTGATCATATCGACATTACCTCGCCGTGCTTCTTGGTTCTCTTCTTCTTTCTTCCATCTGAGCATTTGAATGGAGCCGATAGATGAAAAAGTAAGAACGGCTATCTAAGGCGTCCATGGCAAACTCATTCAAACCTCGAAAGAATAAATCCACTAAACCCCAATACTACCTGCCCGGAGTAATGCTCGCTTTCTCTCCGCAGACGGCCATCTCAAAAACAAATCTCCCTCTCCAAGCCCTCCTCAGCTGAATCGGCTATTACTACTCTGTACTCTCTGTCTACTATGTATTTCCCGGAGACTTACCCAGGTCCGGATCGACACTCTTGCCAGCCAGTTTGCTCCTCTTCCGCCCGATCGAAACAAGCTTGATAGTATTGGAGTCAGTGAAAGGAGACGAGATAAATGGGAAAGAGTAAAAGGAGATGCGATAAATGGGAAAGGGGAAGAAAAGGAAGAGAAGAAAAAGAAAGAAGAGAAAAAGAAAAGAAGAGGAAAAGAAGTACGCGTATGGAGGATGCCGAAACACGAGACAAGCCATTAAAACTCTAGCGAGGCTTTTCCTTGTTGTTCTTTTTGGTTTCTTTTTTGTACGGAATTGAGGAGCAATAAACCGGATCGTATTGTACTGCTCGGGTACGAATAACGTGAGGTGGATTGATTCCCATTCTCCGAATGCAGCAGAGTAAAACATCAGTCGACCTTAATAAGAGCATACATTGGAAATTAGACTTTGGACATTAGACATTAGACAATCCGTTACGTATATTGGCCAGTGATATACCGCGACAGGTGGGAGTGCGGGGGATCTGATAAACGACAAACGGCTGACAGTGGCGGGCGAGGGCGAGGGCTTACATGGGGGAGTGGGATGCGTACTCCGTACATAGTACATACAGTACTTTGAGGTTGGAGTGACGATGAGCAAGATCGGTGATATGCACTCTGCAGTAGCTGCTGTCATCAATTGCAGAGGGATTCTGAACAGAGTATAAAGGCAAGCAGTGCACGGTCTCTGCAAGTCTGCACGGCCCTCATCCTCATCTCTTGTCTTCTCACCTGCAATGTATTAAGAGCACGGGAGTAGCTCACACTCTGGTGGCTGCATCCAGGCAGACCCGGAAAGGGGCCTCGCATCCGATGGGATTCGCAGCAAGTGAGAGTCGCATTTGCAGTTGTGGTGTTGTTGCCGTCCGTACGCAGCATGACGTACTCGGTAGCCGTTGTCATAATTATTGAGCATCACAAAAAAATAAACAAAATAATAAAACAAAAAAGCTGTGCCGTGTTGAATCAGATACTGAAAGTTGCCGTAAAAGGCAAACCGGATATACTAGACTGTACATACTATGATGTACCCTGTAGGTGGCCTGGCAGTAATAGTAGCGTGGAGTGATCAGATAGGGTGGCATTGGGAATGGCCGCGTGCTGCAGGTTGAGATTGGCCGGTCATATTCAAGAGTCGACCAGAGTTTAGAGTTGCAGTTTTCTCTCTGGGGTAGCCTCGATGAAACCTGCAACTTGATGACGGGCTGCTTATTAGGAGTAACATAGGAGTAGGAGTTGGATAGAGGATCGAGGGTACTGTAGATATTCTCTGCAGGTGTTGTGTTTGGAGTGGGAGAGTAATGCCGAGTGGCTGAATCAAGTAGATTGTAGACGGCGACGGCACGATGCACCGAAGGTAAAGAGCCGTCAATCAAAGACGAAATTCAAAGGGGAAAGATGTACGAGCTGATGCAGACATACTTTAGACGCCAAAATGCCAAAGACGAGACAGCGCGGCAGCATCGAGCAGCATAACACTTTTGCTGTGTGATTACTCCGTACTCCGGAGAGACGCCAAAGGGTAAGGTGAGATGGATCGTCCGGGAATAATGCTCGACTTGCACAGGTGCAGTCCGAGAATATTCCGATGCCGGTACATGTATGTTTTGGGAGTTCACGAAGCCGCCAAGATGCACAAGTCAATTGTGTAGACTTATATTACCTTGCCATCCGCCATCCGCCATCTTGCTTGCCGTGCCATCTTTGCCTGCGTGCCACCCAGACCATCAACCATCATGAAATCCATAGCAATAATATGTAAGGAATTCGTATGCCTATTTCCACTTGCATTCTACAGCAGGTAATCCACTAGCATAGACAGGCCAGAGACGCGAGAAAAGCTCGGATCAGCAGGTGACCTCGCCGCGATACTCAACTAGCTGGCCTGCTAGTGTACACTATGCCATGATGGGATGGCGCGAGCACGGCTCAGTATACTATGTATGTAGATTTAAGACACATAATGCAGGATGCACTCTATTGCAGAGGGTAGAGGGCGGGATAAAGGTACTCCGTAAACGAGGTGATGCAGAGCTGACAGTTGACGCAAGGAGGCGAGCTGAAGCTGCTGCAGGAGATGATATTTATATATTGAGTGTGGATGTAGAGACGAAAGAAGAAATGAATGTAGAAATGGCTAGAAGTAGTAAAGGATATTATCGAAAGTGCGAGTCGGGTTACATGGTGATGATGTGGTCGTGATACTTTTGCTATCTGCTGTCTGCTATCTGGTACGACATAGACAGCAGACAAGGCAAGAAACAGCGAGACCACTTTATCATTGCCAATAATTACTCCAGATACGTAGTACGCAATACACACGACGTATTAGCATTAATCCAAAGCAGACAAAGACAGGACGGAGAGGGACGGCCCAGAGGACGGCCCATGGCTCGCGTTGGGACTAAGAGTGCTAGTCTGTTTAATGAGGCGAGTCAGTGCACTATGTAGGAATCATATGTTACCACGATGTCATATGTAATAATATACCTTGAAGGATGTGGACAGCAGCATCGTCATAGCCGTCTCGGCTACTCAAGGTCGCATCTGTATGGCTACGGGCAGGGTATCATTGCGAGATCTGTTATTGCATACTCCGTAGTCCTTGGTATATGCTCGCTCTATTATTTTCTCCTAGTTCACTGTACATAGTATCTCCCTGCTTGCATTACTGCCACAGCTCTTCCTCTCGCCGCGATGTCTTACTGCCTTTCTCTCGTCTTTGGATACATCCGGTCGTACTCTTCTTTTTCGTTTTCGTTTTTTCGTTTTTTTCTTGTCTTTACTATATACTCTGACTCTCTCTCTCTTCTCTTCGTTCTCGCCGTCTCATCTCTCCATTGTACAATGTACATAGTATCATGCACTTTTTCCACACCTCGCCCTCCACACCACCTCAACGCTCGAGCAACTCCACTGATTGTTTTGGCTTCACATCCTCTCTGGTCTGGTTCTGATTTCATTCTGATTTCATTCTGGTTCTTTTGATATCTTACATAATACTTTGATTAATGCGTCTTGTCCAGTCTTTTCTGCCTTTTCTTTCTTTCTTTCATTTTTTTTTCTTTTTTCTTTTTTATTTCCCCCTTCCTTCCTTCTTTCTTTATTCTGCTCTCTTCTGTTCTCTTTTGTCTTCCTTTACTTCATCCTACCTTCCAAACAAAAGCAACAACTGCCCAGAACTCGACCCTTGTCTTCAAGCCAATACGGCCTCCAAACAGTCACATATCACATTCTCTGCTAGCCACTTAGGCTTGCAATCCGTGCTGCACCTCGTGCACATAGCATGTACCATGACCTTGTAATACTCTTCCGTTACTACTATGTACGCTAGTAATACTCTGTCCTGAAGAGGTCCCTAAATAGGTTCTTTAGTTGTAGGTCCTAAATAGCCAAACAGTCTGCACCTCGCCCCTGCCTGCACTGCACGTCCGCCCACGGAGCTAGTGCTGCAACCATTTACCCTGGTCCGGACATGTATACAAATCTGCACTGTCTCTCACTCTCTGTACAGAGTACAAAGTACATAGTACAGAGCATATGTACGGAGTGCCGCACGGAATAGATACAACCCTCGGCCTGCATCGCTTGATTACTACTTCGTACTTTGTACATTTTTTACTTGGAATCCTCCGTGCTATGCAGAGTTCACGATCCTAGCGAGCCTCGTCTATTTTGCCAATCTACTCTCTACTTTGTCCTTTTCCTTCTCGCCTCTTCCTAATATTAACTGACTACACCCAAAATGTAACTCAGCCGCTCCCCTTATTCGTCCTCGCTCCTGCCCTTTCTGCTGTTTCTACCCACGCTCTCTGCTCTTGCTTGCTCTTTCCTCCATCGTGCCTTTGACTGGTCGCTCCTTCCTGTACCGTTCGCAGCAATGATCCCCTCTAACCACCTCTACATAATTGCATAGTACCCTCTACAATATATACTTCCTGTTTCCCCACCTGCCCACGTTGTCTTCCTCGCATCTCATCTTCTCTCTCACCACTTTCACCTTGACCTCTTGCCAGCTCGTACATACATAGTACTCTCTCCATCGCCTCTTGCCTCTCCCCCGCCTCGCTGTTGTCCATATTCTCGCCCTCTTCTCATTCTCAGCTCGAGCACATCATCACTCTTGATCGACATCGACACCCTCCCAGTCTACCCCTCGTCGTCGTCGTCGTCGTCGTCGTCGACCCGCGACCCTCAACATCCTTCTGAGCAACGAACACCATCCTCTACGCTGAGACACCCCTCTGACTTACATATATTTGCTTCTGCTCGTCAGCCCCTTCTTTCTTCTTCCTTTTCTTCTTTTTTTTCTTCCTTTTCCTTTCTTTTTGGTTTCGTTACTCTTATATATCTTGTTTTATCTATTGTTTATCTCTTTTATCTCTTTATCCTTTTTATCTCTTTTATCTCTTCTTTATCTCATCTCATCCCATCTCATCTCATCTACATTTTCATATATACCACCACTCTTATATCCTCACATCTTTGTGTATCAATCCTCCACTCATCATCAACTTCCCTGGTATGCCGTTGTTAGTGACGAGCGATGGACCATCCTCTCCCACTCCAGTCAGCCGCCTGGCTCTCCTCTAATCGCCTTGACCAGCTTGACCAGCTTGACCAGCTTGACCAGCTTGACCAGCTAGACCGTCTTGAACATCTTGATGTCTCCAGCCACCGCCGCTCCGACCCGTGCGAGATTGACGAGTCCTCCGAGTCCGACCGGCCCAACCAGTGGGTCCGCGCAGATTCCACCTCCAGCAGCCGCTCCACCCTCTTGTCTGACATCTCGGCTGACATGCCCGCCGATGTCGCCGTTGAAGACGACAAGTCCGTCGGCCCGGCCAGTCCCAGCGACATGCAGTGGGAAGTCGTGTGCCCAAGCAGCCGTGCGCATCCTCAGGGCCATGATCATGACGATCGTGACCAGGACTACAGTCATGATACCCAAGAAACTCTCTACCCGCCCAAGGCCGAGCCTGACGAGTACGACTTTTGCCTAGACGATGTCCAGCCTGCACCGCCGCCGGCCGCCATAAAACGCCCGCGCGGCCGCCCACGCAAACCCAGCATCTCGTCGGCCGCTGCTGCCTCGGCCAACAAGATCGCCAAGGCCCGCTCCAAGACCGGCTGCACTACCTGCCGCCGTCGCAAGAAGAAGTGTGACGAGACAAAGCCCGTCTGCCTCAACTGCGAAAAGAACGCCGTCGTCTGCGAGGGCTACAAGGAGAAGCATGTCTGGAAGAGCGGCCGCGAGCGCGCCCAGGACGAGCTGCTCAAGACCCAGCCTCCCCTCAACATCACCCTGCAGCCCATCTTTATGGGCGTGGAAGACCGCGAAGACCGCCTCATCTGGAACTACTACCTCGACCACGTCAGCAACGTCTTCACCGCCAACTTTGGCCGCGACAACGTCTTCCGCACCACAGTCGTGCCCCTCGCCACAAACCACCAGGCCGTGATGCACTCAGTCCTCTCGCTCGCCAGCCGCCACATCAACTTTGACAGCCAGCCTGTCCAGAAACTCTTGCGCCGCAGCAGCAAGGTCACGCCCGAATCGCTCCAGACCCGCGGCTCCCATCACAACAGCGAGGCCCTCACCCGTCTCTCGCGCGGCATGTACCACAACATCAGCATCAGCATGAACGGCAGCAACAGCGCACAGTTGAAGACCCCCGACGCCCTCGCCGCCCTCTACTCGCAGATGCTCTTCCTCGTCCTCGAATCGCTTGCCGAGGGCCAGCGCGCCGGCTCGCAGCGTCTGCACTACGAGTTCTTTTTGTACATGCTCGAACGCTTCCCGCCCGTCGAGCCCGAGTTTTACTCGTTCATCTCCGAGATCTTCTGCTACCACATCTACGCCGACGACCTCCTCTACTGCCCTCTGCAGCAAAAGGCCCGCCTGGTCGTCGGTGACTGGGTCCCGTCCATGCTGCTGGCCCCGGCCCGCTTGATCGGTATTTGCGACGGCCTCTTCAACTACCTCTCGCAAATCACCTCGATTCGCAACCGCGTCCGCGCGCGTGTCCAGTCCGGTGCAGACCCCTGTGTCGACTACGAGAGCCTGCACCACGCCTCGGACATTGAGTGCCAGATCCACGACTGGAAGCCGAAATGGGCCCCGGGCGACAGCCGTGACCGGGCCACGCTGCTCTACCAGCAAATGGCCTGGCTGTACTTGAGGACGACCGTATACCCGCCGTCCCTGCCACAAACGTCGCAGATGTTCCAGATATCCCAGATATCCCAGATATCCCAAACACAGCTCCAAGCCGACAATGAGAGCGCCATCCAGTCGGGCTCGACTACGTGTGCCTCCTCGCCGGTGCCGCACATCGCCAACATTGCCCAGATCGAGGCCATGATCCCGGCCGCCAACAACTTTAGCAACCCGCGCCGCCATTCCATTGCTAACCCCAGTCTCGCCAGCGGCTCGCGTCCCTTTCTGCCCAAGTTTGTCTCATTTGCCGAGCACGACACCACCGGGACGTTTGAGCCGTTTGAGCCGTTTGAGCCGTTTGAGCCGTTTGAGCCGTTTGACTCATTTGATCCTGAAGTTGGGGAGGTTGCGGCCGGAACTGGAGCCAGAACTGGAGCCGCCGCAGAAAACGAGTATGACAGCGACCGCCCATCCCCGCCGCCCATCCGCCGGCCCGTTAACCACGAGTCGGCCATCAGCATCGCCGTCAAAGAAGCGCTGGCCCTGCTCGAGAGTTTCAAGGCCGACGACCAGTGCCAGACGCTGCTTCTGGTGCCGTGCGTCGTTGTCGGCACTTCATGCTACTCGCCGGCCGACCAGGAGCGGATCTGCACTGCCATCCGCGCCGTGCATGCCTACACGGGCCTGCGCCACACCGAACTGGCCCTGGAGCTGCTCAACAAGGTGTGGCAGCTGATAGAGGAGGGCGATTTCATTGGTGCGTGGGACTGGCAGACGGTTGCCTTTAACCTCGGCATCCGGCATCTCTTTTGATATTGTCTGATTTGTTTCCTTTTCTTTTTTCCTTTTCTCTCTTGTTTACACACGCATGTATACCCGGTATCAACCTCTTGTATTGTATTTATCATATTTACTCCTCTCATCTGTTTGCATTTTTTGGATTTGTTTTGGATAATCCAAGGCGGGCGGTCGGTTGGGTATCAGGGGACGGTCAGGTTTGGGGACCACGGATCACTTACTACCAATGGTTTGGATAGACAGTCTGGTGTTTTGGCTTTGTTTTTTGGCTTTGTTTCTTTAGCTGTACTATTGTTCGTTTTTTCTTGTTGGCATTTTCTTTTCTTTTTCTTCGTTTTCTTTCTTGTATTTTCATGCTATCATTTTGCATTGTATCGGCTGCAGACACTCTCAGATATTGAATTACAGACTTGTTATGGTATGTTTATTTCTGCTATATTATAAATAGAAGATGCTGTAGAAGATGCTGTAATTTAGTAATAGAAAATGCTGGCTCTGTGCCCTCTCTGCTATTGCTGTTGCTGTCTGCGCGGGGTAAATGAATAATAAATGATAAATAAAATATAGCGTCATAAACCAACGGATATCATCTTTCAGCCTTCTTCGCCTTTCTCTCAAATCTACAGCCCGCGCTTCTCCGTCAGCGCTTTGCCCACCGGCTGGCTGCTCACAAAACCGTCGGTGCCGCTGCCCAGCGCAAACACGTGCTGGCCCCGGAGCCACGTCGCCCGCACGCGGCCGTCAAACGTGTGGCCCTCCCACGGCGAGCACCGGTTCTTCCACCGCATGTCGCCCTGCGTAAACGTCCACTGCAGCGCATCGTCAAACACGCACACGTCCGCGTCCAGGCCCACCTTGAGGCCGCCCTTTTGGTGCGACAGCCCGACCTGCGCCGCCGTCGCCTGGCAGCACAGGCGCACAATGTCGACAATGTCGGGGATCGCCGACGCCTTGGCACCGGACTCGGCGCTGTCCTCGTCAACATCCTCAACGTCGCAGTCCACGTCGTGGCACTGGTGGCCCTGGTGGTTGTCCAGCGTGTCGGCGCTGGCCTCCAAGGCAGCGCGCCGCGCCTGGGCGGCCGTGTACAGGATGGGCAGGCCGAGGCCGACGGACGAGATGCCGCCCCAGGCCGCGAAAAAGTCGCCGTTCTTGGTTGTCGCGGCCACGCGCCTGGCAGCCTCTTCCTCCTCGGCCGAGGCCATCATCATGACGACGCCCTCGTCGGTCGTCGTCGACGAGGCGGACGATTTAGACTCGGATTCGGAGGGCTCCTCGCCCGGCAGGGTCATGTCAATGCCCGAGTCCGAGTGCCGCATGAGCGGCGATGCCTCCTCGACCTGCAGGGCCGCGACAGCGCGCGGTGCCGGCGCGGCCAGGTGGCCCGGCAGCAGTTTCAGGTCGGGGGTGCACGGCGAGTGGTCCGACACAATGGTGCGGATGACGCTGTCGTCGCGGCCCAGCTCCGTCCACAGGCCGTCCTGGTTGATCTGGCTGCGGATGGGCGGGCAGCACTTGTGCCGCGTGTCGCCGTCGGCAATGTCGTCCGACGCCAGGCCCAGGTAGTGGAAACACGTCTCGGCGGTGATGTTGATGCCGCGTGCGCGCGCCTCGCGCAGGATGGGGATGCACTCGGTGGCCGACAGGTGCACAATGTGCAGGTGCAGGTTGGGCGCCATGGGCGCGAGCCAGACGATCTCCTCGACGGCGCAGGTCTCGAACACGGGCGGGCGGCTCTCCAGGAAGGTATTGTAGGCCTCGAGGGCGCCGTGCGGGGCCAGCGGCGCATCCGACGTCTGCACGGCGTCGCCTACCGAGTCGGCAATGGGCGGGATCATCTCGGCGTGGAACATGAGGGTGGTGTGCGCGTCCTTGAGCGCCTGCATGGCCAGCGCAATGTCCTGCGAGGACACGGCCGGGAACTCGTCAACGCCCGAGTGGATCAGGAAGCCCTTGAAGCCACGCACACCGGCCTCGACGAGCGGCAGCAGCTCGTCGGCGTTGCCCGGGATGACACCGCCATAAAAGCCGACATCGACCCAGCACTGGCCCTTGCTGGCGGCGAGTTTCTTGTTGAAGCCGTGCAGCGTGGTGGTGGGCGGGATGGCGTTCAAGGGCATATCGACGACAGTGGTGACACCACCAGACGCGGCGGCGCGGGTGCCAGTGTAGAAGCCCTCCCACTCGGTGCGGCCGGGCTCGTTGAGGTGGACATGGGCATCGACAATACCAGGCATGAGCACGCTGGGTGAGTAGTCGACATATTTGACGGAGCCGTCGGTAGGGAAACTTGATGCGGGTAGGTGTTGGCGGACGATAGAGACGATCTTGCCGGTGTCGGGGGAGACAACAATACTGGCAGGCGAGAGGGTGAGCGAGTTATCGTCTTCAGTGAGGACGGCACGAGTCGAGGTGAGAACAACGAGCTGAGGCTTGGAAGCCTCTGGCCGGGTTATAGACGCCATGGTAGATGATGTGGGTTGTGGGTTGTGGGTTGTGAGGTGGTGTAAGGAGGTGAGTCCACTGCTTATACTTTTATAAGAAGCAAGAAGCAGGGGTAGTTTGACTGTTGACTGTTGACTGTTGACTACTGATATGAGTATGGTAGGATAGGGCTGACTACAACGGTGAGCTGAGCTTAACCAGATACAGAAGCAACGGGGGATCTGGCAGAATCCGGGGAAGGATAGGATGTCGGCAGGCGAGGGAAGAGAGGATGGGATGGGAGTAAGAGAAGGGTATCTTTAGTCCGGGGTAAAGTAACCTGGGGTAGAGCGGTAGTGATAGATAGAGATTGAGATAGATGGAGATGGAGGGTTGGAGGGAAGATGTGAGTAGGGAAGCAGAGGAGATCGAGAGATAAGAGTTCAAGAGGGAGGAAGAGGGTATTAAAGAACGAGATGAGGGAGAAGATGAAAATAATAGTATAAAATTATAAAATATAAAATATAAAATAATAAGGAAAAGAAAGAGGAATAAACGAGGGAGGGGCTTATCTCAGGAGGGGGTGGGTTGGTGTTGAGAATGAAGGATGAGGAAGAATAGGAAATAATAGGAAGGATAAGGGTAGGAAGAGGGTGTGTGAGCGAGCGTCGATATTGAAAGGCCGAGAGATAAGGAATCGAAGCGAGGGTTGTCTGGTATGATAGGGTGGGTTTGGATAAAGAGCCGTATTAGAGTCGGGTAGTTTGGGTATTACGGAATACAGGGTAGAAGAGAAATAGAAGAATAGAAAATAGAACAACGGTGAAGACGGAAACAACCCATAGGAATAATCACAGGAATAAGGGGTGTTAAATCAAATTAATCCCCCAGAAAGAAAGAAAAAAGAAGAAGAAAAACAGAAAATAAGACTAAAGGACCGCCACGGCACCGCAGCGCGAAAAGCGTTATGTCGGGCAAAAGAGGGTCCTCGTCGTGGGATGGAGATGCTCATGATCAAAGGGAACAGAATCTAGTAGAAATAGAAGTAGAGTAAAAGAAAGAGAAGAGAAGAGAACAATAAAGCCAAGGACAGCGGACGTCGTGCCGGTTCGGTAGTTCTAGCATCTGGCAGCAGGCCGCGGGACTACGGACAACGGACAATGGGTGTTTTATTTTATTTAATGCTATATTCCATGTGTGCAGTGCCCGTTCCACTACCGTAATTTACATCTTACATCTATATATGATTCCGTCTTGGGTCCTCTGATTTCTCTTGATTCTTCTTTCATTCTTCTCAACCGCGGGCGAGTTTCAACCAGCCCGCCCGGCGAGGTAGAAAACTATCCGGATACTCCATCTCCCTACAATACAGCCGTTGCCGACTCTGGTCCATGCTCTGTTCCTGCTTCTACCCGTCCTGTTCCTGCTTTGTTCTGCCCGTGGTGCGTGCGTGATGCCAGATCTCAAAACTCAGGATGACTCGTCGACTGCCGACAGGATGCCGTCACTCGGCCCTACTGCTGCAAACCCCCAATGCCCTTTGCCCCGAGGTATTTCTATGATTCGTCCGTTCCGTTCACAGCCGTATCTTTCCATGTTGCGCTGCTGTACTCCGTAGAAATCAAAAGGATCAAGGATCGCGATAGGGGCAAATTCGAGGTTTTCTCGCGAATCACCGCCTCGCTCCCACTCGTGGTTTCCCGAATGAGACATGCACTATCGCCTTGTACCTTTTAGTAGACCAGCACCCGCACCCTCTACTTGATACCTCGCTCTCTCGCCTCTATCTGCCTCTCTGCCTCTCTGTCTCTCTGTCATTGGCCATTGGCCTCTTCCTCTTCCTCTCTCCCTGCCCAGCCACGCGAATCAAACCACTGCGGCGACTCTTTTTGACTTTGTTCTATTTTCTCCGTGCTGCGTCTCCGTACTCCAGGGTTTTGCTCCATGGGGGTTGCTCGCCGGCTAACATTATGCCTTATCTTTTAAATTGCTTGCATATTCTGTCATACTCGAGTAGATAATAGCTGGTAGTCGGTATGGAGAGACAATGACGTTACGATGTACAGAAGAGGAAGTCGCATGGCTAATGATGTCGCATGTCGCTCTTTCCTTTTCTGGTACCCTAGTCCTTTTCGTCTCCCGTCTGCCTAATTATTTTGCCTGAGGCTGTATCGAGTCATTCATACGATGTGTGTGCGCTCTGTGCAAACGCCAATTAGTAAGTAGACGAGTATTCAACTTGTACTGCAGTATTTGTGCCCTTTTTACCACGTCTTTGTTGCGATTGCTGCGACTGTTCAGTCTGGTGGGGAAGAGCGACGAGGAGGGGACCCTTGCTGCTGGCTGAATGTAGACTGCACTCTAATTTGTAGGCGAGGTACATGCCACATGCAAGGACAAAGAAAAGCGGTCACTTTGGGAAGGAACAACCGGACACTCGTATGGGCCGTCGGCTTTGGCCGAGTGGCATGTACCTCAGCATATGAACTGTACGGGAGAGTACAAAGTCACAATCCAGCATGATGATTAAGCACTTTAGCCCGGGCCCAACACGACTCGACGCTAGGAGGTCGCCGTCTGGGCCCGCGACCCGATTTCTGGGTTGTCACTTTGCAGGGCTCTGTGCCGTATTATGTAATCTTGCATGAAAGAGAGTAGACTCAAAATAAAAGCGTCAACAAACATTGCGATAGACACTCCATCTTTCCGAATGCCTAAATTACCCGATCGGGCATTCCCAATCACCTGCATATTGTCGCCGGAAAACTACAGCATCGCAGCATGGCTGATGGCCAGACCCCCCAGCCAAAAGAGTGCTAGGCCAGCCTTGCCTAATCGGGGTTTTGATCGAGTAACACGACGGCAATCCATCGAGTAAGCGTCGAGTAAGGCGAGCTCAACGTCGAGTTAGATTCGAGTTGTCGAGTGAATTTTGGGCGTAATTCTCAAGTAAAAATTGAGTAAAAGGCATGCAATTTCTGCAGATTTTCTATTTTCTATTTTCTATTTCCTGATTTCCAATTTGTCAGTTTCCTGCCACAACCTTTTACTTGCCTAGTTCAGGCATAATGAGGCTTTGGTTTTCGTTGCGTTTCTTTGCTTTTGATTTTGAGATTTGTAGACTCGGCCATATCCTGATGTCTTTTGACTCTGTAATTCCTGTCGCCGAACCGTCCGTGCTCTTTAATAGTAAGCAGTCACTAATACCATCAACACCGATATCCGACATCCGGCGATCTTTCATTGCCGTGCCTACTTCTATTTCTATTTCTATTTCTATATTTTCAGTCTCGTGATCTTTCCTATTACCATTACTCGATTGTTACTCGATAATTCAAAACATACATAGTAACTCAAAAGGCCCATATTCTCACTCAGTCCAGACAGTCTCCTCTCCCTGTCGTGCGGTCACTTCCGCTCTCCCTAATAGCCATTTATTATTTAATACTTTTCTCTCTTCTCAAAATACTGTGACGCTCGGTTCCGGCACTCGCTAGCAAGTGGCCAGTACCATGACAGATGCCTGCTGTGGCTTGCCGCTCGCCTGGATGCAATGCCCTGCTCGTCATCTGCCGTTCACCCAGAAGACCGGCCAGCCGATGCAGCTTTGAGGGTTCTTGAGAGTGTAGGTGTGCCTGACCCGAAACGGTTTGCTCTCCCTCTTGCTCTCCCTTTGTATTTCTATACGTTATCCAATGCCTCCCTATTGGCTAGCATGCATTTCCTTACGTGTTGGTCTGCCGGTGGTTAAGCCCATGCTCGCGCTTTAGCCATGCTCGTGGCTCGCCTATGCCCGCGTGGTTTGATTCCCTTCCACAAGCGGCTTGTCATGACGTTTCGTTGCGTGAGTATTACCAATATGCTAAAAAGGGTAAAATAATACGAGAGCCCGAGAATACAACCACACCGACATCGAGCCGATGGCGCTCTTGGACCTGCTTGCCGTCTGTGAGTCTTCATCTTGATTCTTGATTATTTTATTATTCTATCTTATTCGTCGTACACCGCCTCCTGGGTCTATTTGCAAAAGGAAGAAACATCAAAATACAGAGAACGGAATCCAGAGAGTGAAGTCCGAAAGGAATAAAGCTGAGTGGGTGATGTGTGATATGTACAGTAGGCGAATGCATGCAAATGAATGCCAAAGTTGCTGATGTTGCTGATGTTGACGATGTTGACGATGTGCTTGGTTTTTGTTCATATTGTCCAGCCCGAGTTCCGTGTTTCGCATCTAGAGTGTATACATGTCTTTTGTTAATTTATTTTGAAGCTTTTCGTTTTCTTTTTCTCTTCCAGTGACTACTTCTGCCGCTTCAGGGTCTTGACAGCCATCTCGATAAGACCATCCTTGGCCTCGCTGTCGGGGAAGATGCTGATGGCAGCAATGGCACGCTCTACATAATCCCGAGCAAGAGCGCGCGTCTGCTCAATGCCGTCCGTCTCCAGCACAATGTCGCGGGCCTATCATGTCAGTATACCTTTCAAAGCAATGTTTTAGGAGTAAGAAGGAAAAAAACTAACTCTTTGAGCATCGCCCGGCTGGCTGAACTTGCGTCCAACAAGCTCGCCCAGCTCGGGCCGGTCGCGCCACGCAAACAGCAGCGGCGCCGTCGCCAGACCCAGCTCCAGATCGGCACCGGCCGGCTTGCCCAGGTCCTTGGCCGACTGCGTGTAGTCTAGCATGTCGTCCACCAGCTGGAAGGCCAGGCCCAGGTTCTTGCCGTAGAGGTACGCCGCGTCCACCGTCGCCGCGTCCGAGCCGCCCAGCAGGGCCGCCGCGCGGCAGCTCTTGCTGATCAGCGATGCCGTCTTGAGGTACGTCTTTTGCAGGTAGTACTCGAGCGTCGACTCGCTCCAGACCGGCTTGGCCTCGTCGCTCGCCGTGTTCTTGAGCTGCATGAACTCGCCCTCCACCAGGTTGGCAATCACCGTGGCCAGCAGCTCCACCACCTCGGGGTTGCGCAAACGCGCCAGCGCCACCGACGCGCGGCCCAGCAGGAAATCACCGGCCAGCACGGCCATCTTGTTGCCAAACTCGAGGTTGGCCGAGGGTGCGCCGCGGCGCGACTCGGAGTGGTCGATGACGTCGTCGTGCAGCAGCGAGGCGGTGTGGATCAGCTCGGAGATCTCGGCCAGGCGGCGCTGGCTGGGCAGGATCTCGGGCGTTGCGGCCTCCTCAGGCGTAGGTGAGGCATTGGGATTCGACTGGAAGGAGGATGGTGTGGTAAAAGACGCATTTGCGGGATTGAAGTCGGACAGCACACTGAGGGGAGAGATAGACACGTCGACGCCACCGGCAGCCGAGGCCTGCAGTGGTGGCTGCTGCTGCTGGATCTGCTGCAGAAGCTGGGGTGGCTGGGGTGCCTTGGGGCACAGGTACGTGGCACGCGACATCAGCAGCACGATCAGCGGCCGCATGTGCTTGCCCTCGGCCTGCGTGTAGTACTTGGCAGCACGGTCCAGCGAAGGATGGCCCGAGCCCAGCAGCTTGCGCACATCGCCAATCAAGAACTTCATCTCCTTGGCCACCACGCGCAGCGGGTCAATGGCCATCTCCGTCTTCTTGGCCCGCATAAAGGCGTTGCTGACAATGTTGCCTGCAACACCCACAGCAGCTGCCCATGCCGACGACTGTCGTGTCTGTTGTAGCGAGTTGAGCTTGAGGTGTGCTGCCGGCCTTGACCGTTCGATCCGGAGGTGTGGTTGGGAGGTTGTCGAGCTGAGGGGGGTGGGTGATGAGGGAGACCTGGTAGAGAGGCTGGGTAAGCTGGAGAAGCAGGCTGCTGATCTTGTGATTGTTCTTGGCGCAACAGCCGAAGAACTGGCCGGCAGACGGCACTGCCGCCGCAGCATTGCCGACGCAGCGCGCTGTGCCGGGGCCAATGGCACGCCCACGGCGCCGCCGAAACACACCACCATGGTCTCCTTGGTGGCAGAGATGCCTCCGCTGTATTTGGGCGGGGAAGAGGGAATGTGAGCTCGGAAAGCTCTAATGTCAGTTTCTCGGTGACTGGCTGCCGTCAAAGTGCCGCAAAAAGAGTCGATATCGTCGAAACGGAGTGTAGTGAGCGAGGTCGGCAGAGGTCGGCAGAGGTCGGTCAGAGTCCAAATCCGTATAAGTAAGCAGGATAGATGCAACTTTTCCGACGATATATAGCACGTGAAAGACGGTGGTAGAGTCCAAAACAGGTCGCCAAATGGTCCTCACAGGGCAATTAGGCGGGTGGGCGCACGGAATAGGGTCAATGGCTCTGCAGGGTCCGGGGCGGCAGATCCAAAGTCGAGGCGTGTCGGGGTGCGGCGCTGTGTATTTTTGCTCCGGCCGTCGTGATCTAGTTTTTTTTCACGCTCCTGCCTATTGCGCTCGCTGGGGTTCAGCCCACTACTATGTAGACTGCTGGGCCAAGAGCTCCGTAGGTAAGATATGTACTTAGTACTACAGCACTCTAGCCAGCCAGGCCCATAAGCGCCTGGAATGACCTAAACTGACTCAAGGGAGAGACATAACAAGGTCCGTTAGGCCAATTAGGACCGAGACTTCTAGCTTTACTGGCCAATGAGGGCCGCTACCTCCCATCCCGCCCATTCCCGACAGAGCTTGTCCCAGCAGCACAGTTTACCTCAGACAGGCCCACATAAATATAAACAGCTACTGTACTACTCCGTACATACTGGATTTAAGTCCGCTAGGCATACTGAAGGCACAGATGGCCACTGTATTTTATCGCTATCGCAGTCAAGGGTTAAGATCTATCGAGATCAAGGAGAAGCCTCTGCGATCCTGACATTTGCACATTGCATTTGCACATTACGACATAAGCAGTTGTGCCATCTTATACAGCGATGGTTCTCCTAACAATAACGCCCTCTATATTGGGGGGCCTGGAGAAGCTGCAGGCCAAGACGCTGGCAGCCACAAACAAAGTAGGCGAGGCAGAAGAAGCGCAAGAGACACAGACGACAGAGACGACGGAGACAGGCACGGCAGAAGCGACAACTGAGAAGACGGATGAGTCTACAGCAACCGACAGCAAAGACAAAGATACCCCTCTGCCACCCCAGACGAGCGAGCCGGATCTCAGCAAGCCCTCTCTCGGCGCACCCATCTCCCACAGCCAGGTCATTGAGCTCTGGAAGTCACTCAAAGCGAGCGAGGAGCAGGATACTACAGCACATTCCGATGGAAGCAAGCAGCCACTACGAGACAGCACGGCGCCGTCTCTCGAAGCGCTGCTGCGCGGCTCCAGAGTCTACGTGCCGCCACCACCGCCCAAGAAGGAGCCAGTACGTCTCTCCCGCCGCAATGTTATCTGTTTGATGTTTGCTGTTTGCTGCTGCGCATCTTTGCTAATATGTGATAGTCCCCCGAATACAAGGCGCTGATGGCCCGTCTGCGCCGCGACGAGGAAGCCCGCGCCTACAACCGCATGATCAACCCCGACCCCTACACCAACATGGCCACGGCCCGGCTCACGTCCTCGTTTGCGCAGGTCAACCGGCCGGTCAGCGCAGCCGACATGGGCGACGACGACGTGACGCTGAGCGATGTCAACCGGCAGGTGATGCTGATTTTCAATTTCCTGGTGACGATGCTGGGCGTGGCGTATGCGCTGTGGGTGCTGGCGCGGTGGTGGCCGACGCCGCCGCGGCTGTTCCTGGCGCTGGGCGGCAGCATAGCCGTAGGCATAGCCGAGTACGGCCTGTATGCGGGCTACGTGTGGCACTTGTCCGAAGCAACCAAGAAGGAGAAGACGGCGGCGCCCAAGGAGGTGCGGGAGGTTGTCAAGACGTGGGTTGTCGAGCGGGAGGATGCTGGCTCAGACAAGGCAGTCGAGGAGAAGAAGGAGGCATCACTTTCTGAAAAATCAGAGAAATCAGAGAAAGCAAAGGCGGATGCAGCCACTGGAGGCGTATCAATATCTGCCAGCACAGGCGCGAGTGGTATAGACAATACGCAAGCCAGGAGGAGGAGGAAGGAAGCTGTTCTGTAGAGTATCAAGGCATTGCTTATGGACTGGTTGGCATTTATCAATAAAGATATCAAAAAGAAAGCATCCCGTTTCGACATTGAACATTACATAATCAATCATAATCGGCAAGACGTCAATTGTTGTTGCACATGGCAACTCTGCTGGCTGTAAATGACATCACGTGGTACACGTGAGGACGCGCGACACGGTTGGAAAGACGCGTTAAATTAATTGCAGTCACGTCGGTAAAGCGGGGCGCACGTTGCATTTGATAACGAGGGCGGCCCTCATAACAATTCGACGCTGGTCGAGTACAAGTTATTCTCAAGTAAGAAATGTCAAAAGTACATTGTTCATTTTTACTGCGTGCATAGCGTTTCTTATTTGCTTGTTTGCAATAGTCGTGCATTCTATATGGAAGTCAGCCTCATCACCAGCCACCACATCGCGACCACATCCACATCTACATCGACGACGACGACCTCGACGACGACAACATACATAGTTTTTATTTGCCATACCGCACTCTGCGTTACTGCCACCTTACCATTACTGACGGCCTCGGCCGGTATTGCCCACACCAAAGCGTACCATGCGATACGTGACCCCCGATACGCCGAGCACCCGCACGCTCGAGTCCCAAGAGAAGCAAGCAAGACGGGAGAAGCACGAGACAGTCGCCAAGATGGGCACTGTGACGCCAACACCGACGCCCAAGCAGTCGCCAGAAAAGGCAGCAGCTGCCGACACTCTCGCTGCACAACCTGCACAACCTGCGCAAAAACGGCGACGCGCCATTCGGACCTACGGCAGCAAGAAGCGCACTCTGGAGGATGCAAACGACAGCCGCGCAAAGAGACCACGGCTGTCTTTGCCGGCAGCCTCAACAGTCTCGGCCGTATCTACACCCACATCCACAACTACATCTGCATTTGCAGCGCCACGACCAAACACATCCGACCGCACATCCGACCGCCTGATAGATGAAGTGTCAAGGCAGCTGCAAAAGGAGGCAGCCGAAGCCGAGCGGCGGCTGGCCGAGGCCAACAACAAAGAGAACCAAACTGTTACCAAAGAGCCGCCTCGGCCACAGACACCGCGCAAGACCAACAGCCCGCGCAAGGCACTCGGCATCATGCGCTACTTCCAGCCAGCCGCCGGCCCCCGACCACGCACTCCGCCGGCTCTGCAAGCAGCACCAAAAGCAGTAGCATGCTCGCCAGCGGCATCGATATCGTCCATGTCGTCCCTGTCGTCATGCCCATCGCCCACACCATCGGACATGTCTGTTAGTTTCGCCTATCAAGAGGATCAAGATGGTCAAGAGGTCGATGACTCAAAGGCCGGTGACAGCCACGACGACCCTCTATCGCCAATGGTGTGGCGCGAGCAGGCACGGCCGAAGCGGCGGCTCACTATACGGCCAGAGCATGTGCGGGGGGGCGGTAGTGAAGCCAGCGAGGCCGGTAATGAGATTGATGACGAGATTGATGACGAGATTGAGAGCGAAGATGAAAGCGAGGCCGACACTCTGGCCGGCACGCCTATTTTCAAGGCGTTCAACGGCCTGTCGTCGAGCAGCCGGATGCGGATGCAGCTTGGCCTCGCTCAGGCACCCCCTGCAGAATTGAAAGCCAAAACGAAGACGAAGACAAAAACAAAGGCGAGAACGGTACAGACGACGCTGAGCCTGGCGATTGGCGCATCAGACTCGGGATCGGTGCGGGAGTGCAAGGAGTGCAACATCTTGTACAACCCGCTGCACGACAAGGACGCCAAGTTCCACGCGCGGTACCACGCATCCGTTGTCGGCAGGGGTAAGAAGAGGGTGTGAAGCCTTTTTGTTTCTGTTCTTCTATGTTTCTATTTTAACCCCCTGATGAGACACGCATAATACCCAGTTCACTCCATAGGCTTATTGCCAGACTCAATGACACGACATGACGTTTATAAGACAGTGACACGATTTTTATGAAAATGGAAAGACGATTAAAATAACCAGACAACAAGATAAAAGATAATAAAAACGTAGAATTCATTCTATAACAGCGCAAATCATTACTAGGGATATTTCATAACCAAGCGGTAATCGTACATATTAAGAGCGGTTGACAACGGCCTGCAGCTTACAGCTTCTTACAGCTTACAGCTTCGGCTCGTCAATGGCCTTGACCTCAACCAGCAGCTTGCCCGTGTTGACGCCCTTGAATAGGTCGACCAGCGCCTGCTCGGCCACGGCCAGGCCGCCCTTGACAATGTGCGCCTTGCTCTTGAGCTTGCCCTCGGCCGTCCACTTGGCCAGGTCGCCGACGGCCTTGGCGTTCTCGGCAGCGTAGTCGAGCACAATAAAGCCCTGCATCTTGATGCGCTGCACAATGACCTGCAGGATGTTCTTGGGGCCCTGCACGTTGTCCGTGTTGTACTGGCTGATGCCGCCGCACATGACAAAGCGCGCGTGCGTGTTGGCGCGGCCCAGGGCCAGGTCCAGGATCTCGCCGCCGACATTGTCCCAGTACACGTCGATCTTGTCCTTGGTGACCGCGCGGAACTTGTCGGCAAAGTCGGCGTCCTTGTAGTTGAGGGCCTCGTCAAAGCCGAGCTCGTCGACGAGCCACTTGGTCTTGTCGTTGCTGCCGGCAATGCCAATGATGCGCTTGGCGCCCAGGATCTTGGCGATCTGGCCGACGACACTGCCGGTGGCACCCGCGGCGCCGGAGATGACAACAGTGTCGGTGGGCTTGATGCCCTCGGCGACCTTCATGATGCCCCAGTAGGCGGTCAGGCCGGTCATGCCCATGGTGTTGACAAGGTCGGTGGGCTGCAGGCGCGCGACCAGCTCGGCAGGCATGGCACCAAAGGGGTTCTCGACCCAGTGCTCGTTGACAATGGCGACCTCGGTCCAGCCAGTAAAGGCGACGACAATGTCGCCCTCGGCGGCCTTCTTGGACTTGGAGGCGAGCACGCGGGCGACGGAGACACCGCGCATGACGGCGCCGATCTGGACGGGGGGCAGGTAGGAGGGCTTGTCGTTGATCCAGCCGCGCATGGCGGGGTCCAGGCTGAGGTAGAGGGCCTCGCACAGCAGGTCGCCATCCTTGAGGTCGGCAGCAGTAGGCACGGGGCCGGACTCGGTGCGGAAGGTCTGGCCGGGGATGATGTCGGCCGCAGGGCGCTCGGCCAGGACGACGGAGGTATTTGTGTAAGACATTTTGGTGGTGGTTGATAGAGAAGGAGAAGGAGATGAAGATGAGGAAGGGTAAAGTTGAGGTAACAAGAAGTTGTGTTCCCAAAGGGGAGGTGGGACGTCGAGCTTATAAGTCTCAAGGAGGAAGCAGAGAGGCTAGGATGGGCCGGTCGAGTTGCCGTAAGTAGATATAAAAAGACAATAATAATAAAAGATAAATAAAAATGATTTAAATAGACAATTTATAAGCTTTAGGGGCAAGAGTGTGGAGGCATTGAGTTGGAGAGCTCGATAAAACAGAGTACTGAGTACAAGGCAAGGCAATGAAAGGTATTCTATGTAAACAGTAGGCAGAAAGACCAAGGAGGAAGAGGAAAAAGGACGGAGGGGGGTGGCAGAGAGCTTGTCCCTTGGCAGCCGAGCCCGGTTTGTCACTTCCGCGATGCGGTTGCGTAGAGCTTGTGCGTTCGTGGCTAGTGGTTTGGTAGGATTGTTGAGCTCGGAGGATGCCACATTGGATCGAATGTACGTAGTAGGAGAGGGCACGGTGAGTACGGAGTGCTACGTATGTAGATGGTGAGGCTGGCCTGGGCAGAGGGCTGGGTGCATACGGGGTGAGGAGTACAGCTGCAACTCCGTACACAACGCCGGATATATATAGTATATAGTATCTTGGAGTAGGTATTGTATAATAATTACACATGCCGTTGTCGTTCTCGTTTAAATTCAGACTCAAGTAAAACTAAAATCAAACAGGTTCATGACGAGACGATCATCGAGGAGGACGGCGACAAGGCGACGGCCATGGTTCGTGCGGGCATTGCCTGCATTTGATATCAGCATACAAAAATGCAGCATAAAAACGACCACCGAGATTGTCTTGAACATAGCAAGAGAAAATAAAGACAAATAGACAACAAAAAAAAAAAAAAAAAAAACACCCAGAGCGAGACTACGCGGGACTAACAAACGACTTGCAAGAAAGCTTCGGGGCACTACTACCGCTTTGGGAATGGGCGTCCGCCCCCTTTTATAGGGGCTTTTGGAGTCGAGTTTTGAGTTTTCTGCCGAGTTCTGTAGCATTTGTTCTCTACGGTTTCCTGTTGTTCTTTTTTCTCCCCGTGTTCTCCGGCCTTCTATTGCTGTACGGAGTACGTATTCTTCTATTCTTCTATTTATCTCTGAAACGCCCCAGGCGGACGGAGAATAAACTTGGTTTCCGGGTCCAATGGGGTTGGTGTCGAGGTTGATGAGGTGATGATGATATAGAGTGCAATACTACTATGTACTGTATGTAAATGACAGGAAAACAAAAATAAGGGGTGCTGGGAGCAATGGTTCTATGCATTTACGACAAGAACCAGAAAACAATAAACTCAGCTCATGCATGCAAACACGATGCACGTCAACGGCGCAGGCCAGATTGGGAACAACGTAGAGGTAAAGAAGGAAATAATAATTAATTATAAATATGTAGATGAAGAATAAAGAAAATGGGTTAAAAGGAGGAAAAAAGAAAAAAAAGAAAAGCAGAAAAGAAAAGAAAAAAGGCTCGGAGACATTGGGATGACAAAGCCGGAGAGTTCTCGACTCTGTCGACGACGTTGGACCTCGGCAACTCCTGGTTTGTCATCACTTGAGTCGTAATAATCGAAAAAAGAAGTAGAAGTAGAACAACGAAAGAGTATTATGCACAGGTTAGAGAATAGAAAACTGAGGCAAAGAACACCGACGTTCCGCAGCCCGCACTGGGGCCGACCATCACCACTTCGAGACATCTGCTCCGGGAGGGGCTGCAATACGAATCGATGTGACTGGGGCGAGTGCAGGGGATTCTGCTACCAAGTCATTGATGTGGTGATGTGGTGATGTGGTGATGTGGTGATGTGGTGATGTGGTGATGTACTGCGGACTATGGCTGCCGTGCTGTCCGAGATGTCGTCTGTCGTCTGAAGTTCAAAGGATCAATAGACGTCTGACCTCACTCTACTATTCCCGCTCGTCATTTCCGTCCATTGTCTTTGCTCTAATGCTACCAATTGCCCAATCATTGCTCTTGCACCGTCCGTTGCTGTCAGTCTGCCGTTGATTAATCTGTTGGCTGTCTGTCAGTCCTTTTGGCCCCCAATCTTTTATTCCTTTATTCTTTTCTGCCTTTATTTCCCACTATTTCCAAATTTCCAATTGTTTCCCATAGACGCATAATCCACATAGTACAAATCACTCCTTTTTCTACATTCTCCCGACCCTTTGTCTGCTGTCCGATTCATGCAGCCTCTCGGAGCAATTCGTCTGCACGGCCAGCTGCCTGCCTAGGCAAAGCCCAGCACACCTCAAACGTGCCAGACGCGTCCATGCCTCCCCAAAACGGTCAAAGGCCGCTCTTTTCCTTTTCACTCCTTGTACCCCGTCACCTTGGCAATCGCGCTGCGCACTGCCACGTTGGCCGTGCCGCCCGGTGTGGGCAGGCCCTCCACCTGCACGCCCTCCCGGAACAGCAGCACGTGCGACGAGCCGCCGAAATGGAACATGCCAATCTCGTCGCCCTTTTTGACGTGCTGGCCTTCCTTGACGCCAATGTCGCACGTACTCACCTCGTCCATGCCCACGCCGATAAACGCCATCAGGCCAATGTCCGGGTTGTCCGCCTCGATAAAGATGACGGCGCGCGTCGCCAGGGCGGTGAGGTAGCCCTGCGCCACGGTGATGCCCTTGACGTCGATGGCATCGTCGGAGCTGTCCTTGCGCTGCCGCTTGGCGCTGTTTCTGTCCTTGTCATTTTCACCAGAATGGCCCTGGGTGTGCGCGCGCCGGCTGGGATCGCCCACGCCCTCAAACAGCGGCTCGCTAAAGTATGTGCCGTCCTTGACAAACGCCCGTTTCACCGTGCCCGACACCGGCGCGTGCCACCGGTGGTACGACAGCGCCGACAGAAACGCCTGGTACACCGTCGCGCCTGCAAACTCGTGCGCCAGCGGGTCGTGCGCCAGCATGTCCAGCACGCTGTACGGCTGGCCCTTGATCCAGAACTTGTCGCGCAGCTTGGCCTTGCGCGCCACGCCGAAAACGCGGCTCTCGCACGCATTGTTGATCACCGAGTCGTCGTCGGCGTCGGCAACGGGCCGCGCCTCCTCGCGCACGTGCCGTGTGAAGAAGTCGTCCCACGACTTGTAGCCGTAGTGCTCGGCCGTCGGGTCGCAGACGTACATGTCCTCAAATTTGTAGTCCGTCTTGTACGGCGCATTGGCCACCTCCATGAGATCCTTGAGGCCGACCGGGCCGAACCAGCCCGCGTCGTGGCCGCCCAGCACGCACGCCGACTGGGGTGTCTGCAGGTACTTGCCCCAGACGTTGAGCACCTTTTTCAGCATGCGGTTGACGTCCGGGTCGAGAAAGGCCGCGTGGCCGCTGGGCGTGCCCATCGCATAGTCGAAGACGGCGCACAGCGGCACGCCTACCATGCCGGCCTTTTGCGCCTGGTTGGTCCACTCGGGTGCCTTGCCAAAGATGTGGTTGAACACGTCGAGCATGTGCATGTAGTCGCGGATCTGGCGGCCGCCTGTAGGGTCGCGGCGGTAGACCGACGCGTGCGGCACCTCGTCCCACATTGCCGTGAAGTACATGTGCACGCGCGGCGTCGTCTCGATAAACTCTTTGAACTCGAGGAGCACCGGCGTCAGCGCCGCGGCTTTGCCCGAGGACTTGTTCTGCGAGTCAACATGCTCGACAGTCTGGCGCAGCCACTCATGCTGGACGCGGTGGTCTGCCGGCAGCCAGTTGCCCGGGCTGGTTGTTAGTGTCGTCCCTTGTCTTCTTCCACCCTTGACCTCCGTCCTCCGTCCTCTGACTTACTGGTGCCGCCGGAACTCGTCCGGCACTTCATGCTCTTCGCCGAATTGGTGGACCATGTTGACTGATTATTATCCCTATATATATCGTAGACGTAGATCGATCGGATGTGTAGATGCCAAGCTTTTGAGCTTTTGGCTTTTGTAAATGGACGAGGTGCAGCTCTTATAAGAAATACAGGTGACGGAGTAAGATATTTCCTTGCCGTCAAAGTCAGCAGGTAAGCTCGTTATTCCGTCAATTCACTCGCTGTCCTCAATTGGAAATGTCTTGGTTGCTCCTGCCAAACAAAGTTGAACTGCGCTTTCTTTGTGGCTGACGTCATGACGCTTGCTCTGCTATGCCGAGTCGGACCATAATTCTGCAAGCTCTGGTATCACCGTACTCTGGTCGATTCGATTGATTCAATCTTTTACGTATGAACTAGCTTTGACTGCCAACTACCTCCTCATTGATACTTGATAGGAATCGGTGCAAACAAGAACATTGGTACTTTCGCCAACGCTGCAGTTAAGCTGAGGGGAAGCGTGTGGTGGATGACGGATGACATAACATTAACGTCTCAATTAGGAAGTAACTGTAAGATCGATTATGTAATATAATCTCGATATGTTCTCGACTACAGCCGGCACGCCCTCTCCCCGCACGACGTCATGGTGTGCACATACCGTAGCCACCCGCCCTCGAGCCGGAACTCGTGGCTGTCAGCCGCATTCATCATGTGCTCCCACACACAAAATATGCTCACAGACCCCATGCGCTCGTCTATCACGTACCGCCGGTGCGTATTGGGCGCCTGCTTGTGGTTCGACGGGATGCCCGGCTTGCATGAGTCGTCCGGCCGGCCGGTGCCCGTGTATGCCGACCCTTCCAGGCGTGTGCACGGCGTGCCCCAGGGGACGGCCTGCGACGCCGTGGCATTGCTCCACATGTCGAGGTAGGCATCACCGGCCGCCTGCAGAACATCTCTCGGCGTCGACTCGGCAGCAATAGCGGTCCAGTTCTCCTGGAGGACGTGCGACAGCGTCTTCTTGGCGTCAAACAGCCAGGCGCCTGTTGTTACGACAATCGAGTCGACCACGATGACCTCGAGGGTAGCTGCATCATGCCGGATCTGCGTGGCAATCGTATACGGATTAGCCGCGTCCGATGCCGAGATGACCTCGGTGTACGTCGCGCAGGCCGTCATGTCGAATATGGTGCGGCGGTGGTCGATCGGCAGTGCCTTGGCAGCGATGATGCTGCCAGATCTAGGGTTGACGGCCTTGTTGTTCTCCATGTACGTCCAGTTGGCGGCTGTCACCTCGAGTAGGGTGTCGAGATGGCCTGCTGTCTGCGCGGCAATGTAGGCATTGGCGGCCGTCGACAACGCCACACGGTTACAGGATGGCGATGTGACAGGACCAGCAACAGCTTGTAGAGCCAGCTGCATGGCCAGCGCAATCACAGGAAACACCATCTTGATATGCTAATCATGAGCAATGAAGGAAGGGAAAAGAATGATCGAGTACGGTCGCTCTCATCACGAGAAATGATGCCTCGCTTCCGGATGATTTGTCAATCCATAATAAATTAAGCCGGATACAGCCTCTATTCGTAGATTACAGCCACATTAGTCACTCTTCACTATCACTGCCGAGTTGTGTTCAGATTGTAGTTATATTTTGGGGTTCAAGCGGATATAAAAAAGAGGACAACGACACGAAAAGAAGTGTAAAAGTGTCGCTGGTATACGTGTAAAATAAGATGAGAGAAGAGGTAAAATAAGGGGGGAAAACGAGAAAGAAAAAGAAAAAGAAAACCCACAGCTCTGGACTCCTCCGTGATGCCCATACCCCAACAGAAATGCAGATGCAAACAACAACGGATGGGTAACAAGATAAACAAAACAATCAAAGCAGACAGGACAACAAACACAAGCATTAAACAACCAAACATTCAAACAAGTCCAAAGACAAACAACAACAAATCCAAAAAAAACCAAAGCAAATATGCTGACCTCCTGCAATGCCCTCTCAGTGATCCTCCTCTAACATGCCGGCGTGTGTCGTGAAATCATGCTCATACTCGTGGCCTCTGTCCACCCTCGTGGCCTATCCACTACTGCGTGCGGTAGAATTTCTTGTACAGAAGGTGCAGCAGCAGGTTGACATTCAGCCGCAAGTTGTTCTCAAACAGGTTCATGAACTGGTGGGCCTCAAACTGTGCCTGCAGCAGATCCTCAATCGACACCAACGCGCTCGCTCCGGGAATCTGGATGTGGCCACGCGATCCCTCAATCGAAAACACACCCACCTCATCACACGAGATCGTCAGGTTGATGCGGTCGTAGTCACGGTCGGAAACGCCGTTCCACAGCACAACAACGCCCTTCTCCGCCAGCGCCCGCACGCTGTACTTGTACGAGCCAAACTTGGGCACACGACCACTGCGCTCCAGCTCGCGCTGGTGGTAGTACTGCTTGGTGAACGGCATCAAAAACTTCTTCTTGCCCTTCTTGTTCTGCAGTGTTGCCATCGCCTGCTCAATGTAGTCGTCGTAGCTCTTGCGCTGCTGCTCAAGGTAGTTGGCCTTCTCGTGCAGGTTGCCCAGCGTCAGGCGCACGCCCTCCAGCTCGCGCTGCCGCTGCACACGTCTGCGGCTCTTGGTGCGAATGTCCGACGCAATCGCATTCAGCACATCCTGGTAGTGGTTGTGCTTCGAGATCCGGCCCATCTGCTCCAGACGCAGCACGTTCTCCAGCGCTGTCCGCTTCAAATCGTAGTATGACATGCGCGTCACATCAATCATGTTGGAATCCGAGTACGCGCCGCGTGTCGACCCGACGGCAAAATCGTCTCTCAGCAGGCACTGCCACTTGTGCTCGTCCTGCGGGTGGATCGGCTTCACAAGAATGTCCAGGAGACTCGAGCCACTCTGCACACGAATAATATACAGAATGCAACGCTTCGTCTCCATAAACAGAGCCTTGACCTCCGCCTCCGGATCCTCCACGTCATGCAGCTTTGGCGTCAGGAACATCTGGATGTCCGACGAGCCCGCTGCCGTCATCTCGCTCTCGTTGCTCTTAGCGCTCCCGAGGTCCTGCACAATCTCGCGTAGCACATCGTCGCGGTTCGGGCACATTGATGCCAGCTCAGAAACAACCACATTGTGAATGGCGAAAATATCAGTCATCTTGATGTAAAGAGTCGGCTTGTTCTTGGCGTATAGATCGTTGTACTCGTCAATGTCGAATGTGCTCTCGGCATCCGGCACAGAGATCAGCGCCTCCATGATGTGCGTGAACCGCGCAACCGAGTTGTTGATGAATGCATTGAGCGGTAGCAAGTGGATGTTGTCACCGCCAAACGCCCGGCCGCTGGCAATCTGACCCAACACCTTGGCCACCTCGCCCAGGTTGCGCTTCTGCAGAGGGCTGAGCTGCTTGTCAATGACACCGACATTCTCAGGCGCCGTCACAGCCGGCTGCAGGTAGAAGCGCCACAGCCAGTTGCCGACCAGCTGCAGGAGATACTGCGGCGGGTCGCGCTTAAAGTGCTGGCACAGAGAGTTAAACATTTGCCGGCATACAAACCGCACACCGTAGGGCAGGCGAGGCAGGAGATCCTCGAGCGAGATCAGGAACTGGTCGCAAATCTCTCTCAGATCGCGAAGGTGGTCAATAAACAGTTCCTGGGTCTCTGCGTCCTTAATGGCCATCTCCCGGGGAACATCGCGCGGCCGGTGGCTGGGCTGGCCCGTCCGAAGCTCCTCGTTGTTGATGGCTGACCGGTAGATTTGCAGCGGGTCACTTTCCAGGTCAAGCGCAGGATCTTCGATAATGTTGTCGCGGATCATAGGACCAAGGAGATCGCGCAGGTACTTGCGGTCACGCGGGGACCGTGTGTAGTTCGAAAGCAGCTTCTGCCAGAAGTAGTTACCACGGACGTAGTCCTGGATCGTGGTAGAGCCGTCAATCTCCTCTCCAATCGACCGAGCCATCAGCTTGAGCAGGTAGTACTCTTCTCTCCGCTTCTGTGCATAACCAAACAGGCCCATGATAAGAAGCTCAATGCGTCTCAGCTCCTTGTCGGCCATGCCTTGCAGGCGGATGCGGCGGAACAGACGCGCCAGGTACTGGGGCTGCGTCTGGAGAGTGAAAAACAGCTGCTGGTACGACTCGAGCTTCTTGCGCGAGCCCTTGTTGAGCGCCTTGAGGTCAAACTGGTTGGCAGACGACATGGGGGTGCTAGCCAAGAAGTTACCGGCATGGCCACCAAAGTTGTTCTGGTGACGGACAACCTCATCCAGTGTGATTTTGTTTTTGACGAGGAGGGCGATCTTGATATCCAGCTGGTCAATGTACTGCTCCAGCATCTCGTTTTGCCGCACCTGCTGCACAACAGTCTTGCGCATGCGCTCAAACTCAATCTCCTCGTTGAAGTCAAAGTCGCTGTCGTTGAGCAGATGCACAAAGTTTTTCACCGCATTGACGGGTGGGTTCTTGCCGGTCGTCAAGCTCTTGTATGCCTCGCCCTGGATCTTGGCGCGCACAAAGCTCTGGATCTTGACAACTTTTTGCATGTTCTCGTTGAAGAACCGCTTCTTCTCGGCAAACTGGCGGCGCACAAGGTAGGCTCTGGTAGCTGCCTGCAGAGCAACAATAGATTCCTCCTCCTCATCAAGCTCGCCCAACAGCTCACCAACCTTGCCGCGCAGGAGCATGGCGCGAGCCAGACCCTGGAGCTCAGTAATCTCAGACTCGTTGGAGCGAAGGTCGGCAAGGAATGCGTTGTGTTGTTGGCGGAAGATGAATGCACGCGTGTGAGCCTGAAGGCGCGTAATGGCAGGCTCCTGTGCTGAGAGGGCAGTCTGGTCTGCCTCGATCCGGAGACGCTTTAGCATACCGCGGATGTGGGACTGCACCTCAGTGATCTCACCCTCGCACTCATCAAGGCCGTCCAGAGTCTCAGTAACACTGCGTCTAACAGCGGCGGCCCGAATGCAGGCTTGGAGCTGGCCAATCTCAGTAGAATGCTGGCGCAGCTCAGCCTTGGTCGCAGCAACCGAGCTGCGGGCAGCCTGGCCACGGACTGCTGACTGCAGCTTCTCCCACTGAGGGGTGAAATTGGCGAGTGCCTGCTTCTGTAGCTCAACCTGGTTTCTCATCAGCATGGCTCTTGCAGCAGCCTGGAGTCCGACAATGGCATCGCTCTCCGCGTCCAGAGCCATAAGGTCATCCTCCAGACGCTTTCTCAGCAGCATGCCCCGGACAGCAGCCTGCACAAGCGCCGCAGAGCCAGCCGCATGCTTGACATCCTGCTTTTGGGAAACTATCTCCTTACGTGCCAGGTAGCCACGGAAGACGGCTTGGATGTCACGCACAGGTCCCGAAACCTCCTGCAATTGCGAACGAATATCCCGTACCTGGTTGCGGACCTTGTTGGCCCGGATAAGGCTCTGAAGCTCAAGAACATCACCCTCAACGCTCTTCCAGACGTGCTCAGAGTCCAATTGGCGCTGGCGGACAAGGAAACCACGAGCGGCACTCTGCAGGTCGGTAGCGAAGCGCTTCATCTGGAGTCGGTAGTCGACAATCTGCCTGGAGAAATCGCCGCGAATGCGTGCTTGCAGGTCGATCAGCCAGTCCTCATTGTCCCAGAGCGTCTGCATGGTGTTGCCGAGCTGCATGCGAATAAGAGCACCACGCGCCTGTGCCTGCAAGTCGACAATCATAGCTTCGTTCTCGGCCAGCTCGCGGTCGATCCGCTCTTCTTCGGTCTCAACGGGCTCTGGGGGCTCCACCTCAAAGTCGGCGCTGATGTTGCCAAAGCTCGGCATATTGGCTCCCAACTTATCAAGGCCCTTTTGCACGGCCTCCAGCTCGTGGTGCTCAAACTCCAGCTGGCCAATGAGGTTACCGATGCGGAAATCAACTATTCCCTTGCGGAACAGAAGCCAACTGAGGGCATGGATGCAGTAGATAACTTTGGGAATATTCTTTTTCTCGTACAGGTCGATCATTTCGAAGCGGAACAAGTCAGGCAGGCCAACGTCGTCAAGGTACCGAAAGAAGTTGGCAATGTTGTCGGAGTAGAGGTACTGGAGCTTTTGGTGGCGGATGATTCGGAAGGGTCGGTCGGGGTTGAGGGCAGCGACCACCTCAGCCAGAGTGACGCCGTCCCGCAGCGCCTCCTCAAGCTCAACAATCGGCGGAATGGTGCAATGGATGATATCCTCGATCCACTCCTTGGCTTCACCGATGTGACAGAGGTACTCGTATGCTTGCAGGAACTGACGTTGCTTGTCCATCCAGTTCCAGCCGCCAGCACCGCCAGCACGGTTGCCGTTGCGCGCAGGGGCAGCATCGTCGGCTCTCTGTAGCCTGCGGCGGCCACGGAGACCAACGACTTCTTGTGTGGGCGCAGCCAGCGCAAACTCGTCGCCTGACCCGGACTGTGCCATTCTTGACAGAGTGCGGAGCTGGTTTGTGGAAGACTTGCCGAGCGTCTGAAGATCGGGCGCAACAAGCGATGTCGAGTGCGCATGGTGCGGTGTGGGCGGAGGGCCGTGGGCGTGGGCAACAGCAACGCTGCCGCCACGGTTGACAGTGTCTGACCGGGCCAGGAACATGGAGTTGGGACGCACAGAAGACAGCGGAGCTTGTGGCTTGTGGACAAAGCGGTCGTTCTCGGTACTGTTAATCTGGAGCTTTGCAATGTCAACGCTCTGGCCGCGCTCATGGCGAGCCAATGTCTTCACTGGTGATGTGGGTGGTGATGGCGTGCCGGCAGGGGCTTGGGGCAATGGCCGCAGCGATCGCCGCGCGCTGCCATAGAGGTTTTCATTTGTGCTTGTTTTTGTGGGTGATGTTGAGACGTTGAGGTTGGAGAACGAAGAGGTGAGTCTGCTGGCCTCGCTCTGGCCGCGCTTGTGTCCTGGCGACAGGTACGAGCTGGAGTGTGTTGACATGGTGGTGGCAGAAGAAGCGTGGCTGTGGTCGGAGACGTTGGAGTAGCCAGAAGAGGCTGATGATGAGGCAGTGGATGGCTGCCGCACGACGTTGTAGTCTGTGGTGTGAGACTGACGGAGAGGATGTGGTCGGTGCATTTTTGGTGATGGATGGATGCGATGTCAGTGACAGGTAATGTTACTGCTGGCAGGTTCGTCGGCTCTCATGCGGTGGTCCGATCGTGCAGGTAGTTGTAGTCGCGGTAGGTTATCGTGGCCAACAGAGTTTCTGAGAGCTAATTAAATGAACCGAAGCTCGCAAAATGAGGCAAAAGTGAAGTAAAAAAAAAAACAAGGAGATCGCGAGAATCACAACAGAGCGACACCTGCGTCGCGCTTGTATGTGAGCGTCAAGTGGAAATAGAATCGTGCTGGAGCATGCAAAGGGACCAGCACGTAAAAAGCGTAGGGAAAATAAAGAGAATATGGCTTCAAAAAGGATGATGAGAAATGAAACTTTGCATGCCAGCGAGCAGAGGCAGTGGAGCGATGAAAGCAAATTTGAGGTAAAAGTCTGGATTTAGTGTAGGCATCTTCTCACAGTGCAGGTTCTGCGACAGATGGAAGGTGCGGGCGGGCTTCGAGGGGTGCTCTTGCTCGTTTTGGCTGGCTGTCACCGTGGAGATCGGGATGTTTTGTTTGTTTACATTGCACCTGCCAGTATTAGTAACTCTGTACGTCACAGGGCCTGGACACACGGCAATTTGGTTGAGGCTTTGAGTGGTATGTTGCACGGGCCGCGCTAGACCCACATTCAGACGAACCACTGACCGCTAACCCGTTTCATCCATCGGATCTTATCGATAAGATATACTTTGTTATCAGCACGTGCAGTATCACCCCTCCGATAATATGCCCGATTGCCCAATACTTTGTCAGCATGATAAACGGGGGCCCCACCAGGCTCTGGCGGCGATAAAAGAAAAAAAATTTGAGCCCAGAAATTGCAAGCGAACTTCCCTTTTTCCTTCTTTCTTTTAATGGGGAGAAGACATCTACGAACGGTACAATAAACTGCCACTGGTCGAAAGTCCAAATTCGCTTGAAGTCTTCGAACTCAGAGTCACTCGCTCTTTTTACAAAACACACATCCTCACAAGGTCAGTGCATTTTGGCATCTCCCCTCCAGACGCGCCTCGCCGTCACCGTCGACGATGCCCTCCCTGGCTTCACTCGAGGCCGCGGGGTAGTCTCTGCCCCATGACAAAGCCTCAACACCGGTGCTAACTCGTGCCACAGCCTTCAAACACGGTAGAAATGCCTGTCGAAGCTGTCAACGGCAACACCCAGTTCCTGGATGCCTCCCAGGCCGTCAACGCCCTCAACGACTACGAGGAGCGCGATGGCCTTGGCATCAAGGACCTGATGAACGCCCGCGTTCATGGCGGCCTGACCTACAACGATTTCCTGATCCTGCCCGGCTACATTGGCTTCCCTGCCTCTGCCGTCATCCTCGATTCGCCCATTACCAAGCGCATCACCCTCAAGACCCCCTTTGTCTCGTCGCCCATGGACACTGTCACCGAGCATGAGATGGCCATCCACATGGCTCTCCAGGGCGGTCTGGGTGTTATCCACCACAACTGCTCTCCCGACGGCCAGGCCGAGATGGTCCGCAAAGTCAAGCGCTACGAGAACGGCTTCATCAACGACCCCGTTGTCATCAGCCCTGAGACCACCGTCGGCGAGGCCAGAGAGCTCAAGGAGAAGTGGGGTTTCGGCGGTTTCCCTGTCACCGGTACGTATGATACATATCTCTCTTCCTGTCCCTCTATCCATCATCACTCCCGC
Organism: Ophiostoma cf. undulatum; assembly: GCA_022392935.1. Lineage (NCBI taxonomy): Eukaryota > Fungi > Ascomycota > Sordariomycetes > Ophiostomatales > Ophiostomataceae > Ophiostoma > Ophiostoma cf. undulatum. The sequence continues at coordinate 180,404 of JAKRGL010000032.1, forward strand.
CTTCACTGCGACCGCCGCTTTATGATTATTTCTCTTAAATTTTATAACTTTCGTTCCACCAAATTTGACATAACGTCATGGGGAGATCACAAGATTCTATGACAATCGGCTTACGCACTTGCTTTTTCTTTTCCTTTTCACATCTCCACTTTCTTACATCTGAAACCTCAAATACATTGAAGGCGGTGTGGCTAACTGAATCTACAGAGAAGGGTACCCTGGGCTCCAAGCTTGTTGGCATCGTCACTAACCGTGACATCCAGTTCGAGGATGATGCCAGCGTTGCCATTGCCAACGTCATGGTTAAGGACCTGATCACTGCCCCCGATGGTGTTACCCTCCTGGAGGCCAACAAGATTCTGGCTCAGTCCAAGAAGGGCAAGCTGCCCATTGTCGACAAGGACGGCAACCTGATCTCTATGATCTCGCGCTCCGACCTGACCAAGAACCTCTACTTCCCCCTCGCCTCCAAGCTGCCTGACTCCAAGCAGCTGCTGTGCGCTGCCTCCATCGGCACCCGTCCTGAGGACAAGATCCGCCTACAGAAGCTGGTTGATGCCGGCCTTGACATTGTCATCCTGGACAGCTCCCAGGGTAACTCCATGTTCCAGATTGAGATGATCAAGTACATCAAGGAGACCTACCCCAACCTGGACGTCATTGGCGGAAACGTCGTGACCCGTGAGCAGGCCTCTGCTCTGATTGCTGCTGGTGTCGACGGTCTCCGTATCGGCATGGGCAGTGGCAGTGCCTGCATCACCCAGGAGGTTATGGCCGTCGGCCGTCCCCAGGCCACGGCTGTCTACAACGTCTGCAGCTTCGCCGCCCGCTTTGGTGTTCCCTGCATCGCCGACGGTGGTATCCAGAATGTTGGCCACATCGTCAAGGGTCTTGCCCTTGGTGCCTCCACCATCATGATGGGTGGTCTCCTTGCCGGCACCACCGAGTCCCCCGGTACCTCTTTCGTGTCCCGTGAGGGTAAGCTGGTCAAGGCCTACCGTGGCATGGGCAGTATCGATGCCATGCAGGACAAGAAGGCCGGCGGTGATGGCAAGGACAGCCAGAAGAGCAACGCTGGTACTGCCCGCTACTTCTCCGAGGGTGACAGTGTTCTGGTCGCCCAGGGTGTCTCTGGCGCCGTCGCTCACAGAGGCTCGATCAACAAGTTCCTGCCTTACCTGGCTGCTGGTGTCAAGCACTCGCTGCAGGACTCTGGTATCCAGAGCCTGAACGAGATGCACCAGAGCGTCACTGAGGGCAAGGTCCGCTTCGAGATCCGCACTGCCAGCGCCCAGCTTGAGGGTGGTGTGAACATGGATTCGTACGAGAAGAAGCTCTACGCGTAAATGCAGAGTCTTTAGTCTCAGTCTCTTGACCGTACAACTATATATACACTTTTTTCATGCAACAACAAAGACAGGAGGACCGAATCGGGAAAAGCAAAATGGGTTTTGATTTTATTGGGTTATGATTTTTTATCTTTCAGCTTAGCATTCTATGAAATATAAGATATGTACAGCTCGATCCAGTTAGCTAAGTGACTGTAGACTGCAGATATCCGAATGATGGTGTGAAACCTTGTACAATGTTGTTGTCGTCGTGTTGGCTTCGTTAGAATCTGTAAAGTCGCCCTTCACCGAGCAGTTCCAGCAACGCACTGCCTTGGCTCTTCTCTCCCAGAGCCTAGTTGTCAAAGGCTTGAGAGACATCCTTTCGAGCAAAAGTCCATATGACTTCACCATTTGCTGCCCTGTGTTAGACTGTCATATTTCTGCTGTTGTATTCTTTTTACAATATATACGGACACGGACTGTCTGGGACGTCCAATGTACAATGTATGCCAACCAAACGCCGAAAGTGCTTAAATAGAAGAATCCAGATTACAAAATCAAAATCAAATGCCCAACCCAATCGTTTCTCCCTATATCGTGGCCGCTGCTGCAGCCACGCCGACCGTATTAAATTCTCGCCGGTTCGTCCATTTGATCTGGACATCGTGTGCATACTCCATGTATCTAGCCCAGCCTGTTCTGTCAGCACTCATCATATCATCTGGCAAGGTAGAAGTTCAAGTGAATTACTCACTCCAGTAGGCAAACTTGCGGCCGAGGTACTTGCCGATAAACGGCACAAGCACCATGGTCAGCATCAGCTGCAGCTGCTCGAGGCTGGCCTCCCACTCGTGCTGCGCATCCGACGATGTGACGGACCCGGCATAGGATGGGCTCAAAATGCTCGTGGAGATGGAGGGCAGCGAGTCGAGCTCGTCCGCATCGTCGTCATGCTCTCCCTCGTTGTCTTCGCCATCATACTCGCTGGCCATTCGTGTCTGGCCAAACAGGGGCTGCTGGAGGGATGGTGTCGAGGCATCGGCGAGGACAAACGAGTCTGCGGTGGATGCCGACATCTCCGAGGGCGTGGAGTCTGATATTGAGTCTGCGGGCATTGTGGCGGTTGTGTGGCTTCGTTGGAAATGGCCGTATATGAGAGCTTTGGACGGGACAGTTGTGCGTTGCTTTTTCGTGTAGTCGTCGCCGTCGTCACCGCTGTCCCTTTCCCATGTCGTCACTCGAAGCTGGAGCTCTTGCCGAAGTAATTTGCCAGCCAATTTAGATATCACGTGATATTACAGGGGGTCACGATAGAGCATCGCACGTCGCACCCCTCATCTGGTGTCTCGATCCCCACGCTCCTGCCGTTTTAATTCCTGGGGGATTCTGATAAAAGGCCTCGCTGACTCACCAAGTGATCAGATATATTTCAGTCTGATTCCATCGTCAGTCTTGTCGCTTTTCCATCTTCAACATCATATCAACAACAACCAAAAATACAGCCGTTGCTACGTATTTAACAAAACCAACCCCTCCTGACGCTTGCATCGACTCACAGCCTACGCTCCCCATTGTCCCCATTGAACTTGGGTAGCGCCCACCACCACGAGCCCTGTTCTACGGTCTGACGTATTTCTCGCCACTTTTGACTGATAATAAACAACTTTCAACCCTCACGCTTTTGTATTGTCGCTTTCCCACCACAGGCCGCTTTATACGCCTCTTTTTGCTCCGGATACCAACCCAATTCGCGCGTACCTCAGCGCCAGCCACTCACAATCACCGCACACCCTTACATACCACAAATATGGCAGACGAACAGCCTGTAAGTAACTTACTCTCATCTTTGGTTCGTTGTTATCGTGTTTTTGCTCGTTGATATGTTCATTTATTCACGGCGTGCCTTGCGTTTCATTGCATTTTCTATGCGTTTCTCTACATCTTCCATTGCCTCGCATTGTTGCCAGTCGCTCTTGCCTGCCGTGCTATAGCACCATTACCTTCCCTATATGGAGTCCCAAGCTCTGAGTCATCTCTTGGAGTCGCCCCGCCTTCTCGTTGGTCCGTTTCGCCTCACACCCCGCCACGCCAGTCCTCTGTGAGGGCTATTTTTGTGCTGGAAAAATAATTACCAAAGCAGAACAAGGCTAAAAAATAATATATTTAAAATAATATATTTTAAAATAAAATAAAAATACCAGAGGCATGACACGAGACGCTCAGCACGCAGAGAGTTCTTCTATCCCTCAATACGCTACACCTCTATTCCTCTATCCCTCTCATCAACACCGCATATATCCATTTTTGTCCCCGCTTTGCCTGGACTTGTTCTTTTTTTCGTGTCCCGGATCGTTGCTTGCCCGATTTTTGCAAACAATCCCGTCATCTAACCACATTGATCCTCCTCCACCCCCGTACCACCAGATCACCGAACGCAAGCCTCGCAAATCCGTGGCTTTCACCGACGAAGCACTAGTTATCGACGCCGACGGAACCGTCAATATGTCTTCGACCGAGCCTGTTGTCGACACCAAGGAGACTGCTGTCTCCCACAGCCCCAGCACCCAGCCGCTGTCGGACGCTCTCGAGTCCTTCACCGAGGGTGCCGAGGGTGCCGATGCCGCCGCCGCCGGCGATGACGGCCTCGACCTCAGCCTGCTAAAGAAGAAGAAGAAGAAGTCCAGCAAGAAGAAGGATGCCGAGGAGGGCGAGGAGGCCACTGCTGCTGCCGGCGAGGATGGCGGCCTGGACCCCACCCTGAAGAAGAAGAAGAAGAAGAAGGTCTCCAAGGACAAGGCTGCCGGCGACGACGAGTTTGCCGAGAAGCTCAAGGAGCTGGAGCTGCGCGACGAGGAGACCGTCGAGGTCGAGGAGGGCGACATGGACAAGGGCACTGGCATCTGGGCGCACGACTGCGGCACCGCCATCCCTTACTCGATGATGCTGCGCCGCTTTTACCACACGCTGGAGCAGAAGAACCCCGACCACGCGTCGAGCGGCTCGCGCAGCTACAAGATCCCGCCGCCGCAGTGCATGCGCGAAGGCAACAAGAAGACCATCTTTGCCAACATTACCGAGGTTGCCAAGCGCATGAAGCGTACCGAGGACCACATCACCCTGTACCTGCTTGCCGAGCTGGGTACCTCTGGTTCCGTCGACGGTAGCCGGCGGTTGGTCATCCGTGGTCGTTTCCAGCAGCAGCACATTGAGAACGTTCTGCGGAAATACATTCGTGAGTCGCCCGAGTCTGTTGTCTTGGCATGTTGTTTCAGTTCACTAACCAAACAGTCGAATACGTTGTCTGCAAAACGTGCAAATCCCCCGACACCGAGCTCAACAAGGGCGAGAACCGTCTGTACTTTATCACGTATGTCTTTCCATCATCCCTTATCCGTCTACCTCCACGTCTTCATATACTAACTGTCCAGATGCAACTCTTGCGGTTCCAGACGGTCCGTCACGGCCATCAAGACGGGTTTCTCGGCCCAGGTCGGAAAGAGAAAGAAGATGCAGGGTTAAGCTGCTTTCTTTCGCATTTCTTTCTGCATGCTTTTGCTCTCATTTCTTTGCTGTTCTGTTTTCGGGCCGCCTACCACGTTCGTCGTTTTCGTTTGATCTTCCTTGATCTACTTTGGTCTACTTTGATCTAGATTTAAAGTGTCACTCGCCCTGCTTCGCAGAGGCCCGAGGCTGCCTGATACCTGGAATACGATTGATGTCTGCTTCTCGTCTCATTTTCCATTTCTCATCTTCATCTTCATCTTCATACTTGTTCTTGCTCGTTCTTGTGCTTCGCTAGATTTGTTTCGGGTGTCCAAAAAAGTTACGCGGGATGCGTTTTCATGGCTCGTGGCCTGCTTGGCTTACTTGCTATGGCATGGCTACTGCCCACAGTTGGGCTGTGCTTTGTTGTCTTGCTTTATTTGAGCTTTCTTTCTGCTTGTCGGCACGTTTGATAATTGAGATGGCCATGAGGCTGGTAGATGATGGATGCCAAGGGGCAAGGCTGGAAGAATGGGGCGTGGTTGAACAGCCCTATGAATGTCATTAATGAATACTAAGTCGAATCTAAATAGGTTGTCCCATGATGTCGTGTTTGTCGAGAGTGATGTGATTGTCACCGTATTTCCTAGTTTTGTTTTAAATCACAAAAAGTATTATATATTGATGGAAGTTCTTAGGAAAGCAGATAAATTAGGACAATTTTGAATAAATTAAACCTAGGTAGAGGATAGGTTCAGGGAGAGAAGGACCAAAGCAAATATTATTTTCTAGTTGATAAGATATATTGCTGTAGAAATATCTAAACAACAAAGCAGACGGTCCGCTATTACATAATCAGCCCGACTACGGAAGACGCTGCATCACCACTTCCCACGAACATCACCGAGAACAGCTCTTGTAAACAATACAAATAATACCAGACCACCAAACCGTCATCCTTCTAGACTGCACTGACATCCGTGCCAATAGCCTTTTTCTTCTTCTCCCCCACTGTCCCCTTTCCCTATCAGCGAGTTATCTCTTGAGGAGGGGTGGTGTCATCAGATAAACAGTAGTGCTAGATTATACTAGATAGTAGGTTAGTCGCTACTAGATGGATAGATAGCCTGAAATGGCAATTAGTCAGGTCCCTGTAAGACGTATCGCTATCAATGCACGTACTATGTAATGCTCCGATAGCTCTGACACAACTCGGCGTCATTCTTCTTTTCCAACTTGCGTCTTTGTGAGCTTCATTGGCGATTTCCAACGCATCTTTTTTAATTCTTTTTATTCATATTCATATAACATTCCCACCACAATGACTGCCTATGAGGACATCCCGCCCGCCAAGGCTGCCCCGTCCACCGAGACGACGGCACCGGCCGAACCCGCACCTGTTGCCGGCCTGCCCAGCGAAAACCCAAGCAACTCCTACTGGCTGCACAATCCATCGGCCGTCCTGCTCGGACACCGCTCAACCCCAGACTTGCCCGCCGAGGCAGACGTTGTTGTTATCGGCAGCGGCATCACTGGCTCGTTTGCCGCCGACAAGCTCGTCGGCAGCGGCGATGGCGGTTCGGTGCTCCTTCTCGAGGCGCGCGAAGCCTGCTTCGGCGCTACCGGCCGCAACGGTGGCCACTGCCAGCCCATGATTTACTACTCAACCCCCGATGTTGCCGGCTTTGAGCTGGCCACGTTCCACTTCCTCGAGAGCTTCGTCGCCAAGCACAAGATTGACTGCGACTGGCGCACCCTGCCCGAGGGTGGCGTACACGTCTACCTGGACAAGGACGTGTTCGACGCCGCCGCCGCCGTTGTCGATGCGCTGGCCAAGAAGCGGCCCCACCTCGCCAAGCAGGTCGCCGTTGTGCGCCCCGGCGCGCCTGCTGTCAAAGCCGGTCCCAACGATAGGCCGGTCACGCTCGAGGACCTGCGCCTGCGCGAGGGCGTTGCCGGTGCTCTGGTGCAAAAGCACGCCGCATCTGTATGGCCGTACAAGCTGGTCGCATGGGTACTGGAGCGTCTTGTCAAGAGCCAGCCCGCCAGCAAGTTCAACTTGCAAACAAACACGCCTGCCACCAAGCTTACCAAGGTCGAGGGCGGCGAGGGCTGGCTGGTCGAGACGCCACGGGGTACCGTCAAGGCCAAGGCTGTTCTGCTGGCTACCAACGGCTACACGTCGCACCTGCTGCCGCCATCGCTTGCCGACCTGATTGTGCCCGTGCGTGCTCAGGTGTCGGCCCTTGTTCCACCGACAACGGCCACGGGTGGCCCGGCCGATATTCTGGCGAGTAGCTATGTCTTTTTGGGCCACGACCACGAATTTACCGATGGCCGCGGTGAGCGTGACGAATACCTTGTGCAGCGCCCCTTTGTCGACGCTGCATCCTCCGAGGTCGGTTCTGGTGGCCACCTGATCCTGGGCGGCGGTCGTGAACGTGCTGCAAACAATGGTGTTGGCGTCTGGCGTGACGACGAGGTCGAGCCGGAGGTGGCCGATTTCCTCAAGACACACCTGGCACCTGTCCTGGATGTCGGCGAGAAGGGCGAGCCGCCTGCCCCGCTCAAGGCCGACTACGAGTGGACGGGTGTCATGGGCTTCTCGCGCGACCATCACCCATGGGTCGGCCGTGTGCCCTCCGAGGTTCTTGGCCAGCCGGCCGGCGAGGCCTCGTCGCTCTATATTGCTGCTGGCTTCTCAGGTCACGGCATGCCTTCAACGTCGCTGTGTGGACGCGCTGTTGCTAAGCTCATCCGCAAGGATCTCGAGTGGGCATCTGCCGTGGGCGTCGAGGGCGAGGAGGAGGACCACCCTGTGCCTGACTGCAACTGGCTGACAACGGAGCGTCTCGAGCGGGTGCGCGCAACATGTGCACCTGTGGCCATATCTGACCAGCGTGGATTTGTGACCGACCTCCAGGATATTTTGGAGGCGCAACTGGCCGGTGAGTAGCGTCCACGGTATGCTACAGCTGAACATCCAAAAGAGTCAATACAGTCAAGAGTGATTTAAAATGTCAAAAATTGGAGTCTATCCAAAATCTAGTGTACAACAGAGACTGTCTCGTCGTGAGTGCAAGAGTCCAAAAGAAAATGCAACTGTGATCGCGGAGAGCTTCGTGATCCAATAAAGGTTGTAACAAAAACCAAAAGAAGATTAAAAGAAGGAAAGAGACAAAAAGGTTTAACGCCATGATATAAACAAAAACACGCCCGCCATGATATGTAGTCGCTCTTCATTTGCCGCCTGTCGTTGATCTAAAGTGGAATGCATGTAATGAAACGTCGATTAAAAGTGTTGTATGCGTGTTGCTGAATGTAAAGAGGTCGAATGTAAGCGCAGAACATAAAAGTAGACGTAGGAAATATTCTTAATGAGTGACAATGCGTGCGCCCTGCAGCATGAGACCGAAGATAAGGCCACGAGCAACCTCCTCGATCTGAAGACAGTCGAAGATCCGGCCAAGAGCATCTGCTGTTGCCGTCTGGCCCATGACACCCATGAGCGCAGCAGGCACACCGCTTTGAATCAGGAGACGGCGGGCCTTGACCCGTAGCTTCTCTTTCTCCTCGGTCGTCATCTCTGCTGGCCATGCCGCGCGCTCAGTCTCGGTCGGCATTGAATTTTCACGTAGCCGCTGCAAATGTGCAGCAATACCAGCGTCCGTTGCATTGGCATCCAGGACCGACGTCTGCATCATGGTCTGGATGTATGTAAGGGAGGGGTTGCCTGGGCGCAATAAGAACGACTTGGCAGCCGTCAGCAGAGTGCGGCGAATGTTCCATGCCGAGGACAGGGTGTACGCTTCGTTGATGACGGCAAACATGAGCTCGACGGCTACGCGCGTCTCGGCCTCGGTCATGGCGGCAAACTGCTTGGCAATGGTTGTGCCTGATGTTGCGACGGGCCGGTTTGGGGGTGCACGGAGACTGCTACTACTGCGCCGTCTGCCTGTACTGGATGGGCCACCAGATGGCCAGCTGTTGATGCCTGACAATGGGCGGCTGGGCGATACAACGGGTGACGCACCAGAGCCGGTAATATCGTCCATGATGTCGATAGGAGAAACACCAGGCGGGTAGCGCGCAGACGAAGAGCCATTGGGTCCTGCTGTGCCACTCAGGCTGGTCATCGACGGCGACTTGGGAAAACCAACACTGGAAGCACGGCTGTTATGGTTGCTGCCACGGTTGCTGCCAGCGACAGTGGTGTTATCCCACGCGTCTGCAGTACGTCCACGGGCAGCGGCGGTAACATCGGCGGCACTACCACCGTCCATCAACCCGCTCTGCATCTGATAGCTCATGCGCCGGTCCATGGACATTATGCGCCCAGGCTGGGTAGACACTACCGACGATCGCTGACTGTCCATGCTGTCCCGGGACTTTCGCGATCCGGCAGTGCTGTCCAGCCGCGGTGGTGTCGAGACAGACAAGCGATTAGTATACGCCGTGACGTCCTGGAGCACCGATGCAGGCGGGGATGTGGTGCCGTTGCCGTTCGCAGCGCCACTTGCAGCGGCAGAAGAGCTGGTGTTAAGAGCGAGCGAGCTGGAGCTGGCATGTCTCTTGGGCCCGAGACCAATATTGGATCCAATATTGGAACCAATGTTGCCAATGTTTCCAAATACGCCTGTCATACCGCCCACCAAACCTTTGCCACCCTCAGCTACACCCTTGGGGGCGTTGGACAAGACATCCAGCATGTTCTTGCCAATAGCCTCAAAGGCTTGGAAGCCAGACGCGCGCGAGCCAGCCGGCATGTTGTTGGTGTCCTTCTCAAGAAAGCGCTTCATGCCTTCACTCTCGGCTAACACCTGGTACTGCAGGGCGTCTTTCACGTAGCGCTCGAGCTCGCCTTGAAGTGAACTGCGCGTGTGCACCTTCCAGTTGGGCAAGACTGCGTGCTGCTCTGTGAAAGCTGTCACGCCCGAGATGGTAGCAATCCGACGTGCCACTTCATGCAGCTTCTCAAAGTCTGTGTACTTGCGCACAATCATCCAGCCCGGGTAGTGGGCATTGGACGGCTCAATCTGAACCAAAAAGTCCCATGTTGGCCGGCTCTTGATGCGACCCTTATCGGTCATGGGTTCATCGTGGATTGTGATGCTTGCATTTTGTAGCGAGAGGGGCGGCAGCGGCGCTGCTGCTGCATCAGAGGGTTTCTCCGAGTCGCTGAGGTCTTCATCATCTTTGACTGGCGGCACGAGCTGGTCAAAGTTGGTAAACTGAGAATTAGGCTCTGCAGCAGGGGTGCTTTCTGTACTGCTGGCCGCTGTGCTAGGTGCTGTAGCTTCTGATACTATGCTACTGGTGAAAGTAGGCTGGTTCGGCGACTCTTGCGTGGATGACCGGGGGGTAATGGGTGTGGAGGCGGTACCAGGCCCAGCGGATCTTCTGCGATCGTCACGGGCCAGGTTCAATGAAGCCTTGGGTGAAATCTGGTCCGAAAGGCTTGGTGATGGAAGGCCACAGTCCTTTTTGGTGGCCTGGTTGGCAATACTGCTAGGCCGTGACGCCTCGGTGGATGTCTTGGCCTCGGTCTCCTTCTTGTCACGCAGGGCTTGCTCGGCTGCGATCATTTCGTTCATACGCTTCATCTCCTCCATGGCCTCTTCCATCTCCTCGTCGGCGCGGCTCAGCTGCTTACGATGAGCAGGGACCGACTCTCTACGTCTTGACCGGTCCAACTTTTCCGACTCAAATGAGCTCCGGTGACCCTTGGAGATGGAGATGTTACCCACATTTCCGTCAAAGTCGAGCGAGACATTGTTCATGGAGTTGCTGCTGCTGAGGGTGGCGTTTTGGGTGCTGCTGCTGGCGTCTGTTCGTGTCTGCATGCCTTCATCAATGGCTTGATTAAAGTCTGGTTCTCCGGCCTCTAGCAAATACACAATCCAGCCGTTGATCCACTCAGACTTCGAGCAAGTCTGCAAAGTTGTCTCCAGAATCGATGTAGCTGTAATTTCACGCAGGAAGAGACGTGCCGGGTCGCAGTCGTAGCACTGACGGTCGAGGAAGCTTAGCAAATCCTCAGCCACCATACGAAACTTGTTAGCCTGTTGCTTCTGGCTGAGAAGGTTGGACAGGCTCGAGTCGGGGTTTGCTGCGAGGTATGCGTAGATGGCGTCGGCTGCTGAGACGGTCGGGTTGCCCTCGCCGCCAGAGTCGCGCTGCTGCGACTGGTTCTGTGTAGAATGCTCGGCAAAAGCGGAGGCCAGCTCGGAAAAGAAGACAATAACAATCGAGGACGAGTTGGTGAGAAAGTCGAGGAAAGCATCCGCGGGCCGCTTGCGGCTCAAGTGGTTCGAGGCGGACACAAGGAACGAGGTCAAGACACGTCGACAGGCCAGAGGGAAGGTCTCGTCGGTCGGCACAATGGGCTGGTACCACCACTTGACGTAGTCGCGCACGACGGCGTCCACAAAGTTCTCCAGTGCCTGACGAGTCTGCGGTCGGAAGTTGTCAAATGCACGGGCCGCGTCCAGCTCGTCCTGGGTGTTGTCAAAGACGTCGAGTGAGTCTCCGTGAGGGTTGTACTCCCTCTTGCGGTACTCCATGGCCCGTGCAAGCAAGTCTGCGCTGGTTTCGCCGTGGATCGCCCGCGTGACACCGGGGTTCCGGGCCTCCCAAGCGACGAACAGCGCGATGCCGCCGAATGCACCGATAAGCACAAGGCCGACACGGCCGAGCACAAAGTATGTTGTTGCGGCCAAACCGACACCAACTGCACCCATGGACTCTCTAGTCGCCGTCGCGAAGAAGCGGAAAATGCGGGTTAGGACATCGTCGTCTTTGCTAGCTGGTTTGGAGCCGCTAGGTAGGAGAGGTGCTGCGTCTGCTGCTTCTTGTGCTAGGGCCTGCAGTTTGTCGTTTAAAGGAGTGGTGGGTGTTCGAGGGACGGATGGTGCACGAGAAGGCGTGGAAGAGGGCGGAGGTGAGAGAACGAAGCCAGATGTTGTGGCTGATGGCGAAAGAGATGCGGCATCGAGCTTTACGGCGCGGCCGGGGTCGTCCGGGTTGAGTTTGCGGTCCTCCATTGCGTCAACGCGACGGGCATTCTTCCAGTACGGAGCGCGCGGGGAAGAAGACGAGACCGAAATTGCGGGCAGGAATGTGAAAGATGCTGCGTGCTGTGGGCTGCCGTTGGGATCGTGTTGAATGAATGAAGCTTGATAACGGATAGTGAAGCTAGTCGATACGTATGGGGGACAGCGCAAAACAAACGATGGACAATGAAGCTGAGATGTTTGCGGTCGTCAATGTTGCAGTCGTTAATGTTTGCGATGCTCGAATAAACATGCGCATTCAACAAATACTACCATGAAAAGGAGACTGGTCAAAAAGAAATGAAGATCAAGACAGCCCCCCAGTCAGAAGCCAGTAACAGACGGGGGTTACTGATAGACAGGCTGGGCCTAGATGTGGGTAATATAATGATGCGCGCTCAACCCCCCGGTGTTTCGAGGCGATGGGGGATGCTTGTCTTTTTGCTGGGGCTATATTGTGCTTAAATTGACGATGGCGAGAATTGAAAACATATGAGAACTGCGAGAAGCTCGCGAGATACTGGTTTCCTACCCAGGGTCGACGGAAACAGAAAGGGCGCGTTATTGATTACTTAGATCCGGCTCCCTTCGGCTCTTTCCCTTTTTGCAAGCTCATAAAGCTGTTGTATGTAGGACACGCTGGCGTCTTACGTAGACGCTTTTGTTCGTGTTCGTCTGCACCCCTTCGCTCCTTCCCCCAATCTGCAACTCCCTTGCAACAAAGTTTCCTATTCAGGGGCTCCCAGGGTTGTGGTCAGTGGTTGTGCTTGCCGTTAAAACATATTATTTGATGGCACGTGCACCTGCCGCTTCGGGAGTTGAAGCTCATAAGGCCATCAACTGCCAGAAAAAAAAAAAGAAAAAAAAAAGGGTTGGAGCCAGCTATCATATGTAATTAAAAATGAGATAGCGCTTCAGCACGCACTAAAACGGCTGCACAGTGGCCAGAACGCTTTATATTTAGCCCCTTTTTATACAACCACAGCCTGGACTGCCCACAGACAGCACATCATTGAAATGTTTAAACTGTATGCAACCCGGCTGACGCGATCGAGGGAGCTTTCCCTGCTCTGGCTGACATTCCACATTCTTTAAATATATCGTATCTTGCAATCTTGCAGATCAGGGCGTGATGATGATGAGGACAGCTACACAGTAGACAATGATGACAAGCAACAGTGTAAATAGTGCGAGTATGTTCTGTTGGCACAGTCTGTTTTCTACGGCAGGCACGACCGACAATTACAGTGCATTCATTCCACCTGCTACTGTGCTCGCCATCTGCTACATACTAGAAGACAAGATGCCACTGGGCACTTGTGATACATCAAATCAAGCTAGATTGATTACGCTTTCAGACTCTGCAACGGTGACCTTGCTCTTAAAAACGACTCTGCAAATATCAATCTTGATCTTCTACTTCTCCATGCAGGCATACTCCATACTCTGCTCCGTATCTCCATACTCATTTTAAAGGTGCCATAATATACAGTGCTGCTATTGCTATACTCGAATCGAGAGGCACGGAGAGGGCATTCTGTACAGTGTCTGTACAGTGGACATGTACCTTCATTCCAGCCGGAAAACGCGTTCAGTAAATAGCCCCTTCCTTGATTCACAGTGGCGTTTATCGGCGCCACACAACATCTTGGCCACCACAGCGTCATCCCTCCCGCCGGAGCCGCGCACTGTATTAAATCAGGCCTTCCCCTCTTCGCCCAGCTGACATAATCATTGCCTCTAGCCATCGTGGGTTCCCCCTCCGTACCAATGCGGCGCCTGCCCTCTGAATGTACCAGCACTATTGCACTAGACTAGCCAACCTCCGCCTGGCCTCCCAATCGCATCGAGAAAAGCGGGCAATACTGACTCTGGTTCTGCTTCACTCCCCCGACCTCGCCCAGTGTACGACATATCATCTACCCGGACGGCCATATCTGCACTCGAGGCGGACACCAAAACAACACCACCCCGCCTTCTTGACCCCCATTACTTATCCCCACCTTATCTTACCTTCCCCGTCCTTGCAGCTTTAGACGCGACATATCGCCATATCGCCACATCTCCATATCGCCAGCCGAGGCATCGGACGATAGACTTGACGACCCAGCCGATAGCAACACAAAACCCACACGCATACATACCCTGCAACAGCCCCCTCCTGCTCGATGACTAGAGGCCAGAGCCGACTCGAGGACGAGGAGCTCTCCATTTCGCTGCCGCGGTCGCAGAGCCGCCGGTCACATGTTGCCCTAGCCGGTGAACAAGCACAACAGTCACAGCACTCACAACCGGCTCCGCCAACAATCAACGTCATGGAACATGGTATCCCTCCCGGTGCGGCGCCTGCCGACCCTACCGCCGCTACAGCCACGTCTGGCCACAGATCGCACCGCAAATCCAACCCTACCGACCGGATCAAGTCGACAGATGCGCGGTTGGATCAGTACACAGTACTGCGTACGCTCGGCGAAGGCTCCTTTGGTAAGGTCAAGCTGGCCGTGCACAAGTCGACGGGCCAGAAGGTGGCCCTGAAGATCATCTCGCGGAAGAAGCTGATCAGCCGCGACATGACGGGCCGTGTCGAGCGTGAAATCGAGTTCCTCCAGCTCCTGCGTCACCCACACATTATCAAACTGTATGTTTTTTTTTATGTTCTAACGCCTATTCATGTTCCCGCCAATGCTCAACCACAATGTCCAACTACTAACAGCACAGGTACACTGTCATCAAGGACTCGAGTGATATTATTATGGTCCTCGAGTATGCTGGCAACGAACTGTTTGACTACATTGTCAAGAAGGGCCGGATGCCCGAGGAGGAAGCACGCCGCTTCTTCCAGCAGATGCTCTGTGCTGTCGAGTACTGCCACCGTTATCGAGTGGTGCACCGTGACTTGAAGCCGGAGAACCTGCTGCTCGACGAGAAGCTTAATGTCAAGATTGCCGATTTTGGTCTGAGCAACATTATGACCGACGGCAACTTTCTCAAGACGAGCTGCGGCAGTCCCAACTACGCCGCGCCCGAAGTGATCAACGGCAAGCTGTACGCCGGTCCCGAGGTTGATGTGTGGAGTTGTGGTGTCATCCTCTACGTCCTGCTGGTTGGACGGCTGCCGTTTGACGACGACCACATCCCCAGCCTGTTCGCCAAGATTGCCAAGGGCGCATACATCCTGCCATCGTGGATGAGCCCCGGCGCGGCGAGCCTGATTAAGAAGATGCTTGTCGTCAACCCCGTGCAGCGGGCCACCATTGATGAGATTCGTCAAGACCCGTGGTTCCTCTATGAGCTGCCCGACTATCTGAAGCCTCCCGTCCAGCCCTTTTTCACAACGGGTATTGACCCCGAAAAGGCGATCCGGCCTAGCGATATTGCACCCAATGCATCGGCCAAGGTTCAGGAGAAGCTGCACAATGAAGTCACAGAAAAGATTTCCAAGACAATGGGCTACGGCAAGAAAGATGTGCAAGAGGCTCTCGAGGCCGAAGAGCCGTCTGCTATCAAGGACGCATATATGATTGTGCGCGAGAACAAGCTGATGCAGATCAATCGTGAGTTTGTTATGAGTCGAATCTTTGTTTTATTTCAAGCTGTTTTATGCCATACTAATACCCCCAGCTCAATTAGGAGTTGAGAACCCATACTTTGCAGTGTCCCCGGCATCGGGCGACTCGGGCGCAAGCTCCATTTCGGCTGCCATCTCTACCGGCATGAGCGCCCACGGCGAACTGGACCCCGGTGCCAGCCCTCTGGGCATGTCATCTGGCCGCTCGATTAGCTCCAATAGCACGGGGGCTTCGGCTAGACCACACGTGTCCAAGGTCGGTGTCCTGCCCAGCAGTCTGCCCGCGTACCACAAGGACTACATGGCCGGCACCGTTGACGACACGGCCCATGCAGCGCCCAACGAGCCGCCGATGCCGGCACGCACACAGGCAGAGCAGGACGAGACAGCGCGGCGCCTTCGCCCGCACTCGCGCAGCAGTCAGTTGCGGTTGGACGAGTCGAGCAAGCGGCCGCAGGGCATGACGCCAGTTAACCCGCCTAAGAAGTCGAAGCCTGTACGTTGGCAGTTTGGTATCCGGTCGCGCAACGTGGCGTGGGATGCGCTGCTGTGCATCTACAAGGCGCTCAACCGCCTGGGATGCAGCTGGGTTGTCGACGAGGACTTTGACAAGTACAATGACGAAGATGGCGGCGGCTCTAGAGGCGGCGGCGGCGAGGACAGCTTCGACAACGGCTACGGGGCGTCGCAGCACCGCAGCAGCCGCGACGTGCGATACGACGTCACTAAGAAGTACCGCCTGCCTGCCGACCCGTGGCACATCCAGACGCGATGGACGACGGAGGGCATCCGGCAGACGGCGGTTCGGAATAACGCCGCAAGCACCGACGATGTGGCGATGGACAAGCTGCGCATCAGTCGGACAGAGGACGGCACGCAGTACCAGGTGGTGGCGGTGCGCTTGGACATCCAGATCTACGCTATGGAGCCGTCTGTGTACCTGGTGGATTTCAAGTGCAACGGCTACGAGACGGCCGAGGGTTTTGTGCTGGAGGACAAGGATGTCTCGAGCGCGTTCCCGTTCCTCGACCTTGTGGCGAAGCTCATCCTGATGCTGGCCGATGGCGAGTAGCCCTGACCTGCTTGTATCCCGTTTCTGGTTTTTAGTGCCTTTTGTCTTTTTTTTATTCGGTTCCATTACTTTATATTCTTTCTCTTTATTGATATCGTTGTTGATAGATTGCCGGTTGTCTCTTGTCGGGTTGCCATGTTGAGCTATACTGTATTCATCATTTGCTCGTTTTGTTTACTCAATAGACTAAACTTGTTATCTTCATTGCTGTGATGCGGCCACGTCTGGCTGGCCTTGTGTCGTCTATCGATCGAAGCATTGGGCAGTAATACACATCCCACCTCGGCCAATCAAGCGTAAATATCATGACGTGCAGTAAATTAAATCATAATAGCTGGTCTCTGTGCCTTGTAAGTGCACGTTTTCCCACCTCTCCTCTTATTTTTTATTTTTATTTTTGCTACCCGCTGCTCAGCACCTAATGGTTCTTGCTCATGCCCAGCGCCTTGAGAATCTCCGACTCCTTGTCGCCGGCAATGGCCCTGCCATTGTTCCAGTCGACAACCACTGGCCGCTGGAAGTTGTCGTGGTTCTCGCGGAACTTCTTCAGGGCCTCGTGCGTCGTAGAGGCGCCCTTGATGATGGAAGGGATGCCGGACGAGCCGACGTACTCGAGAATGGTCGACAGCTGCTCGCTGGTCGGGGGATCCTCGGTGATGTTGAGGTCGAAGGGGTCACGACGGGCACCGGCAGCAGTCTCGGACTGAGCGCGGTGGTCGCTGGCCTGGTCCTCGGTGGCAGTCTCGGCGGCGGTGGCGGAGGCCTGCTTGAGGAGGGTGACGACACGGAGCGAGGCAGGCGAGCTGCTCTTGTGGAAGAGGGTGACAATGTCGAGGGTTTTGCGCTGCAGAGTCATGCGTGTTAGCTATGGTCCTGTGCACGAGGTCCTGCGTGATGATGGCCGTGAAGCGTCGACGACGGCGTGAAGATGCATCCTCTCGCCCGCCACGGTAATGCTGGGAAGGTGTACTTACGAATCCAAACATAGCTGCGGTATTTGTGAATGAATAGTTGTTTAGAAGTCTCTCAGCTCAATGGGGGGTAGAAAGGTGACTCTTTATACAAAACCTGGCACATCATACATCATGCTTCGGTAATCCACGCTCGACAGCAAGCTCGTCCGATGACGTTGTTTCGGCCACTCAGGACGCGCCATTTCCTGCTGCGGGAGCTACGGGGTCCACTATACTGCCTGGAAGACAAAGCTCTTCCGCTACACAATAATGAATTACGGAGCGTTTGCTGCTGAAGTGGCATGCGCCGCTAAAACAGTAGAGAGATGCCGTTCCGACCCGTTAGAGCATCACCTGACTGTGTAGCTTATATCACGTGTGGGTGAGCCGGAGTACTCAAGAGTGGATCCATATTAATTGCTTTTCACCAACCACCGCGTTTTCTCCATAGTATTAGTCGCAGACAACCAGCCGCTGGATAAATCGTCCCCCTCTTCGCTCTTTGCCCTTCGCCCTTTGCCCTCTCTCGCGTAAATTATTTCAACAGCGTTTTTTTTTTTTTTCCGATTGACAATAGTCACTCTAGTCGCATTGCCGGCGATCTCGCGACACTTCCTCCCCATGAAAAGCGCGTCTTGTCGGCCTCAACAGCATCACCAACCATGACGTCCCCCGCCGCCGACACCGACGCCGACACCACGCTCGGCGCGGATTCCACCATGGACTCTGTCAATGGCGGCGACACCGAAACCTACCCCGACGGCTACCCGGGCTTTGGCCCCGAGGTCCTGCCCGCAGAGCTCACATACCACACACGCGACGAGGCCTACAAGGCCATCAACGTGTCTGCCGCGCAGCATGGCTACGCATTTATCACATCCCGCTCCTTCCAGACCTCGAGCGGCCTCACAACAGCGCTCTACATGTGCGACCGCGGCGGCCGCGCTGCCGATCCCAACCGTGTCCTGAAGCGCCAGCGCGCCGCGTCGCGCCGCATCGGATGCAATTTCTCGGTGTACGTGAAGGAGCGGCGCGATGGCACGTGGCAGCTCAAGCACCGCGCGGGCCCCCAGTTCTCGCAGCACAACCACGCGCCCAGCACGGATATCTTTGCGCACCGTGTGCACCGGGCGCTGGACGCGGACCAGAAGGACTCGATCGATGTGCTGCTGCAGATGGACATGAAGCTGAAGCAGATTGTGACGTTTTTGCGGCTCAAGTACCGCAAGCAGATCAACGGGCGCGATGTGTCCAACTACATTGCGAGCGCGCGGCGGCAGCGCGGCCTGCAGGGCGGCGAGGGCGGTGCTGAACCTCAAGAGGAAGAGCCCAACGGGCAGCTATTGGGCCCGACGCTGGCGCCTGCCCCGCACACGCCAGTGTCGCGGCCTGGCGCGGCCCGGGCTGGTGCTGGGGCTGGGGCTGGTGGAGCACCAGCAGCACCGGGGTCTGGGCCTAGGTTTGGATCTGGGTCTGTGCCTGCACCTGGACCGGCATCCGGGCCTGCGCCTGCGCCTGGGCATATAGTCGGACCCGGAGTAAACAGACCCGGTGCGCCTGCCGGGCCTCTTCCGCCCCCAGGCGTACTCGGCCTCCAGCACCAGCAGCGCCTGCCACCGGCACCACCACACAATGGCGTACCGCAAGGCAGAGCGCGCCATTACGCACACGGCCCTGGCGTACACGGCCACTCTGCCGACCAGGAAAAAGAAGACCTGCTGCTCGAGGAGGAGCTGCGCGAGCAGCTTGGCAAGGAGCTCAGCCAGAGCACCAGCCACGACTACTTTGCACCCAACTAGAAGGCCACTGACGAGTCCAGCGAGTGATTGATGGTCAGCATCTTTGTATGTTGTTATTTTCATGTTTATTTTTAATTTTATTGTTATTTTTGCAGGGTGTTGTTTGGGTTTGGCGCAGTTATTCTTTTTCTTGTCGATGTTTTGTCTTCCTGTTTTGGTTTGCTTTTACATGCATCTGGTTTGTTGTTTTTTGTTCATTTTTCATGTTGCCTATTGCCTATTCCTATTTCCCTGTTGTCATTTCTCTGTTATACCCTGTCTTTGGTCTGAACAGCGCTGCTGTATCAATACAAGTTGGCTCATGCCGTCATTCTCGCTTCTCGCTCATCCTGTCTGCATTTTGCTGCCGTCTTTGCCTGTTGTCGTCGGTGTCTTCTTTTTCAAAACGTTCTCATGTCTTTTATTCAAACATGGCTTCAGATATCACCGCGGTGTGA
Source organism: Ophiostoma cf. undulatum (assembly GCA_022392935.1). Classification (NCBI taxonomy): domain Eukaryota; kingdom Fungi; phylum Ascomycota; class Sordariomycetes; order Ophiostomatales; family Ophiostomataceae; genus Ophiostoma; species Ophiostoma cf. undulatum. Next base: position 200,099 of record JAKRGL010000032.1, read on the forward strand.
TGAACAGATAGTATTAAAAATTATGTGTTACTCCTAGGTAACCCGTGTTGCTCCTAGGTAACTCCCAAATAATAGCAAACCCAAATACAATCAAACAAACACAATGAAAAAAAAAAAAACACAAGAGGTATTACGTGTTGTAGAACAACAACAATGAAACATTACTCCAACGAGGTGTTGGAAAGACGATAAACTCCAATAGCCAAACTCCAAATCAAAAGACAGACAAAAGATGGAAAACTACTGAGAGTCTTCTGTTCTCTCCTCCTGCGCGGCTATTGGCCGCGGGCATTGTGAAGCTGGTCGGCAGTCAGTAGGAGTTGCAAAGAGGCATTGAAGGCAGTTCTTCAGCTATTACTTAAATACGTTGGAGGGTTAAACACATACAAGAAATATAGTTGAGATTGATGGGCATACAGTCGCTCGGGGCACTGCCGGGCGAAAAGACAGCCAGGATCATGTTGGCGCTGGAGATGCAGAACCGCGCATTGCCGCTGGGAAAACGCTCGCTTGTCCACTGCAGTGTGCCGTCGTGGTTGACGGAGAAGCCGGTGCTGACGCGGTCTGCAGACTCGGCAGCAGAAGAGGGCACTGCCGAGTCGGGGAACGACTGGTAGGGGTTGGTGGCAGGGTCGGCCGTGACGAGCTCGCCGTTGGCATAGAGCTGGTCGCCGACGAGGCGAAATTCGGTGGCGGCCTGGCAGGCGGGGACGGTGCTCTCGGTGACGACAAAGGCGTAGGACTGGCGTTCGTGGAGAGCGTGGTAGCGAGAGCGCTTAGCGAAGCGGCTGCTGCCGAGCTGGAGGAGGAAGGGGTCTGTAAACTTTGAGGAGGCAGAGGCGGCTGAAGCAGCAGAAGCAGAAGCGGCAGAAGACTGGTGCTGGAAAGTGATCTGGGACGAGAGGCCAGAGTAGGCAAAGTCGTTGACGGCATCAAAGATGCTGCCGCCGCCAAAGACGGCGACGATCAAGCCGATTACGCGAACAGAGAGGGTCATGGTAGATGGACAGAGGAGCGTCGATGGTAGTAGAAGCAAGCAGATGGTGAAGATGGTGAGAGAAAGAAAAGAGAAGAGAATTCGAGAAAGCGAAGACGACTATATATCAAATCCCTACAGCCTTGTCTTGATACAGATGTATATATCTGCTTGTATAGCTACTTGTATATCTACTTGTACGGAGTATTATTTCTACTCTGCCCTTCCTTGGTCTGGAGCGGTCGTCACCGACGCGGCATCCACAGAATAAACATTTGTTGTCGATCGCGCCAGGAATTTGAGGCTTTATTGAAGACGAGGGCTGTTGAGTGTAGATTGGGACTCACAGGGGCACAAATGCAATAAAGCAAAAGTACGTTGATCGAGGAGGATGTTATCCGCGTTGGCAGTGCACTCTATAACAGAGCAATGAGGAAACAAGTGTGGTTAGAGAGTCTGACGATCTGGCAGAATCACATTCTACGCGTTGAGTCGCGAATATACGAGTTTGGAGCAAGTCACATTCCATAGTTGACGCGGGGGAAGACACAGGTGAGGCCAAAGAGGGAGGCAAGCAGGACGATAAGACGAGGGGACAGGCTGAGAGGAGGAGGATGAAGGGAAAGGGTGACGAGGGAGGCTTTCAAGGCAAGGGACCAGATCGCGAGAGCCTCTCAAGGGTCTAAAAGGAGGACGCTGGTGTCGAGTGCATGATAGAGCGCGGATTAGGGTGTAGGCTGGCAAGCTGCAAGGGATTGAGGTGCAGCCCCAAGGCAAGGGATGCGCAAGGGTGAAGATTCTCGGGCAGGATAGATAGAAAAGGTACTGACGATCAGAGACAATAAGATTCTACTTGTGTTTGCTACAGTAGTACATGGTTATTCTACTTTCTACTCTCGCCATGTGGAAGGGATGCGGAGGAAGCGCGCTGTTGATTTTGATTTGAATAGTCGACTGTCTTTGTCTTTTTCGTTTTCTGTTTCCTCCCGAGTGTTAGCGTGTGATGCCCATCTTTGATTTTCACCGTCTCTCTCTCGGCTATTTATTTGTCTCGACAATCTAACATGGCGTTCCCATCTCGCTCTATCCCTCAGATACAGATATTCTGCGCAACTGTCTCGGGCCTTGTGGTGCTTATGTAATCGGCCACTAGCATCGCCATATGATCAGATGAGAGAGATCAGATGAGAGAGATCAGATCAAACCACCAGCCAGGCCACTGCCGACCACTGCTGACCAACACCACAACGACTAATTGCCCCAGATTATTACAACGGACGCCCGATGCTGTCGCGTGGTTTGGTCCCAGAAGCGGCACTTGGAGCGGCACGTCATGATTGAACCGTTTGATACGGTTTCGGTCGAGATCAACAGTCAGAAACTGGGCGATTGTCAGAGCAGGCCACGCTTTGGGCATCTCGTAAAGTAAACAGTATCTTTTGGGTGATATCGCGATCTGTGACTAAGTGCGCCGCGGAGACGTTGGATAAATCATGTAACAATATCGTAGGTTTCTTCTTGATTTTTTATTTATGGGATTTTATTACAATTGGGTATTTAAATATACAAGGAACTGAACTATAAATTTAGAAATACCGGAATTGCAAAAATAAAACCGAAGTAGAAACACCGGTCACAAAATCAACCAAATCACAAACAAAAGAAAAAAATATATAATAAAATAAAAATATGCAAAAATAAATGGTCCCGGAGGGGCTCGAACCCTCGACTTTCGCATATGTTTCTTGGGAGAAATATTAGTACGATGCGCTAACCAACTGCACCACGGAACCGCTACTCGAGACGAGAAGGGTCAGGACTTGTTGGAAGACGACGTCTTGCAAGGGACTAGATGGACAGTACCAATGCTTGAGAGTTGAGGCATGGAAAGACAATGAAAATGAACGACTTGTTACTCTGGTTCTGCAATGAGACTGCAGACTTTCGATTATGTCAGCAAGACATTGTTAATAGACTAGAGTAGAAAAAAGACAGCCCAGACTATATCGCACGTCTATTTTGGGAAGGCGCAGACCAGACATAAGCAGAGACGGGCGTTCTGCAAGACGTGCAGAGCAGAGCCCTACAGTGACTTGCAGAGACCACAGACACCAGACACCAGACAAGAGACAGACACCAGCTACAGAAGCCCGTCTACCAGGCCGCGACGTAGAGCTGCCGTGCAGCCAGCCACAAGCAGGGAAAAGCCAAGAGTAGCACGGTGACCTGATGGTTGATGTGTTGATCTGTGACGAGAGGAGGACAGCAAGACTAGGGAGAGATGATAAGTGATAGACGGCAGAGAAGACAGCGTGGACATGAGTCAAGCACAAACAAAAGGGCGGGCAGGGCGGGCAGGGCCAGGCCTAGACTGTGTCAGAAGTTCAGCTGAGGGGCGGCGAGGGGGCCTTCTCTCTTCTTTTCTTTTTCTTGTTCTTTTCCTTTTCTTTTAAATTATTTATGTACTGGCCCCTTTGATTGTGTCTACTTCACTGCAAATAAGCTTCGACAGCCCTGACCAGAGCCATTGCCGTTATTGCTTTGTTCTCGCCAACACACGCTCTCCTCGACCGAGCCAACAACCTCCTCGTCCCCCTCGTCGTCAGCATCCCGGCCACCCCCTTCTCCCCCTGTATATTCATCTCAAACCATTCAAGCCAGCAGAACTCCATCATGTCCGCTTCGTCTCATTTGTCTTTGTCTCTTGTCTTTTGTGTAGCGCTGTGCTTGTCTCGCTCCTTTTGGCCCATGTCGTACCACCACGAGAGACATGTCCAAGACCAATCAACAGTGATGTGACCTGTGCGTGTATATAGGAGCGTGTCTTTTGTGCTGTTTTAGTTTGCCTAGTTTACCTGTTATTTATCTATCACCTATTTATCCCATCATCAGTCATGCAGGACCGTCCTGTGTCTCGTTACCTCGACCAACACGGCCGAGGGTGTTTTGATCATCTCTGGGCATTGTCTTTGTCTTTTGATTTGATTTGCTTCTGCTGGCCGTCTGATTCTGTGCTTCAGTTTGTTGAATACCAGCATCTCTTGCTTGTCCTTTGACATGGCTGTTTGATTGTCTCGACTGATTCTTTGCTCAATGGTAGAGGCCCTTGCAAGTGCATCTGCCCCCACAGGCTCTGACATGCATCAATGATCGGATCGGTTTATGTTCTGATTTATCTCTCTTTCAAGCCTCTTGTCGGCTTGTCGGCTTGTCAGCTTGCCCGCTGGTCAGCTGGTCAGCTGGCGTCGGGCTGCAGCTGGACCATCGTTGCCTATCCGGGATGCAATCTCGTCTTTTTGTCTTTGACTGTCTTTCTCGACTGTGACTGTTTGTCTTTCTCGTCTTTACTTTCGTCTCTTGTCTTTTATTCTGCTTCCATCTGTCGACGCCCTCCTCTGCCGCCTATACTAATCAAACACAAGACTGATACAACGGATACAACGCACAAGAAAGGACCAACGGCCTGTCTTACGTCTCTGTCTGTCCTCGCTCCTTCTGTCTGTTTGTCTGTTCTCTTTTGTTTTATCCTTTTATTGGCGTCTCTTTGTGTTCTTATCCCCTGTCCTCTTTGCCCATGTATGCCCATGTATGCCCATGCATCCATGCCCCTCGTACTCTGTACCACCCACCACTCCCCGGAATTACCCTGCAATTCTTCGTACGCAACATGTATCCTGCAACAATACCTGCCGTTATTGGCGAGGGCCTCAGACAGAAGAGCACGGTAGACTCTGGGTACTTTATCTTTTGCTTTTCTACAGCAATAGTATCACATACTCGTTGTACCTCGGGATGCCTGCAAGCGACCCGGCCGTTGCACAAACCCACTGTCATTAATGTTGTAAGATATATTACCGAGTAGTGTGGACATGGAAATGGCTATCAGTAAATCAGTAAATCAGTAAATAAGCAACTGAGCGACAGGAATAAAAAGACAAAACAAGAGAAAAAAGGCGAGGTGGACGACAAGGTCTTGGAGGTGCACCGTTTGTCGCAGGGTCTGTAGACGTCGGCAAGACGACAAGGCGACAACTGCAGTACATGGTACAATAGTTCTGTGCGTGCCTTTGTATATTGGACGAGCTGTTGTACTCTGGATTAATCTACAATTTAATTTGTACCAGAATACATCTATATACACGGTATCTCTCTCTATATAACATACGCCTTGGGCCTGTCCCTCGACCCTGGACTCTCGAGGCTGTTTCTTTTCTTTGACGTTGTTTGCTCCCTGTTTCTTCTTCTTCCCTCCCATATAATACGTCAATAGTCAGGTTATTTTCAGTCCTCTAATTTTATTTTATTTTATTTGTTTTCTCCCAGTCTTGTCTCTTAGTCCCACTAATGCTTCACTTCCACTCTCCCATCCCGTCTAATATTCATATTCATATTCATATTCATATTCATAGTTTATACATAATCAGATAGGACACCTCGTCTCTTTTATTGTGTCTTCTCCTTTATCCTGTCTTTTTTCACCCCCCCTCAACATGCCCGGCAGAAATAGTGGCATTCGGCTGCCGTCGACCGATGAAGATGCCCCCGCGCCGACCTCGTCCACCGCCTCCACGGCCACCATGATCACCGCCGCCGCATCCACCGCCTCGTCCACATCGCAGCCCAAGCCATCAGACAAAGAGTCAACTAAACCCTCAGACCAGCAGCCGTCCGAGAAACAGCGCCTAGACTCGCAGGACTCCCAAAACACCCGAACCATATCCTCCGTTCCCACCAACATCGCCAGCGTCACAACAAACAACTCGTGCATCAAAGAGGACATTGCCAGCTTCGACCATGCCCACGGCCACGCCCGCGCCATCCACCTCCAGTCCCTGTCCTCCGACGTCGAGGCCAATCCGGCATCGTCGGCACCCACCACCACCACCGCCGCCACAAATACCACCGCCGCAGCCGTCAGACAGCCCATGACCGGAACCCGCTTCATGGCCCTCGTCGGCATGGCCTTCTTGTGGACAAGCGCCCAGATCCCCATCTACTTCTGGGGCGGCATCCCCCCCATCGTCTACAGCGACCTTGGCGGCGCCGACCGCTGGATCTGGTTCATCACCGGCAACCTGCTGGCATCCGCCGCCATCTGCCCCTTTGTCGGCGCTCTCTCCGACCTGTTCGGCCGCCGCCACGTCGCCCTGCTCGGCTGCGCTCTCATCGTCGTCGGCCAGCTCGTCTGCGCCTTTGCCCACACCATAAACGACTTTATTGCCGGCATGACCGTCTCCGGCGTCGGCGCCGGCATCAACGAGCTGACGGCGCTGGCGGGCACCGCCGAGATCGCCCCGACCAGCCAGCGCGGCGCCTACATTGGCGCCCTGATCCTCAGCGTGCTGCCCTTTGTGCCGGCCGTGCTCTGGGCCAACCTGATTGCCACCAATGCCGGCTGGCGCTTTGTCGGCGTGCTGACGGCCGTCTACTCGTTTGCCGGCCTGCTGGTCCTGGCCGTCTTCTACCACCCGCCGCCGCGCGCCAACTCGCTGGGCCTGCACTCGTGGCGCCGCGACCTGCTGCCGCGCGTCGATGCCGTCGGCGGCCTGCTGTCCATTGGCGGCACCGTCCTGTCTATTGCCGGCCTGCTCTGGGGCGGCTACCAGTACACATGGAACAGTGCCCACGTCGTCGTGCCGCTAGTGCTGGGCGTGGCCATGCTCGTCGCGTTTGCCGTCTGGGAGCTGTGGTTTGCCACCTTCCCCATGGTCCCGCGCCGCCTCGTCGGCCACCACCACCCCGGCGCATCTGGCCCGCCGCCGCGTGCGCGCACCATGTGGCTCGCCCTCCTGATCACGCTCGTCTCGGGCGCCAATTTCTTCTCCGTGCTCATGCTCTGGCCGTCCCAGGCCTACAACGTCTACGGCCACGACCCCGTGGGCGTCGGCCTGCGCGGCCTGCCCTTTGCCGCCGCCGTGCTCGTCGGCTGCATCGGCGCTCTCGGCATCATCACAAAGTGGCGCGGCGGCAACCGCTGGCTGCTGTTTGCGGCCAGTGCCATCATGACGGCCGGCTGCGGCTCCTTGGCTGCCGCCCGCATCGATAATATGAGCGCCGTGTATGTCATGCTCACTATTGCCGGCCTGGGCGTCGGCGGCATTGTCGTGCCCGCGTCGCTCGTTGCCATGGTCATCTGCCCCGAAGACCTGATCGCCACGGCTACGGCCCTGACGCTGGCCGTGCGCGTTGTTGGTGGCGCCCTGGGCTATGCCGTCTACTACAACGTCTTTGTGTCGCAGCTGGTGCCGCACCTCAAGGACAAGCTCATCAGCACGTGCATCACACAGCTGCAGGCCCTGCCGTCCAACCCCAACGCACCGCCCATTAATGTCACCGGCCTTATCACCGACGTTATCGTCCTGACTGCACAGTCCCGCACCGAAGCCATCGCCAACCTGCCTGGCATCGGCGGCGCCAACACTACCTTTTACCGTGCCGTCATCGCCGCCGGCCAGGAGGCGTATGCCGAGTCCTATCCCTATGTCTACTACAGCAGCATCGGCTTCGGCATCATTTCTATGGTTGCCAGTCTCTTCATGGACGACATTGGCATGTACATGGACGACCATGTGTCTGTAGTCATTGGGTAGGTGGACGTTATTTGATTTCCTATTCCCTGTACTTTAATTGTCGTTTGTTTGTTTTGTCTGTTTTAATTCAAAGGATATCATAATGGTGGCAATCTGTTTTAGTCAGCAATAGCCAAAATACAATACAAATTCTTACTGTAGTACTTCCAGCTCACCAACTCATAATGACATGATATATTCCTTTGTCTAGATATAACCTTGTGCATCCCATAATCTTTAACCCCTATTCCCCTACATAATTACACAATCGCCTTCTTGCTGGGTGCCAATCTTGCTCCGCGATATCCGCTCACGCTGCCGGGGGCCCGTCTTGCCAGACCGCTTCAGGTCTTCCAGCCGCTCGCGCGCCTTGGGGAAATCTTGCGCCGCTGCCCGCCAGTACCACCGTTTTGCATCCTCCAGGTTTGCCGCAATACCAATACCGATCTCAGTAAAGTACCCCATAGCATACTCTGCCTTGGCAATGCCCGCCGTCGCTGCCTTGCGCGCCCACAGGTACGCCTCCGTATCGCTCTGCTGCAACACGCCCTCCGAGCCCGTCAGGTACCAACCACTCAGGGCCAGCTCCGACTGATGCTCCTCCTGTGTTGCCGCCTTGGAGTACCACATGATAGATAGCCGTCCGTCAATCGGGCACCCCAGCAGACCGTACTCGTATGCACAGCCCATGCGGAACTGACTGAACTTGTACCCCAGGTCTGCCGCCTGCTTGAACAGCGTAAACGCGTACGCCTCGTCCCGAATGGCGACATCGTTGGGCTGTGCGCTCTCATACAAAAGACCCAGCTCGTGCAGCGCGTGTGGGTTCTCGGCATCCGCCTGTTCAGCTGCCCTCTTAAGCCAGCTGACTGCTTCGCGCGGGTTCCGCTGCTGACCCAGCAGTCCCTTAAGAAGGATCATGCCCACTTTGTACATGGCCGGCGTATCGCCGAGAGTCGCCGCGCGCTTGTACCACTGCATTGCCTTGAGTGGATCTTTCCGCGTTCCGCCACCGTCTTCGTTGCCTATCTCACAGCACACGGCCGTACGGTAGGCTGCTGCCGCATGGCCGAGTTTGGCAGCTGACTGGTATAGAGTAAAGGCCTCCTTGTTGTCTGGCTCTTGACCAAACACGCCGCGGCCCAGACAATCTGCCAGCAAAAACATGGCCTCTGGGTTCTGTGCACCTGCAAGCTTCTTGAGCAGCTTGTGTGCATCATATGCATACCGCTCGCGGGCTTTGCTTCTTGTGCGCGGATCCGGCAGGGTCGGAACCAGAACATCAATCGCCTCCATGAGTTTCTTGGCTAGTGTTAGAGTCGCCTCTTGATTGCCCGGCTCTGCCTTGACGGTGCTACGGAGACGCTCCAACATTTCGGGCGTCACAGGCGGCTCCAGCTCCGGCTCCGGTCCCTTAGGCCGGGGCTCGCCAGACGGAGGCCCCTGCATAGGAGGTTGCTGGCCCGGAGCAGGCGCTCCCGAAGACATTGTACCCATAGGCTGGCCATTAGGACCGCCAGGGCCGCCTGGGCCTCCGCCGACGCCGTTGTAGTTACGAACTGGTGGTGGGCGGTTGTTCATTTGCTGGTTGGCAACCGAGTTGGGCATGAGGCCAGGACGGACGGGTGTGGGATGTGAGGAGGGGCCGTCATTGTAGCCATTGGGACCATTAGGGCCAGGGCCGGATCTGGATGACGCACCGCTTCCCTGTCTTATAGGATAGCCTGCGCCCATACCACCCTGGCCTGGCGGGCCCTGATTTTGGTATCCATTGGGACCGGCTGGTCCTTGGTTTTGGTAACCACCCTGATTGGGAGGGCCGCGGTTGTTAAAGTTGCCGGCTACCGGAGGCATGGGCGGTATGTCCCCTGCCATTTCGAAGACTGCTTCTTGAGAATTGCGAAGATCAGGCTGGGATTTGGTACGGTTGATTTCCGGTACCCGGCCTGGACCACGTTGTGCCTGATTTAAGCTGTTGGGGCCGGCGTTGTATGCATTTTGGTCGAGTGAGCCTTGCTGCCGGTGTGGGATGTAGTTGCCATTCTGTATTTGAGGGTTGGCCACGTAGTCGCCGCTGTCGCGCGGTCTGTTGTAATAGGTGTCGTAGAATTCGTCAATGGACGATGGCCGAGAAGAATTCTCGTCTTGTGTGATGCCGTACCCAGGCTCCATGATGCCCTGTGCATTCTCGTAGCCTCCGTTGATCAGTGCCTGGTCCGGGTACATTCTTTGGGGTGGGGGACGAGAACCCTGCGCGGTGGACGGTCTTGGGGGCATCATTCCACGCCCGCCACCGTTGGGCCCAGGTCCCTGTCCTGGTCCAGGGCCAGGTCCGCCACCGTTGTTAAACTGGCGATTAAATTGTGGTCCTCCGTTCTGTGGTGGTTGCTGGCGGCCTCCCATGGCATCCATGTTACTGGGCATGGTCATGGTCCGTCCAGGAGGGCCAAAGTTGTCATTTTGCTGCTGCTGCTGCTGGCTATAGCCTTGGTCGTACGGCCCGCCGGACTGCGATGTGTAGGATCTCTGTGGCCGTGTGTTGTATCCAGGGCCACCACCTCCAGGGCCACCAGGACCGCCAGGACCGCCGGGGCCCATCTGGCCACGCATTGGACCGCCCATCGGAGGGCCTCTGTTTGGACCGGGTCCTTGGCGATTGCCGTTGCCACCAATGTCCATTCCAGCGACACCTTCCATGATGCGCTGCTCATCGTAGCGATCCGGCATGCCCTTGCCGCCCGGGTGTGGTGGGAACGCGCCACCTCCAAATCCGTTATCGAGCGGGCTCATAGGGCTTAGCGGACCTCCGCTAGGGCCAGCGGTCTGAGAGCGTTGCAGAGCCCCTGGCCCTGGCGGACCTTGTCCTCTGCCATTTTGGAAACCGCCTCTCATCGGCCCTTGACCAGGACCACCACCGCGGGGAGGGTAGGCGCCACGTCCACCACCGTTGTCCATTGTCATTTGCCGTGGTGGGCCGCCGCGGCCACCCGGGCCTCCAGGACCCGGACCTCCATTCATCATTGGAGGACGGCCACGGCCAGGGGCGCCACCCCCACCGCCAAAGTCTTGCTGTCCATCGAAGCCGTAGCCCTGGTCGTTGAAGCCGCCACCACCGCCTCCACCGCCGCCATTAGGACCGTATCCGCCTGGTTGTCCGCCGCCTGGACCGCCTGGGCCTTGTGTATACTGACGTTGTGGTGGTGCGCGAGGGTTTGTGGGGCCGTTGTATGGGCGCTGCTGCTGGGGCGCATATCCGCCGTCGTACGCCATGGTGGATGTGTGTCGTATTGTGAGATGTTGCGAATAAGGGGTCGTGTTATTAGAGCGCAAGACAGATTCTTATAGTTGAGTAGGTCTGCTGGGTATCAGTGCCGAGAATAGAGAGACAAGTGTGTGGAAGATCAGAATTAGGAGCAGTCGCTATCAGTCGTTGTCGGCCGTAAAGGAATGTCAGGTACAAAGACCAAAAAGAGGGGGCTGAAAGTAAGAGGAATTGAAAGAGTCAAAGAGTGAAAGAGAGCCCAAATCAAGGAGACTGAGAGAAGTAAAAGAAAACAAAGACGGAAGACGGAAGAAGAAGCTGCTGCGGGTGAGGCTGCTATGCTCTTTATGCTTCCATGGCCGGGGAGAATGCAGTTGTAGTCAGGTTCGGCAGGATGGCGGATGTGGGATGCAGGGAGTGTCTGCAGACGATTCGGAGAGTAGTCGACAGTTAAATTGAAATGAGGATCGGGTGGAATGCAGAGCACACAGTGAGAGGGGTCGTCGTGGTTATTTAGTGCCACGCGCCAGACCGGAAGTTGAAAAACGAATAGGGCACAGGAGGGAAGCGGGAAGACAAGATGGAGCTTGTGCTGGGGAAGAATGCGATGACGGATCTTTATCTTTTCGAAGAGAGGCCAAAGTTGTCTGGTATTTGATGGGGCTGTCTTTTCTTTTCCGTATTTGTTTCGTCTGCAGGTCGTCGGTTCTAGAGGCGCATATCGAGACCAGTCGCAGCGGCTAAAGAAGGCGGAACGAGATTGCGGCGCGCGTGGAGGAAGCGAGAGACTACGGGGCAGAAGGCTGATGTAGAAGGCGAGATAAGAAGTACTGTATGTAGTTGAGCGATGAGAAAAAGGTAGAGAGAAGAGAAAAGAGTTGAGAGGAAAGAAGACGAGACGAGGGAGGAGACGAGGTGGCTTTGCAAGTGCTTCCAGGTGACAGCAATGAGGCCCACAGCGTTTCGAGGCTTTGCTGATCGACAGTTTCGGCGACTGTGTGCGCTGAGAATAGGAACGGTGTGCTGGATGGAGAAGCGTAGAAGCGTGTGAGAGTTGAAGAAGGGGAGCCGGATTCTAGAAGATGACGAGGCTAGAGGCTAAAAAGGGGGAAATACGGCAGACGGGCAAGTCGTGATAGTTGGGTAAATAGTCTGTACGTATTTGGCAGGAGCCCGAAAATAAGAAAGCGAATGACAACAAAATAAACAAAAAAAAAGAGGCAAGAGGTAGAGTAAGAAATGCTCAAATAAGGCAGGAACGGAACGAGGTGTATGGGGTGTGTTTTGGAGTTTGGGGTACGACAGGGCACGATGTTGAGATTGGTTAGCGAGGGCTGGGACGGTGCAGTGCATTCGGGTGCGTACAGGGAAAGAGCGACGCACGTCAACAATGGGAAGGAGGCTGTTTATCGGCGGCAGGCAGCAACCAAAGTCGGTCGCCCCTTCCTATACGCTGTACATAAGATACATACTGTAGTAATGACATGAATCCAGAGACGCAACGTTCAGGGCCCAGGACCCAGCTGTTAGCGGGTTCAGTGGACTCGCCTAGCGTCGCGCGGAGTGGAGGGGAGGGGCGTGTCCCGCGTGAGCGTTGGGCGTTGCAGGCGGAGGGCAGTAACTGAGTACATAATAGTACTCTGTAGTCAGGGCAGTCAGGAACAGATGCACAACGGCTCGGGGAAAAGAGGCCGTTCCTTCCTGAAAGAGAGGAGGGCTCGGAAGCGGTTGGCATCGTGAGACATTCCTGCTGTATTATCTGTGTCTGGTGACGAAAGTACTGAAAAGTGCCACTTTTGCCAATTGTTGACAAGTATTGAATTAAAATAATTTATTTCAAGATTAGTGAAATTATTGAAGTTAAATGTGAATGGATTAGATCGGTCGGCGCGATCCAATCGGCAAATCCACTCTACGCGCAATGCCACCAATCTTTGAGTGAGCGCCGTGTCAGCGTCAAAGTTGTCATCATTGTGTCAATTCTCTGTACAAAGTACGGAAGGTCTTGTTCAAAGTTCAAGCTGGTGCTCTGTAGACTCACTGTATGACGATGCCGGGTCATAGGGTGGTCTCCGTATCATTACTTGGTTGGCCAAGGTCAAGAAGCGATCCATATCTCGGCCGATCAGATGGAAACCGGGCAGTGAGGAGGTTCTGAGGGATAAGAATGGAGAAAGTAGAAGAAAAGCACGAAAGAAGGAGAAAGAAGCAAGCCGGAGACTGTATGCAGAAACGCGCCTGGAGTCCGCAGCCCGTCGCAGCACAGCGCAAAGAAAGCATGGCTGCCAAGGTGCACTGCCAGACGGCCATATCAACGCACACTGCCACCGGCTGCCCTGTTGAGATCTCTCTCTCCTTGTCGTCTTTGCCCTGCGTACGGTGTACTGAGTAAGCACGCCGACACTGCCCGGCTGCCTCTCCCTCCTCTCGTTGTCCCCCACGACTCTCTCTACATCGTACAATTTACTCTGGTCAAACAGTCTTTCTTGACTGGCATCGCATAACGCATACCACCTATCCCGGTCACTAAGCGGGAGCGAAGGCGAGGCAGACTTGACAGAGATGTGCTCTGTATGCTCTTGCCCTTGCCCTTGCCCTTGCCCTCGCCCTCGCCCTCGCCCTTGGTTCTACTAAACACCGAAGAGCCTCTATTCTGCTGTAGCTATCCTCGCCAATGAAGCTCATGCCTGAACCCGAGGATGAACATGCGACTCTGACTTCTCACTCTGTCTCTATGCGGCTCAAACTCCGTCAAGTACAAACAGATACTCCCATTCTTTGTACGGAGTAGACAAGGGTGGCGCATTGCCAGTCTTAATGCATTGCTCTCCTGTCTGAATATATTTGTTATTTCCTTTAATATTTCCTCTAATATAGCTTGCCTCCTTACTGCAACCGGCCCCTTTCATACTACTTCATACCAGTGCTCGGCTGCGTGCGTGCCATTGCTGTGTCGGCACCGGGTCATCATTATACTTGCTTGGGCTGTCTGCAGACACCTTCAGCCTCCCTCTACTACGCAATGCAAATCAAAGCTTACATAGTATAAACTTGACAGACAGCTTACCGGGAACTACAATAGCTGCCTGGTGATCGCCAGGAACCGCTGATTTGCTTTCACGGCTACTTGTACTACTATGTTTGGTAGATGGCGAAAGTAAAGCAAGCTGCAGATGGAAAGAGAAACAAAACTCGAGCCGGAAAATCTCTGCACATTGCTACTCTACTATGTATATAAATATAAATGACACGGAGTACCCTACTCTGTAACTACATATTCAGCTGGGTCTCATCTTTGCTGTCCTGCACCCGAAAAAGAGACGCCATCGACAAAAATAGCCAAGTATATTGCAGCTTGCCAAAGAGAACAAGGATGAAAAGAGAAGCCAAACGGAACGAGAAGAACGAACTAGAAAGAAGAGGAAAAGGGAAAGGAAAAGAACAGACGAAACCGGCACCTGTTTCTTTCTTCTTGTTCGGTACTATTGATACCTCTGCATTGGGCATGCCCTGCCCTGCCCTGGTATCCGAGTATCACAGCGTCGCGTTTCAGCCCGGCCCTACTTATCCTGCGACTTGGGGTCGCCCCCTTGGCCCCCTCCTATTTTCTTCCTTCTATTGTAAGCATAGCAGATTGTAACGACGCCCATTGCCCATCTTCTCGTCCTACTCGTATGAAACAGTAAGCTGCTGTTGCGCTCTTGGCGTCGCCATGTTGCATTGTCATTAGCTGCCAGGCAGAGTCAGGAAGGGGGTCAATTATCAAAGGCTTCGTCAAAATCATCGCAGAAATCAAAGAGAGCAAAAGTATCGCCATATAATGAATAGCATTAGATTATTGAATGGTATGTTGGTATTGGTATAAGGAGACTGGCTCGTAGATGGTGTATCTTGGTATGAAGAGAATGAACGAAGGAGTGAATAAATACATAAAAAAATGAATGTGTAAGTGTAAACGCAAAGGTGGTGCTGCGACTCAAACCTTGTCTGCCGTTGCTCACCCAAACAAACCGCCCGCTGTAGATTACAGATATAAGAAATAGAAAACAAATAGAAAACAAAAGAATATATATATCAAGACATATCAAGAAGGGGAAAGAGAAAGAATCAAAACTTAAATCAAGAAATACCAACACCAGCCAGCGTCGTGCCCGCGCTCACTTGCAGGTCCACAAGATTGATCGAGTTGCCATTGGGCAGCGTAATGTTCTGCGCCACATCGGCCACCGACTCGTTCTTGTTCGCCGCTGTCGTCGCGTTTGTAAAGAAACGCTGCAGCGCGCTCTGGGCGCCTTCTGCACTGCTCAGCGATCCCTGCTGCAAGATAAACAACACTGCCACGCGTGCAAAGTCGAGAATGTCCTCCGTCACCGTAAACGTCGCCGTGGGATCCGCAGACGACAGTGTGCCTGTCGCTGTTGCGGTGCTGCTGCTGCTGCTGCTGCTGCTGCTGGAACTACTACTACTCTCACCAGCACTGGTGGTAGTAGTAGACGACGATCTCGTCGATGTCAAGCCTGGCGTGACCGTCGTCGTCACCGTCGTTGTCGACGATGGCACAACAATAGACGGCGTGATCTGCGTCAGCGTGGTGCCTGCGACTGTGCTGAATCCAGCTGCCCGTCTGAGCCTGTTGGCAGCCGCAGAAGCTGTCGCTTCTACTGTGACGGTCACAACAGCCACGCCGCTAATCATGAACACAGTGTCGCTATCATCATCGCTGGCGGCATTGAACGCGTTGACTTCGGTACTGCCACTGCTCGACACGCGCACGGAACTTCCATCAAACGTCACCAGTGCATTCTCAGACGCGCAGCTCAGGTTGCCGCTGTTGAATGCGCCAAGAATCTCACTCGCCGACAGCGAGATAGAATAGTTTGCCGCTGCTTGCTCAATCAGGCGAGGGATTGCCGTGCCCAGAGTGACGTTTGTGAGTGTTGTGCCCACGTCCGTTGTCGTACACCCATTGTCGCCTGCCACCGTGCAGTCAAAGCCCGTAAAATCATTCGTACAGATGCACGAGCAGAATCCCTGGGCTGACACCACGGTCATGCCGCCGTTGGCACAGATAAGCTGGGCCTGGCATTCGGCCAGGGTCTTCGTGTTCTGCTTCCGGATCACAAAGAACTCCACAGGAATGATAATGGCTGCCGCAACAATGATCAGAATCACAATCACTGTAAGCACAAAGCCCCAAAGTGGCAGTCCACAGCACCGGCGCTTCTTGCGCTGCTGAGCGTTCTTCGCATCGGCAATATCAGCGTACTCGCCATCCTCAGCGTTCACCTGTCCAGCCAATCGACTGTTGCGGTAACCATATGGCGTTGGCCACGACCCGATCTGGTCCCGGAAACTCCTACGCATAGTGCGCCGGTTTGGTGGCTGGCCGGGTGGTGGAAACGCTGCCAGCATGTCCGACAATCCAGACTTGTATTTTTCAGTGTTGGCCTCGGAGTTGACACCGAGATTCCGCACATACATGCCCGGCGACATACTCAAGTCATCAATCCGACTTGCTGGGCGCTTTCCACGCTCAAGACTGGCTGCCAGGCGTGTTGCCCGCCGGATAAGATCTGGCAGACTTGTCAAGCTTCCGCGAGCTTCGGCCTTGCGAACAGCATCGATATCTAGGCGTGGTGGACGGCGGATAGCCGACAACCGGCTATATTGTCTGGCGGAACCGCCAAATTCCTCACCAACAAATGGCATCTGTGGCGGGACAGAAGACCGCCGGTTAGGATTTGACGGATCCACGGCTGTTGCTATATCGTATGCATCCAGAATGCTGTCAGGGGTCATAGACGTGCCAGCTGTCGACTTGTTGGACGGCACGTTCAATGCAGACGACGATGAACCGTCAACATAACCAGTGCCACCAACGAACGGGGTGTTTGTAACCAAGGATGCCTTTGCACGCTTTCCGATGCTTGCACTACGGACAAGGTTTGTCTCATCGCCGTCTGGGCTGCCGAGTCCGCTGCGGCTACCATCTTCGCCATACCCGCTGTTGGACGATTCGCGGCCCTCTTCGGGAATATCATCGTAGTATGCCATGTTTTCAGGGTATGTCGGGCTCAATGCAAGAGATGAGCTGGAGCCCCAGTTGTCAGGCATGGCGGCACTGGAAGCATATGATGCATGCGAGCGAGTTCGCGGGCTCTCCTCGGGAATTGGCGACACATACGAGGCGTTGGAGTAGAATGATGATGCGCCACGACGGGCTGAAGGTGGAGGTCCTAGGTTGACGCTTCGCCGGGGCAGCGGCAGTGCTGCAACAGGTGGTGGGACTGGGACGGAAGTGGCGACGGGTGCAGAAACCGGGACAGGAAAATCGGGTATCGACCCAACCGAAGAAACAGTCGACGCACGCGATGCGGATGATGCTGACGATGGCAGTACCGTTGAGAGATCAGACACACGACTATCTTTCAATATTCTGGGTCGTGGTTGCAGTCCCTGGTCGCTGGGCTCAACAGGCTCCTCTGCTTGTGCCTGCTTCATGGTGTTGTATGCGAAAACTGTCGGCAACTGTTCCTGGATCTTGGAGCTGTCCAAAAGCGAGGGAACATGGCTTGGCCGTGGTGGCCGCTGCGGTGGTTCTGCACGGCCTGGTGGTGGGCGGTATGGTTCGACAGCCGGGGAAAGTAGCGGGGCTCCAAGTGGCCATTGCGGTGCTGGTGTAGGCCTAGATATTGCCATGCCAGAAGGACCGCCGATTGCTTGAGGCCGTGGTAATTGTCCACGAGGTGGTGATATTGGTGACTCTGATTGGTCTTGGCCGGCCAACTCCCGTCTCGCCGAGCTCGGGATCACGACTCGTTGGGCGATTTGTATTGGCGGTGCTTGCTGTGGTTGTGATGGCGGTTGCTGCGGTAGCTGTTGTATTTGTTGTAGCTGAGGATCTTGTGCCAGTTTTCTTGTAAATGTACCGAAACTATCGCGCGATCCTCCGGCCATGGCTCGTTCTCTTGCCCGGCGAATTGAGCCCATAGGCCCTGGCCGCGCCGCGGCCTCTCCATCCTCGTAGCCGCTCATAGAAAATCACTGCTCCCCAGGAGCTCAGGTGATTATTTGCTGAATTGTGAATCCGTGTCCAGCAGATGTAATCCTCCGCCTCTGCCAGATACTGCCCGCAGATACTTGGCGCGTCGTCGATATATCAGCCAGTGAAGCGTAACCTCTTTAGAATTTTAGACTCTTGTAAAACTGTCGTTGTTTTCAGTGATGTACTCGTCTCAGTTGACTTGTTGAGTGATGAAAATATTATCTGTAGCAAGGATTCATGACAAGAAAGCTCTGTGGAATATTGGGTATCGATTAAGGTCCGGACGGGTGTGAGAAGCTGTGCCTATTATCGTATTGCTGAAAAGAAAAACAAGGTGCGTTTAGTATACAAAAGTCGAGGGTCGAATGAGAAGCGAGAAACGAGTCGGACGAAGACGTAAGGTGACGAAATTAGATGGAAAAGTATAAAGAAAAGAAGCGAGTGTAGCAGGAGTGAGTGAAAGGCAGACGCTGTCGCCGGTAGAAAGTATTGTGGAATATCGAATGAGAGAAATAAAAAGAAAAGACGTGAATGGGAGGAAAAGAGATAGGGAGGGAAGAGAGAGAGAGGGAAAGGGAAAGTAGACGAAAGAGCCCAAGGCGTTCCAGAGATCAGAGACGAATGCAAGGAAGCAGGCGGGATATAATGGGCCCAGATACTTCTCGAACGGGTGGAAGACTGTCTGAGAGTTAGAGAGAGGTCAGGCAAAGTGGAACATGAGAGATATCGGGTATTCTGATTGTGAGAATAGGAAGCTGTTAATATGGATGGCTGTAGGGGTGCATCGATTGTCACGGCCAGGGCCAGCCTGGTATCTCGAGACAAGCAATCACTCGGAGGTATCCCGAGAAGATGGAGGGTATTGCCAGAGAAAGGATTTGTTGTTGGTAGCAAGAAAGGCCGACAAGACACTCGGCAGCAGCACAACTGCTACCAACAAGATCTGGGGATGCGAAGCGAGCAGCAGCAATGCACAAAAAGCAAAGACAAAAAAGCAAAGGGGAAGAAACAAAGGGGACGTTCGGGTCAGGACATGCAACATGCGCACGGAGGCCTATGGGAGCCCCATCAAGGCAAAGTGTATCTTGCGTTGTATAGGAGACGTGTACGCGAAAATAGTTGCTATCTCTCTTGGAGGGTGGAAGACTGTCCGCTTCTGGCCCAAGCCAAACTCTTAGCGAGAGAGGATGGGAGATTTGGGGAGGGAGGCGAGTGGCAGACTGAGGTAGCATCGACAAAGAGTGCGAGCAAAGAAAGCATCAAAACATCAGGGGGTGGGGAAAGGGGGTGTGAATACAGCCGGGTCGCAGGTTGAAGTGGTCAAAAGAAGATCACGTACTGTGGTGTTTCGAGATGTCCTATGTAGAAAGAGTAGATGTAAGTAGATGGTCGTGGATTGAGAGAAGTATTTTGTGAAGCTGTTGAGGGCCGATTCAAGAAATCGTAATGAAAATAAAATGTAAAGAAACGGCTGAGAGCTGAATGGATATCATGATGTAAGAGACACGCAAAAGGAGATGGCGAAGATATGAACAAATGGAGAGGCAAAACCGATGGCCAGCATATATGGATGTCATGTGGTACGCAGGCGGTGTTAGGAACTGGCATAACAAGAGATGCAGGAACATGCAATGCAAATGAGATGTACTATGTATAGGTAAATAGAAGCCGTGCAAAGGAGAGTGAGAGGGTAGATGCAGAGTCACACCACAGCGGATATGTGGTGTAACCGACAGTGAAGGGTCAAATATAGAAGTGGGGATACGGTAAGATAGATGAGAGAAAGGGTCTGTTGCAAGTGAGGCACAGTGAAAACAGTGAGAGGCAGAGAAGCAGATAGACAGAGAGCCAGAGAGTGTTTCAGGTATGCGGGACGGACAAGGTAGGTAAGGGATGGGGGGTAAGGTGAGGTTGCATAGAGAGCTGATCTGGTGGTAGCAAATGAGGAGACAGGAGAGGACGATAAAAGACAAGAGAGTTGACAAAATACAACAAATGTCGAGCATTGCCTTGCCAAGACATATCTTACCTTTAGACGACGTCGAGAAAGCCGTGAAGATCAAGCGGGCCATCAATCAGGAACACACGTTGGCGAAAGCTAGGACCAGCAGATGAGCAGATTGGCAGATAGGCAGATAGGCAGATAGGCAGATGAGCGGACAGAAATGCGACGTCTTGTCAGTATGTTGCAAGTTGCGCTAGTGTGCAGTGTGCTATCGATACAGTCTAATAGAGTCGATTAGAGTTGTTGAGATGTCGATGTTGGTGACAAGAAGACGATGATCGGTGAAGATGTTGATCTCGGATTAGACGGTTGCGTTTCGGGCGAATTCGGTCGGACAATGCAATTGTCCAAGGTAGAGATATTCGAGTAGGAGGTAGAAAGAACGGCGTCAAAGAGAGACCGTTGACAAAGAGTAGCAAGACGGAGAAAGATATCAAATGATCAATGCCAAAGATCAGAGCTGCCAAAGGACCAAACTGGGTCGAAGTCGTATCGTATCGTACAAGCCGAGATGCGGAAACAAAACAAAAACAACAGTGTGCAACGATGTAACAGCGACAGCAAAGAAAAATCGACGAGAAAATAGAAATCCGACACTGATGGAGACGGCAGCAAGAAAATAGAAGAAAAAGGCGCGAAGAAAAAAAAGATGAGGAAGAAGGAAAAGAGGAAAAGAGGTCAACGCGAATCTGGGCGCGGTAGTTTCGCGGTATCGAGGCGGGCATTTGACGCAGACGGCAGGCACGACGAACCTGAGGGAAAGAGCAAAAACCAAAGTAGCGGGAACGGGAAGGAACGATGGGATGATGACAACTCAATGTACTCCAGAATACGGAAAACGGAAGGGAAATAACATAGGGCAGGTAAGAGCCAGCCTCTCAAGTTTCTATTGGGAAGGAACAACTGCTGAAGAAGAAGGAGCGGTCAGGCATACCTCGGACTGGACACGGAGAAAAAGAAGCCTGTGTAAATCTGAAAATCCAAGAATAACCAGAGCTAATGCAAAGCAATACCATTAAAGTCGGACTAAATAAAGACGAAAACAGATAGTAAATATCTAAATATTACACACCGATGCAGGTACAAGAGAGGGGCCGCCGTGGTTGCAGCCACTAATTAGGTCGGCGCGTTCACGATGGGAGTCTTTATTGGGACGTCAAAGCTCAGGGGAAAAGACAAGAGGAAAGAGGTAAGGCGGAAGAACGAAGCAGCTAGCAGCTAGCAGCTACATAGTAGGCAATGTCTAGGCTCATACATACAGCCAAAGTACTGAGCAAAGTTGGCATCCGATGTGATGAAAAGATACTTGAGAAAGGGCCAGACGCCCACTACGCCAGTGTGTAAATACGACATGCTACGGGGACAAAGTAAGATATCTTATAGTAGTGGGAATATTGCTAAATGCTCCGTAGTCGATGATACTATGTGCAGAGTAGTTGCGGAAAGACGTGATACTTTACCATGTGAATAACACACTGGACGGTGCATTGTAGTATCTACTGTGACAGCACGGAATATGGGGGACCCGAAGCGGGATGGCACCCGAGATGAGCGATAGCGAGTATTGCGTACTGCGGAAGAGAGGTCAAGTCTCTGAAGCCATGATCTCAGGGTCGGTGATTCGCTTATATAATACTTGATGACAGCGTCTGTCCCTTTTCGTTGTGTTTTTGTTCTGGCGATCACTGTATATTGGTGGCAGTCGCGCCTTCTTCATCCAGCGCTGTCTGCAAATATGACGACTCCAGCGCGAAGAGAACCCCTCTCATCAAACCACACATACTGCCAGCGCCTACAGCACTCTCGACACTCAATAAGCATCTCCAGACGCAAGACATCATAAAAAGATCAGCAGTGAAAGCGCTGGGCTGGCTGGCCATTGCGCCGTTTGAGCAGACATTTTATATTTCTCTACAGAGTAGTGCGGCGCCAACGCAACGGGGCCGTTGTATTTAACTTGGCTATTTTCTCTCTATTTTTTCTTTTCTTTTCTTTACTATTGAGAAATGGGTCAGGCGCCCCCATCGATAATTTCATATTCGGAACAAAAAGTGAGAGAATTACCGTATTGCCAACAGTCAACGCCGCACTATCGAGCTATCATCGAACAACCAAATCGTAACGAGGCCATGGCGCATGGATCCTGAAACCATAGCGTGGTTCTAACACACCAGGTCCAATCAGGAAGGCGTGCCGAGTTGATGGGAGAGGGGTCCACAGCCAATAAGGTGTACTACAGTGTGCCAGAATACGACCGTTGGACGGTACTTTTGGGTTGAGCTGGTGTGGTCGGAAAACGGCGACCAGAGAGACCGGGGAAGCTGATGCAAACAGAATTCCTGTTGACGAATGAATACGATGTAGAGGAATATACAGGAATGAGGATTGAGCAAGGATGAAGACGAGGATGCGAACTACAAAGGATGAAGCAGCCGAGGGGTGCGACAGGATGGCAGAGATGAGAACAAAGGCAGTGACAAGGGAAAGACACAAAAGACAAGAAAATCCAATGGGCTACAACGCAGGCTATGGGTGGGCTGTAACAAATACGGGTGGGGGCTTGCGGAGGGCTGAGTCTTCGATTCTCGTGAAGGGTATGTAAGATATTGCATTGATGGAGGCAGCTGATCGCAGCTGAAATCCGTGCCAGCCCTGAAAAATCTATGGCTTTTGTGTATTTTGGCCAGGCCATGGCTAAAGTGATCAACCAAGATGCAAGAGATGATGGGACTGTTCTAGCATTCAAGACACTGTCAAAGAAGACGTGGCCTTCAAATCGGTCGGCCAGGCCGGGCCACTGGTTCGGCTGATGTGGCGGGAAGATCCTCTCGTTGAAATAATTTGGTGGCTGATGGATGGCTACGGGATGGCCATTAATGGTAACACGAGACGGCCTAGATGGCATGTAGCAGTGAGATCTTGGCGATAGATCTCGGAGTCAAAGGTCGTTGCGGTCTGCGGTCTTGGTGCTCGGCTACCAGCATTGCGAACCGAACTCTGCCATCGAATGTCTTGATTTTGAAATCATTCCGTCTGCTTATCGCTGCGAGTCTGCTTTTACTTTGGCATTTGCTTTTGCTTTCATAGTTCAGTACATATCTCAATGAGACTGTCTCTCGTGCCTATCCGTGCCGTGTTTCAGTTTAATGTTTAATAAGTGTCCAAGACAGCGTCGACGGCAGAATCGTGTAACCGTCACGTAGGTCGTTCAAACTAGAAGATATGGAAGAAGGAGAAGACAGAACGAAAAGATAAATCGGGATAAAAGCCAAGAAAAGCACCAGATGGCCGATGGACTGACAGACCGACTGGCCGACTGGCTGACGATTGACTCTCCACGATACACTCCGACGCCCGCTCAGGCGAAACACAGCATACGTGTCGGCCTCAACCAAAGACATTACGTAGTCGCACAATGCAAACAGAATGTCAATGGCGCTTATTCGTGTTTACCATCATGCTCGAAACATATTTCATTTCAAATAATTTCAAGGAACTGCATATGAATACACAGGGGTCCCTAAACACATCCAACACAAAACGCAAGCTGGGAGCATTTGATGACGAGCTCTGCTGCTTACTCAGTATCACATTGATTCAGGTAGAGTATCTCATCTCCCAGACATTTTCCAACCCTGGACTGTACACATGGGCTGTGTCAGAGATGGGTTATAAAGCAGGGAAGTGGTCTTTCAGCTCGTTTGTCGTAATTTTATATTGCAAGAGGTTGATTACTGATTAATAGCGTCACCGAGACATCAATTTCTTGATGCTGTGTTTGTTGGCTGTATATTCAGTTCATGTCCGCCCGCATCGCCCCATATCCATGGACTAGAAACATGGTAAATCAGAATTAATATCTGTGTCTGATAGAGTATGAAACTCAGTTGCAAGCGCACAGCGAGACATTTCCAGAGAATAGATCAGCGAAAAGGATCTTTGAGAACCTCGCTCGGAAATCACCATCACTCCACGTCTCTAGTTAGCCTGTCGGCTCGCTTTTCTGCTTGCTCGTCCGCCTTTTCAGCTCTTCTGGCGTCTGGCTCCGGCACTGGTTCTCTCATATTTTTCGTCTGGTCTGGCGATAGTAGGTCTTGTGCTGTTTTGCACTGCTTGGCTTGCTCCTTGGCAGTCTCCTTCTCAATCTTCCTTCGCGTCTGATGGCAAATTCTCTAGATTGCGCACAATGATGCAGGACATATTCCGTGCTCGCCGGCTCTCAATGGTTTCTTTGAGTTTCTCGTCTTTTCTATATGGCCCCCGTCCGCTTCCGTCCACTCTTGGCTTGGCCATGGGCATAGCGGCCTATCGACTTTCCATATCAAGCGGTAATGCCCATCCAGTTATTTCCAGATAGCCTAGATGCCCAGTGTCTGCCCGCCGAGTGGCAGCAGCAGCGGCTCGTCGGGGCCTATTCCACGACAGTCTGCATTCCATCGAGTCCACTATCGTTGCGTGTGGTCCATGTGGCTCAAATAGGGCTCAGCCAGCGACAGCATTGTCATGGCAGGATGGGGCGATACGGTGATGTCCAGGTCATCGATAAATGTCATGGATGTCGCCACATCGATCCTGTCAAATGGGACTGCAGAGCCGGTGTGTAGACGTGATGCAAATACGGACCGGCTCAGAAGGCGAAATTCGGCAGCTCCTGCCGTAGATTGTGGCAGCATTTGAGTGGCACCGACGCGCATCTTCTTGAACTTCAGCCTCTATTCGGCTTTGGATGGTGATTCCGGACAGCAGCCCAGGAAATAACAGTTCGATCCGTTCACCATTTTTAATCAAGCGGACTGGCAGCTAGCACTGTGCTTGGGGGTGAGCTACAGGAGTAGAGCTCCCCTTTTGGCTATTTGCGAGTAAATTGCACTCGCATCGTCGTTTGTACTACTCGTGTTGCTAATGGTGTAAGTCATTATTAGCATTGTGAGGACGGTCGCCAATCTTTAAGCTTCGGCTTTTTTAAAAATTTTAAAAAAGGGGGGGGGGGCATTAGCAGCCTCTATTATCATAAACCAGAATTTTCCGTCTCTAACATTTCTTAATCCCCCAAGTCTACATCGTAGATGTCTCACAGAAGCCCATGCAGCCCTTGATTTTGACTTACACGAAGCGATCGGCAGCGCACTAACGGCCAAAGTACCCCGAATTGAAGTAAGATCAGCACAGCTGGTCAGAAATACATGATGGCGTTCTGTACGGAGTAAGTGTTTGTTTTGTACAGAGCATGGAGTTTACTCGCTGGCTGCAATGTACATACTATGTAGGGCACGGTCATGTTGGCTGCCTCTTGGTATGTTTGGATGCTGTGTTGGAGATGACTCTAAGCCTCTTGAAAGCAGTTTTTGTTAGATGGCTATTTCGAGCTGATTACTGATTATTGCACTTTGGTGATGTGTTGTAGAGTAGTTGTTATAAAAGTAGTGTGTGGTATGAAGTCATTAAAGGACAAAGCTATGTATGTGCATTCAATTTTAAAAAAAATAGCAGAATAAGAAAAAATTTTTGCTGATGAATAATTCAAATAACAAAAACGCTCATGAGCGAATAAAATATTCATACGTCTAAATTATTACAAATATAACATAAATAATAGGGGGGTAATATTAGAACCCAAAAAGTTTCAAAATGATACAAAATATCACAAAATGAAAGGATGTCGTTGTTGATGTGATTAGGAGAGCCACTTCAAGGATTACATAATCGATGTTAACAAAGCCATTCTGCCGCCCTTGACCACGCGGAGAAACGTTTGTGCGACCAACATTTTTCAAGGTGGACCCCCCAGAAAAGCTATTTTGTCGCGCCTCTTTCATATCGTGTCCGGCATTCTCTCTCCTCTTCATACTTTTCTGCAGTACCTGCTTGCAGTATGTAGCCGCAGTCTCGTCGCACCATGTGCACATGGCAAATCTCGTCGATATATACGAGTTTCCCTCAATGGTAAGATACATCTGTCTACGCAACACGCACGTCCTCCAGACGACTACCTGATGAAAATAATTTGCGATTGATCCCTTGTTGGTGGCCACATCGCCTGTGAGCTATACCACCTGGTTAAATGAAAGTTCATTCTTACATATTCTGATCCATGTCGCTTTCTGGAGAATTTGCCTGTGCCAAACACAACAACCAGCGAGAACACAAACTAACTGTGTCAGATATTGGATTCACTCCATCAAACCACGACGACGGCTTGGTCTTTAGACCACAAGGGAGCTGGAGACACGGTACCTATGGGCATACTGGGCATTATGGCATATCCAGGCAGAAAAGTCTAGGCTGAGGCTGGGCAATGGTCCACTGGTCTGGTGCATCGCGTAGTTTGAAGCATTGCCGGGGTGGCCGGCTTGTTATTTTGTGACAAAGAGCATCGCTACCCATGGGTGCAACTTTGTCTCACATAACAAGCACGTAGTTTGGCTGTGAGGCTGTTTGGCCAATAAAAGCTCTCCCTGTACTATGTAGCAGCTGTTCACGTATTGCCATCAAGACTATGACACGGCGTCACGTATTTTGAGCACGCTCAAGTATGGATTGCGGCAGCTTTCTGAAAACCTAGGGTTTTAAGAAGCTGGGTTTTCTGCGGAAGGGCGGTGATACAAAATTGCGGCCTTCTTGCAAGCCTCCCAGTTGTCACGCTCCCAAGTTTGATACTGTTCATGCCTACGGTAAAACACACCGTGTTACCATTATGGATGCATCAGCATTACTCATGGAAATCCGGATCAAGGGCCTTTACGGCTGGCTTTTCCCACGGCTGGATATCGCAGTTTTTTTGTCCCGAACCGAGCGCCGGCCGAAGTTTCAGCCTAGTGGCATCGAGCCCTCTCTCCATTCATTCAAACGCGGGAAATGAGCCCGAGCTCTTGGCCGGCGATGGTGTCTTATTTTCGCGCATCAAGTCGCCCACCGTGGGCTTGTGATATTTGTATGGATTACGGTGTTTTCACGTGTCAGAGTGTTTCCAGGCCCACCCAGGAGAATGCACAGCACCCTACCGCATCTCTGTTTAGATTCGTCTGAAACAATCCGGGGCAGTTCAGACCAACAGACGTAGAGGGTTTGGGTTGTATTAACTACGTAGATATCTTGAGTGATGATGGCGAGGTGTTTTGGTCTGTTTATTTTTCTTCAACTTATTTTTGAAAAAGAGAAATACTATTTGTCTTTCTCCGTGTAAATTAAATTAAAGTAGAAATATAAACAGCATAAGCAACATTACGAAACCCCATTAAAACAATATCAATGAGAAAAGATAACAATAAGAAACAATTATCAAACCACTCCTTCCGTACGAAAAACAAAGTGAGCAGGTTCGTAATGCCGTTGCTTGGGAGGGCCGAGAAGCAATTGCTGTTGCTTTTGACGACCGCTGTCAGAAACTCTGTTGCGTGCTGCCGCAGCAGCCTGCTAGCCTGTGATTAGCTCTCCCACATGGATGCGTAATGGCCCTTCATCGCGAGAAGCTCGTTATGTGTGCCTCTATTTTCCTGGGATAAGTAGTGCAGGCAGCTGCACGCGACGGTGATCTTGAGACTTCAAATACTGCGACCAATGCCGTAGACCCGCGATCCAGTATTGCACACCACCTGGCCGTGCAAATGCATCCAGCGAAGCCACCAAATTTCCCGACCTCTGAACCAGTGCGGCATCACCCAAGATGTTGCAAATTGATAAAACGATCACTCGCGTCGTACCACCGTTGGTCAACGGAAAATGTTCAATAGCTTTCAGTGCCTTGTTCCAATGATGCAGGGCACCATTGTTATCGGAGGCCACGTGGCGTATCTTGGCTCGTGTAATATACAGCCGAAGCTTCTCAAGTTTCAGGAGGCCGGCGCGGGTGCCGATAACCAAGGCAAGCTGTTCTGCCTCTTCGTGCCGTCCCTGAGCAAATAGAGCTTCCGCGAGAGACAATTCCAGAGATGATTTGCCAGTCAAGATGCCTTTTGTTTCCAGCCGTGCGATTTCTGTGCGAAGATGGGTTTCGGCGGATTTGGGATCGTCGAACTCTCGAAGCGAGTCCGCAAGCTCGCAGGCAAATCCAGGCAAGTCTTCGTCAAAACTGAGGTCCTTCTTCCGCCGCTCAGCCGTTTCTCTCGCCTTGTGAAGATACTGTAGCGATTTATTGAACTTGCCTTGAAACCGCATAATTTTTCCAAGCAGCATGTTTTTGCGGAAGAGCACAACATCCTCCATTGGAGACGGGCTGCCTTGAAGTGGACTCCAGTCCTGTAACAGTTTCTCGGCAGCAAAGAGATCGTCGAATTGGATGCAGTCTAAAGAACGCTGGATGGTTGTTCGGCCTATTGCTGACTGCATCCTTCGATCCGTAGGGCTTGGTCCTCTCCGGTTGAAGTCGCAGGGACGATTGGCCGCTCGCGCGTCCCCAGCAATCCTGGCTAGAACGGTATGTGACTGTGCGATGCAAGAGTCGAGATATGGGTCCTTAAGGTCACAAGCAAAGAAGCCCGCCCGCTCAATTGCGAATTTCTTCCACTGCATGCCAGGAAACCGAAATGCCTCACAGAGTGTGAGAACGAGGTCGATTGTAGTATCCGTGTCGAGTTGATTGGTGTCGGGTTGAAATGCCTGTAGAGCGTGTCGAAAATGTGGCAAGAACAATCTTACGTTCGGCACGCTACGCCTGTTAGGGAGTGCTATTGAATGCGTGCACGGAGGATTCAACTTACCTAGGCTCGACGTTTTTCCACGGGATCGATTTGAACAGGATAAGCAAAGTCTGATGTCTCCAAAAGGAGATGTGCGCTACAGGCAGAGCCTTGTGAACGCGATCCGTAATGTCTCTGTCTAAGGCATAGGTCCCGTCCGCGTTTTTGGAAATGGCCGACAAGAGGACGAGCTCGCCAAAGGCTTTGTTTAAACGCTCGGCGACTGATAGTAAACACTTCAGCTTTGGCACGAGATCAGCCACCTCAACTTCCTCGATCTCGCCTTCGGTATTCCAACGTCTTCGAGGCGATGCTCCACGGACGAGCATATTCTCTGGGATTTTGTCCAAAGTCGAGAAGAAGGACAAGAGTGTCAATAAAACATTGGCATCCTCGGAAAGGGCGTTGTTGGATCCAGGAGCCACAAATACAGCTGCGAGGGACGGGATTGTCCATGCATTTTGTGCCTCCCAGGCGGTGTGCAGAGCGTTAGATGCGGATGTGCTTCGGCTGGTATTCGGACACGATGTAAGCTTTGTCACTAAGGAGCGTTCTGCTGGGAGGTGTTAGCGGACAGGATCGACATTCGGTGATTGCTGTTGGGCTCGTACCAAATATCTCGTTCGTGGCGTTGCCGATGAGAGTAGGGGCAGACTGAGTCGATGTGCGTTTGGCGAGTATAGGACGCCCGCGATGCCGTCGGCCGTAGCATGTGTGCTTGTTGATGTAGGATATCCCACATGAACACATAATGGGCCCTTTTTGGCGAAAAGCCGTCTGCCCAGATAGCAGACTGCGCCTCATGTTGGATGGTGTTGTTGGTGTGAGGCTGTGAGAGGACATCGGTTTGGGCTGTTGGGGACGTACACGAAAGGGATTTGAACATATCTCGAGGGTGGGAGGAGGAGCGGGGACGAGGCTGCTAACACCCAACGTTTCGGCACCAAACGGCGCGGTTCTGGCTGGGCTCACAATCAAGCCGAGCTCCTCAAGCAGGATGCAAAGACCCTTGTCCTTCTTGGGCTGTGCTTGACGCAGACCGACCTTAGCGATTACGGCCAGCAGCGCCTGGCCGTTCTTCTCGATATGGCACGAGTGCTGGGGAGCGATGCATGCTGTCAGGCCATCTTTGAAGACAGCGTAGTCACGTCTTATAGAGGCCTTACCCTGCTTCTTCGACCGGAATAAACATCGCACAGATTTATATTAATACATTATGTCTAGGGTTTAAGGATAAGCTCGGGGCTAATATAGAACCCGTCGCTAGGACGACGCCTAATAATCGCATAGACGTTAATACCGTCTTTTTGCAACTTAATGTACCGCCAAATTCTACGCCAGCTATAAAAAACACTCCTTTACATCGCAACTTTACTTTGCCGCCGATTGTCTTGCCACCGCCATTGGCTCTGACTCTAGGTAGTGCTTCGCTTGTTCCAGGCAATATTTACTACCGTTCCTGCCTAAGCCACCCACCATCGCTGTGTTTTATGATACGGGCCGTGGCGAATTCAAATATGAGATGTCTCATAACCACTACGGTACATACGAGCTCTGCTTATCGAAAAATGGGACTCCCGGCAATGGTCGATTTCTGATCGCTGCTATAACGCTCGAAGGCGAGTTTCAAACTGGCAAAGCACGGTCTATTGTTTTCCGCAATATCGGATGCACTGTGGTCAATAAGGATATCTATATAATTTGGAAGCATTCTCGCATTTTGCTTTTTTTGAAGCAATGCCGCACATTCTAACGGTTGAGGTTGTTAAAACTGATGTCACAGATGTAACTATCGCTTATTTCGCTCCTTTCTGTTGATATAACGCGGAAAAATGTCGGTTGTGTGCAACCAAATTTCTTTATGGAATTGTTCCATTGACATCAACCAAACTCCCTCTTCCAGAGTGTCGAGATCCTCATTTAAAAAAACGCCGCCGTACTCCTTGTTATCTAGGGTGAGTGCGACTGAAGCAGCCTCGTCATAGTCGCCGAACTCAAAGCTGCTTGGACGTGTCCTATGAAACTACCATATTATTCATCAGTCTTGCATATAGCACAAAATAACAGAACCTTCTTTAGGACATTCGGGAGCTCTTACCCACGACGCTACCACTGCGAGGACCTCTTGATCGGTCGATGTTTCGACATTAAGAAACATGGCCTGCGACGCCATCGACTTCTTAGTACAGCGGTCTGCTCGGTCGTATGAATTTACTACCTCGTGTATCGATAGTCGGTTAGCGGAGATGGGCAGCTTCTCCCAGGAGTAGACAACCAAAGTATTTATTGCGTCAATGTTACGCAAGACAGCGTTATCTCTATACACCTTATCGAGGTCGCTTAGGGCGTCGTCGCTTTAAAAGTCCGCTTTCGTGTGGGACAAGGCTTTGTCTCTTAATTATCTTTGGATCGAGGCTGTGAAGAACAGCTGGAGGTTTAGGTCGTGGTGTCAAGCATGACGTAAAGCGCCCATTTTGACCGAAGCCCCCTCTGTCGTGTTGGACGCGGGGTAAAATCAATCATTTTCGGGCCGGGTCGGATAAAATCGGCGCCGTCTTCCGGAGGCTTCTCGTTTTCGCGATTATGATGCTAGGAAGTTCAAACGCGAGAAGACGGGAGTTGAAGGCATATAAATAAATAAAATTTTAGGGAAGGGTGTAAGGAGTGAGGAAAGATATTGTGAGTAATATTGCAATTTCACCGGGCAAAATGTCCCAAATGTATCAGTCAACTGTTGGTGGCAACTTACGCAAAGACGTATGCAGGGCGTACATGGTATGGATTCTGCAACTCTCCCAACCCAGCCGATGAGCAAACCGGAGTCTAACGGCGAGATCCCTACCGGGCGTGGTCTCTTTGACAATTGGCCTGTAGGGCACCATGTCTTCAAGAAGTACCGCGACGATGACATAGTGAAACTTAGTGAGGCTCTCCAAGCAAACAATCTCGCCGCTGTCGATGACCTCATTACCATTTTCATGGCCAAAGGGCATACGATACACCAACTTTCCGACATTCTGCACGAAGCGGTGGCTGTGGACAATGCCGAGTTTGCAGAGAAGCTAATTTGGCGACGGATAATCCTCACCGACTCCTATATCTACACGGCTGTCAAGTCGCATTCTAAGCGCTGCCTAGAACTATTTTTTCGATACCACGTTAACATTAATAAGCCTAATGGTGCCACGGAGCCCCCAATATGGTCATATTCCGCAGCCGACCGAGAAATGGTCTACTGGCTGATCGAACACGGCGCCGACCTCAATGTGCACGCCGAGTGCGACTACACAACACCTATGTCCGACGTTGTACGCTATGCTGCGCCTGATCTAGTGCGGGACCTTCTTAACGACCCACGCCATCTCGTCGATGTCTTCAAGGGCGACCTGCTACACCGTGCCCTCGACCGCAAGACTAACGTTGTGCCCGTCCTCACCATGCTCCTCGACCACGGCGCGCCCATCAACGAGGGCCTATATGCGCGCCATCTCGCCTCGCAGAACATGTATTTTTTCATGCCACGGGGCCCGCCACTGCACAAGGCCGCGGAGGAGGGCCAGCTCGATGTTGTGTGTTTCTTGCTTAGACGCCACGCCGACGTGTCCATCCGTGACACGAAGGGCAAGACGGCTATTTTCTATGCCCAGAAAATGGGACATACAGAAATCGTCAAGGTCCTGGAGAAGGCCATGGCCGAGTTCAAAAGCCAACGTCTGTAAAGGAAGTATAGTACGAACAGAATGTCGGGCTGTGTGATTGATGTTGCGGAGATTGTGTTTTCTCTTTGCTCGTTGCTCTTTGTCTCTTTTTATTCTTGATATCACATTTGCAATTTCACGATGCTGTGTTGCCGCATCCCAGTGTAGCAAATAAAGCCAGTTTTCTCAACCCCCAACAAAAAAATTCAAATCACATTGTCAAACATAGCATCTTTGTAGGCCATGACCGGCACCGGCGTTTGAGAGCCATCGCCATTCCCGGAGTCACGACTCACCTGCCTCTTCCACTTAAATATCGCGCTAGAAAGCTTTCTGCCACCACCGCGCGGCGTGTCTGCATCTTTGCCCTCGATACAAAATTCCCGACAACGTGTTTTTTCTGCAGTACGTCGATACCCGTCCCCTGCTGATCCCATATACTTTGCCCAGGCTTGTTAAATTCACGTGACAGGTCTCCGGCTCATAGAAGATGGCGGTGTCGTCCCACCACAGGACGCTGTACTGCGACGATATAGCCCTGCGCAGCAAGATGTAGTTTCCACGCAGGACTCTGAATCCAGTCCATACTTGTTGAAAAGAGGGCTCGGGTCAATCCCCAGAGCCTCGCAAAGAAAGCAGCCGTCCTGAAGTGGCACCCACAACACTTCATCCCGCCTGACAATGGCTCCGTGCATGTCAAGTCGATGAATAGAGCGAAGGCGCATTATGCCGTCCACGTTGCCCGCTTTGTAGATGTCGTTTATGTTGATATAGCCGTTTTCGTCGTCCGTGGCGATCTCACAGCCGTTAATAATGAGGGCCGTCGGCATAAAAGCGTCGACAAGTGCTGCGCCGTCCTCGTCGTCATTATCGCCGTTGCCCCGCCAAACTGTGCTGCGTGGAAGTGATTGGTCGGGGTCGCCCACCAAAATCTTGCCATCCTCTTCGAGAAGGGCCGCTACCTCTGCCGCCCCTGGATCAACTTCATGGTACGCCACGAGTAGTCCTCTGGCGGCGCCATCCTTGCCAGGGGAGTGGACAACTTAGTCGCTCAACTCTCCAAGTCTCGAGAAAGGGCAGAAAGAGTGGAAACTGGGAGTTGCATCCGACGTTGGTTGCGGTGCAGCGCCCTGGACTGTATTTGTAGCACGATGATGCCCGCTGAGAGACGAACCGGCCCCAAGGGCATGAGAGGGGTCTAGCCAACAGTTTTCGTATATGCTTGGCTCCGATGGCGACTCGGCAGCAGGACTTGTGCTGAACGATGAGTCATGAGCATGAACCTGTGGCTCGTTATGGGAGGCGGCCAAGGGCCATGGCTCAAAGGCACTGGCACAGTCGGGACATAATTGTTAGTCTCAGGAAAAGCGGGACCAATACCGTTGTCAAGCTTGTCTTGGCCGGATTCGGCCCGGTAGCCGTGTGGATCTGACGCCCACGTGTGGTTCGACCGGTCTCCACCAGGAGACAGTGGGGACGGTGCAAACGATCTCACAGATGCCGGGCGCGTGCTAGAAAGGACGCTGCTGTGCGAATGCGAATTTTTATGCCGCTTCGGACGGGTCCGTGAGGACGACGAGCGTGATGCCGAATGGGATCGGCCTGTCGTGTGCCTTGTCCTGTATTGCGAACCTTGTTGTGTAGATGCCGGATGCACGCCAGCATAATAGAAGCGGTCGTAGTCGTGGCTGTCCATTCGCTCTGTGGCGATCTCGTCCGGTATTGCCTCAGCCTCCGCGTCTGAGTTGGCATAGAAAATCTGGGTGACGGGGTCAGGCACAGGCCACTGATCTGGGATCGCACCGGCAGCCACGCCGTCGTCGGCCAAGGCACCGGGGGTAAAAAAGAAATGCCCCAAGCATTCGTGTGCCGAGGGTCGGTCGTCTGGACGGTCTGCCAACAACTGCACGCCCAGATCAAAATGAGCGGGCAGGGGTGAGGCTTGGGCAGCCAGCAGCTGCCGTTGCTTTAAGACGGCGTCCAGGTATGGCTTTGCTCCGCGGCGTGTTCCATGGCGGCGGCGTACTTTGAATGCCACCCCAAACAGCTTGAGCATAACAACGCCAACGGAAAACATGTCCACCTTATTGGTGAACGGCCCGAGCCTTCTGACGATCTCGGGGGCTACGTACAAGGGCGAGCCACAAAAGGTGTTGAACTTGTCCAAGACTGGGGGTGCTGGCTGGTGCCATCATCGTCTTCGAGGACTAGCGCGTCCGCGCTCACAAACTTGTCATTGTGTTGGTTTACAAGGAGGGCTTTGTCTCCCTGTATAACAAATATTGTTTTGTTGTTCGCCATAGTGAAGGTCGGGTTGTGGCTGTGTTGTTGAGTTTGGTACTGTTTGAATGTTGGTGTTTGAATAAGAAAACAGAAAAGGTGTTAAAAGAGAAGATGAACAGTTGATGTGACGGAGAGAGGTAGAGACGAGTCGAAGCGATGAGGACACAATGTGGGGAAAAGAAAAGACGAGAGAAACAAAAGTAGGCAACCAGTCGGGGGAAGCAAGTATCTTTTATGTGACTGGACAACCTAGGCCTTTACATTTTGTTTATCTGGTCGAAAGAAGGGCCGCCATCTGAGGATATACGTGTTTGACAACATTGGTTGGCTTACGAGACTTGCTTTGGACGAAGTATTCAGAAACCCACACACACAACCACGGATTTAGAGACGCGGCCGTGATTGTACGATAACTTCATGCATTTTCTAGGCGGCTAGGGCCCTGTCCTAGAAACGCCAGTGCCAGCAGGAAATAACTTTGTTCAGTAGAAAACTAGAGACATCCCGAAAAAGGAAACCTGTGCTACTAAAAATGCACCAAAACGCTGGTTTCCGACGGAAACTGACGAAGACCTCTATGAGCAAGGATGTCGTGATATCTTATTGTATGATACTTTAGATGTTGTTGATGCTTTTATTATTGTTTTTATCGACGATGTTATAACGTTTGTAATGTTCGTGATGTTCGTAATATTTATGACATTTGTGAGTATTCGGGATAAATAAATATTTTGTTAAATAATCATTAATATTACAAGTAAAAAAAAACATTAATAAAGTATAACAAGAGTATCAATAGCAGTATCAAACATCAAATAAAAGATTCAAAAGATTCAAAAGATTCAAAAGATTCAAAAGATTCAAAAGATTCAAAAGATTACTGACGTTTCTTATTTCCTGCTGGCACTTTTCTAGGACAGGACCCTAGGAGCGGGCCGGGGCTATTTATCTATTTGCTATTTTATCGTCCAATAAGGCGGGGTAAGATAACTACGCGCCTGCTGTTCATAGTGTAGCAAAAAAGCCCATTTCCAAACGCGACTCGACCACAGCAATTGACAAAGCTATACTCACCTTGCTCCAAGTCTCGACTGCAAAAGGCCGTCCGCCATTCGAACATTGCAACGACAGATTCATTCATTTTCCTCAATTATTTCCCTCCAGTCCCCATCTACTCCAGCCGACATAACCTGACAACTCCTTCCTTTTCCTCCGGCATTTTCAACATCACCTATGACGATGAGCGGCGTGCCGGAAGCTGCTGTCGAGAAGCACACTATGCATTATCCAAGAAAGCGCTGCCCGCCATCTCGACAGCTGTATTACAATAGACTATGGAGTGCAATCTTCAACATCAGTAGAAGGCTAAGCAAACTTGCGATACTCGGGCGTCCTGGCCAGTGGATTCTGCATCACGAAGACCTTTATCGGCCAACTCTAGACACTCGGCCGCAATCTCGAAACCCCGACGAAGAAGTCCCCGTTCACGGCCTTACCTACTACGGGGCCGCTATTAAAGACGAGGGCTTAATCTGGGCTGGCAAAGGCCCGGCGCCCGACTTCCAAGACGTCGAATTTTGGGAGGACAAGCTCAAAGGGCTCGACGACAAGATCGAGCAGGTAAAGGCCAGGCTTGTGCATCCTCTCTTCACGCCAGAGGAGCTGCAGACACTCGAGTCGTTGGAGCAACAGCCTGGCCATTTTTTTCACACGCAGTTGCACGATAGACAAATGAGAATGGGGAGCAACAAGCTGTGTGTTTTCAACAGCTTGTTGAGTCTTGCAAATCTCGGGCGCCCCGGCCAATGGATCTTGCACCAGGAAGAGCTGTATCATCCCGCCATTGATACCCGCCCTCAAACACGAGCTACCGAGAATCGTATCGTGATCCGCGATTCAACCCTAACAGGGGCCACCTTGTTTCTTGAGAACGAGGCCGTCCTCGACCTGGAGTTGGTGTGGGGTGGGAACGGACCGTGCCTCTACTTTGACGATGACCTCTTTTGGGACTCCAAGAGGACGGACCTGAGCGGCAAGATCCGTCAAGTCGAGGACGGGCTTGTGCAGCCCCGATTCAGCCCTGACGAGCTGCGGACGTTGGAGATGCTAGAGGCGGATGAAGACCATGCTTTTGCAAAGTTCCTCAAAGAACAAAAAGAGAAACCGCCGGAAGCTACCAAGACGCCGGAAGAGGTTGCTGCGTTTCAGAAGCTCTCGCGGGCGAAAGGGGATGTTCGGTTTGCCATCGAAGAGCTGTGGTATAGTGGACTTGCCGGCAAGTGGGTTTTGCATCACGAAGCGCTTTATAATCCTATGTTTGACACTCGCTTCCGAGAACGGCAAAACGATGAAGACGGGGACATCTTCCAAGAGACGTTTACTGTGTCCAACGACGAAAAACTATACTTTGACAAGCGCCTTGCGCCAGCACCAGCACCCGCCTTTCACGACCCTGCGTTCTGGGAAGCGAAGCAGCGCGAGCTGGAAAACAAGAGTGCCGACATCGCCGCCGGCAGGTTGACCGTGCACCATTTTTCACCGGGGGAGCTGATGCGGATCGAGCTGCTGGAGCGTGTTATCCTCGACCAGTTGATCGTCGGGAAGCGTGCCTGGGGCGACGAGGGTTACAAGACACAGCAGGTTGTGGCGTGGCTGAACGGGGGCACATACGGAGCATTGCCCGAGCGGGAGGGTCCAAAAACGCAAACGCCGCCCTCCTCTCCGCCTGCCACTCATTCCTCACCCGATCACACGGGAGACAAGAAACGAAAACGGTCTTCTGACAACAACGACGATGACGATAGGCCACGCTTGGAACAATCCGCCAAACGTAGCAAAGGCAGCACAGCACAGCTACTACCACAGCCTCAGGCTTCGTCTACAATACCACCGCCGCGCCCGTCCCAGCACCGCATATCGAAGCAAATGCCACCATCGCTACCACAAAGTCGTCTACGATCCACACGAACGGCACCATCAACCGTAAAGTTAAAACGCCACCACCAAACACAACACCTCGCAAGTGCAGGGTCAAACGCGGGCCGGAATTTGATAGGACGGGGCGTGCCGCCAGTAGACCCGCCCTCAAGGAGGAGCACACGCATAGCAGCACTTCCGACAAGAAAGTATTCGTAACAAATAATCTGAGTACAGGTTGTAAAAATACATGCAAGAACTCTCCCCAAATGACTGTCATTTCGTGTATGTATCTTTTAGGACGACTAGCACGGCGACATAAACTTTTATTTATTTATAAGTTATTTATGAGATTTGGGGTTTTTTAAAAAAAAAAATTAAATAACTAGATTAATTATAATAAATCGTACTATATCCGTACTTTTTTTTTTATAAACGGTGACGACCAGCGAATACCCTCTGCTGTACGTTCTTTTTTTGGTACATTTGTCGACCTATTTTGTTTCTCTTTTCTCTTTTCTCTTTTCTCTTTTCTCTTTTCTCTTTTCTCTTTTCTCTTTTCTCTTTTCTCTTTTCTCTTTTCTCTTTTCTCTTTTCTCTTTTCTCTTTTCTCTTTTCTTTTTCTTCGGTCATCAACAATGTTCATACATTTCTCATTCTTCCTGAATTACTAAATAACCGATACTCGCTCGCTTCTTCTCAAATGGGGTGGTGACTGGAGCAGCAGGATGATTGACAGACTGTCACATCTACTCATGAATGCCATTCGATCACATCATGACATCATCCTCAACTCTCACTTGCTTCGACCGCATCTTGTCAGGATAATGCACGCGTAGTCAGAGACTCATAGTGCATGCAGGCGACGCGTCACGTCCTTGACGAGGCACCGTGTTTTGTTCTTGCAAAGGAAGGAGCGACCCTCGCTCTTGCCGTTTCTTTCCATGTTAGTCCGTCGTGACTTCCTATTCGGGAAATATCCTCACCACCACTCTCGTAGACAAGACGCGAATCTGAATGGCTTGCTGACCCCAATCCCATCTCCTGCCTTGACATCCTCCCGACGCTTCTTCCTGCCCCCATCTCCTGGCATTGCAATTCACCTCACTCTCACCTTTGCGCCAACTGTTCCATTCTTCGAAACCACTCGTGGCCGTGGATCGATATACCCGACTGTGCACCTGTCTGAAATCAACTTCATTTATACCCAACATATTTCTTTCATCATATATATATTTCATCTTGCCATCATGTTCTACAGCACCGAGAGTGAGTTTTAATTAAGCACAAATCTTTCAAGAGAGACAGGCTACTGATACAATCCCAGTTCTCGTCGATAAGCGCTATGCACTGTCCACCGTCTGGTATGTTAATGAACTCGACTAAAGAGAGCGGAGAGAGACTACGTCTAACACTGCAAGGCGTGCCGGAAACACCGCACCCGGAGCCCGGACAACAGGTATCCGCCGCAAAGCTGTGCTCGATGTGAGCGTCGGAAAGACCTGCGACACCATAAAGGAACCCCCCGGTGCCCCCATTGCCCTCCGGCTCCAAGGCACCCTGCTCTATGGCACAGCCCGAATCTATCAGGAACAATGCCGCTATATCCTCAACGATAGCGAGCGTACGCAGCGCGCACTCCTCAAGCTCAGCAGTAGTCTCATGGATGACAAGCTGGAAAACAATGCCGGGAAAGCCAAGTAAGTCGCCGCGTGGAGAACGATGACTCGGTAATACTTTCGCTGACACCATAGATCTGCCCAGATTGCCCTGCCCAACGACCCTAGCTTTGACCTGGATCTCTTCCAGCTGCCGCCGTTTGATTTTGACGCGCCCCTCGACGGCTCATTTGTCTCTCAGGAAAGGCAGGCATCATGGACCAGCATGTCACTGAGCTCTAGGTCTTCGAACAACACGAAGCTCCCACAGCTTGTGCTCGATGCAGACTCGTCGGGTGGCGCGTCCTACGTCGGCGGTTTCCAGTACTCGGCGTCGGGTGCATCAAACATGCCAGAGTCCCCAACGCCTTTTGGCAAGGGCTTCAACTTCCCGGAAGAAGACAATCTCCTTGTCGACATTGGTCTCTTCATAGACGAGAACGGCAACATTGTTGAAGAAGAGCCACGGCCAGAGCCCCAGCTGCCCTCGTTCCCAGCCATCTCTTCCAAGCCAGCGGCCAACAGTATAGACGTGGCCCCGATGATCGTTGATGATGACGAAGATCTCTTCAACCCCTTGATGCAGCAGGCTGCAGCCGGTACTCATGGAGACAAGACCAAAGCAAACGGAACTGTTTCAAAGTTTGACACACCCTCGCCTTCCTCGAGTACGCCTTCATCGCCTTCAAGCACGCGCTCCAGACAAGCTCGCCTGAGAGCCGCCCGTAGTGACAAGGTCAACTTCCTCGACAGTGTCACGCAGATCCCGCTCAGTGACTATTACAGCTATGTGTCCAACTACTCACAACACATGGAACATGTGTCCAATAAGAAGACCCACGCCAGAGAGATTCGCCGCCGCAAGGATGCAGGCCTCAACAGAAAAATCGCCTACGACTTCACCTTTGGCCGAGGCATTTTTGGTGTCGCCGACAACGTCAAGTCTCTGTACCCGAACCATCCACTAGCCGAAATGTTCTCGGGTGCAGCCTTCGAGGAGTCATTCTTTGGCGAGGAGCTGGTCGAGGCAAAGCGCCGCCAGAAAGAGGCAGAGGCTTCCGGGCCAATGACTCCTGTGACGCATAGAACTCGTGATATTCTCAACGGAATGGACAACGAGCAGGAAATCGAGCTTGGCCGTCTACCCGCATCTGCACTATCCGACAATCCATCCCTGGCCCTGCATCGCCAGTCTTCTGTTCTACCTGGCTCTTCTCAGCGCGGCAGTGCCCAGCACAGTGCTTCACGCATTATCCGCCATCCTGATGGCCGCCTGTCCAGCACAGGGTTCCCAGAAAGCCTCAGCTTCATCGAACGCTACAGCGACGACGGTATGGGCTTTGCTCCCGATATGGGGAGTGATTTCCCCAACAGTGGCAGAGACTATGCCGTCCTGCCCCCCACCAGCTCTCTTGGCATGGCTAACAGACACGGGGCTGACGGAATCGCCAAGAGTAATGCCGGCGAGGAACTGCGCAACACGTCCGTATTCTACCGCCTTGTTCGCAACATGGCAGCCAAGCAGGGGCTGTCCAGAATTGGTTATGAGAAGCACCGCTGGGTCGAGTTTGGCGATGCTGTGGCCCCCGTGCGGGAAAACAAAAGCGCAGTAGTGGGCGCCTTCATGAGCCTCCTGACGCTGGCTACTGCCAACAAGCTCAAAATCCACCAGGACGAAGCCGACACGGATGTGATTGGCCGGGACATTTTTGTCGGCACGATCCCCAAGTCAGCCGCAAAGAAGGGTAAGGACCGGAAAGGCAAAGGCAAGAAGAAGCGCACCTACCAGGACATGAGCGATGACCGCAGCGACAGCCTGGCGCCCCCGTCTAGTCGGGTAAGCAGCCGCGCCTACTCCAGCCCTATGCACTCTGACGGGCCGTACTATATGAGCAGCGCACTTTCAGCCCCGGTTGCCGGGGCTGCTTGATTCTCTTTTTTTTTCACTTCTTTCTCTTACCTTTACATTTATGCGTATAAACAGCCGAGGTGTTTTCTTTATGTCTCTCCTTTCTCCTCTGCTTACACTTTTCACTCCCTCTTTTCCTTTGATATACGTTGCTTATTTTGTTTCGTTTATATATGGCGCTTGTTTTTGAATTTCACACGGGATAGTATCTGGGGATACGGATCGGGAAAATATGGTATGGGCTATGTTACGGACTTTGTTACGGGTTATTTTTATTTTATATTTTTCCAAATAACGGGTGTGGTCTACGGGCATGATACACATGATCTCTGGACAATAGGCGCAGCAAATACGCAGGAAGGGTATGCTTGTGCTCCGTCACAACACAAAGCGGCCTCGACTGGCCACATTGATATTTCAACTTATGCGAGCGACAGCTACTAGGTATTAACGAATAGTAATTATTTTCTTTCATTACAATAAATTTATATAGGGAAAAAGACCTTAATCCAAGCCGTCGTCCAGAAAGAGACGCCAACTTCACAACCAAGAAGCAATGTGGCACAATGAAACGACGACTTAGTTGCTCAGCAGCCGCTCAACAGCCCACTTGACGGAGAAGTTGCGCAGGTCCGAGTAGTGCTGACCGACGCCGACAAACAAAATCGGCACGTTTGTCGCGTGCACCAGACTCACCAGCGTGCCCACCATGTTGCCCACTGTGTCGCACTTGGAGATGATGAAGCCGTCCAGCGTCCGTGCATTGCCAAAGGCAGCGTTGAAGTTGCGCGCCTGGGCCACCGAGTCCGTGCCCACCAGCGCCTCGCCCACCATCAGAATCTTGTCCGGGTTGGCAAACTTGGCAAACTTCTCCAGCGACGACATGAGGCGCTGGTCGTTGTGCCGCCGGCCGGCCGTGTCAATGAGCACAACGTCGAATCCGTTTTGGCCGGCAAACGTGACGGCGTCCTTGGCCAC
Organism: Ophiostoma cf. undulatum; assembly: GCA_022392935.1. Taxonomy (NCBI): domain Eukaryota; kingdom Fungi; phylum Ascomycota; class Sordariomycetes; order Ophiostomatales; family Ophiostomataceae; genus Ophiostoma; species Ophiostoma cf. undulatum. Next base: position 242,073 of record JAKRGL010000032.1, read on the forward strand.
GGCGGCAGCGTCCTTGCCATAGCCCTTTTGGTACAGCTCGACCTTGCCGCCCTCGCGCGCCGTCAGCTCGCTCAAGTTGCGCACGTGCACGGCCAGCTGCTCGACGGCACCCGAACGGAACGTGTCGCCGGCGGCAATGAGCACCTTGTAGCGGTTCTGCAGTAAAAAGAAGCAAATCTTGGACAGGTTGGTCGACTTGCCGACACCGTTGACGCCCACAATGGACATGACGTAGGGCCGGGCGGTGCGCAGCGACGTGACCGACGGCCGGGTCACGGCATCAATCTCGCGCAGCAGGTCCAGAGACGACGTTGGCGTCAGCATCTTGGTCAGCGCAGCCTCGAGCGCCGTCTTGACGCGCGTGCTTGTGCTCTCAAAGCTGCCCGTCTTGGTTCCCAGAAGCTCGGCCTCGACGCTCTCGCACAGGCGCACAGCAGCCTCGCGCGCAACGTTCTTGTTCAGCAGGTGGTCCTCCATGCCCTTGATGGCCTTGTCGAGGTCCTCTCTAGACAGAGTCTTGCCGCCGACAACGTTGCGGAACAGGCCGCCAATAGTGCTGAGGCCCGAGTTGAGCACACCAGCCGCACCGCCAGCAGCAGCCTTGGGAGCAGCGGCAGCCGAGTCTGCGCTTGCCGACGCCAGAATCGAGTGCACCTCGTCGTCCAGGTCCTTGAGCACAAACTTGCCCTTGTCTGTCGTGCCCCAAGTTGAAGCATCGACCTGCTCGAGTGCAGGGCGCGCACCGGAGTCTCCGGTGTCCTTGGGCAGGCCGGCGATAGAGTAGTCGAGCTGGATATCGTCGTCCTCCTCTGCCTGGCCGTCGGGACCCCATTTCCGGCCCTTCTTTGCCTTTGAAGTCTTGCCATCCTTTTGGTGCTTGCGCACTGTCGCCTCGTCGCTGGACTGGACGGCGCTCGAGGTGCCGGGTGCCGAGGCCTTTTGTGCTTTGCGCGCGCGCCGTGACAGGTTACTCAGCGGACTAGGCTGGGCAGACGTCGACTGGGCGCCGGCCTGCAGGCCGCCGCCAGGTGTAGAGGGTCGTGAGTTGGAGGGGGTGCCTGCGGGTGTCGAGTCGGGCGAGGTGTCAGCGGCGGCCGTTTCGTGTATTGTCGGACGCAGCTGCTTCTGCTGTCTGCTCTGCTGCAAGAGCTGCTGCTTCTCTGACTTGGAGGAGGTGTAGGGCATAGAGATGCTGCTGCCCTCGAGCTCGTTGAGCTGCTGGTTGAAGTAGTCATCGAAGCGGTGGCACTCAACAATGGTGGTGTTGGGGCGCGTCAACTGGTCACCATAGAGCTTGACAAAGATGGTCTTGATGTTGTCGACGAGCTTGTCGATCCATGAGAGGTGCAGGAGGGACTTGTAGACTGCGACAAAGATGACGCCCAGCTCCTTGGCGAACGCCCACTTCACGGCGTACTGCTCGGTCATGAAGGGCGGGTGGCTGGCACTGGTGCCGCCGGCGACAGCCGAGGCAAGGTCATCCTTGGAGCCACCAAGCGCGGCACTGTTCTGCTCGACAAAGACATCGGTGATGAAGCGGTTGACAACGGAGGGGCTGACAAAGGCGTAGTTGCGCGACCAAAGGACGACGCCCGAGGTGGTGATGATCTCGAAGCTGTCCAGCATTGTGAGAAGTTATCGAGGGGTTGGGTATAGTAAGGTTCGTAAGAGATTTGTTTAAACTCGAAGGGTATGGAATCGAGGGGCACCAGATCGAAGTGTGGCGAGAGTAGTAGAGAAGAGAGAGGAGGAGAGAGAATGCGCTCGAGGGGGTCGAGAAGGGTAGGCAAAAGAAAGAGAAGTATTTCCAAGAAAAACAACAAAATAAAGGAACAGAAAAAAATGTGGAAGAGGGTCAAAAGGGGCAACAGTCGGCGACTGCGATCTCGGTGTCGGACTCGGAAGCCGGAAGAGGGACGATGCGAATCGAACGAGACGAGGACACAGCTGCGAGTTGAGCGATGGAGTCTAGAGGGTCCAAATGGCCTCAAGTGTTGTAGAGTGACAGGGTGGTCCCGCCGATAAGCGGATAAGGCGATAAGGAGTCGGCCCCTCGATAAGGAGTAGTGAGAAAGGGGGCGGGCGGAAAAACGGTTTGGCCGTACTGAATGTTAGGTGCCTGGGAAGATGGTTGGCTAGTGGCTAGTGGCAGCTGAGTGCAGGAGTGGCAGCTGTCCAAGGGAAGGAGCTCTCTGCTCCACTATTCACGCTGACCGTAATAAGACTGGCTCAGTGGCGGCAGACCAATGCCACTCCGTCATTCCCATAATCGTCAAAGACGACACCTTGCGCCAACGACGACGACGACGACAGCGTCAGTGACGGCACACCTCTAACAGCCAGAAACTGCGCATTTATTCTTACATTATTCGACGGCCTTGCAGCACTCGACAGCGTCTTACAACCCCCGACATTCAAGACCTGTTCATAGGAGGGGATCGACTTGGGTTGCCAGCGCACCGACACCGCATCACCTCTCTTGTCGCTTCTCGCCTCTCGCTGCTCTCTATCATCCTGTTGTCCTCTTCAGTCTCATCACGATGCAGCGCAACGTCTACGGGCAGTCGCCCCCGCTGCACCATCCCGTGCCCCAGCATGTCTCGACAGTACCGCAGCTGCGGTCACCACCGCTGCCAACCTCGTCGCAACCCCAGCCCCAGACCTACTCCAGCCCATACCAGCAGCAGCAGCCACAGCCCGGCGCACAGCAGGCAGCCGGCGGCGTGCCTATGGGCAACATGTTTGGCCAGTACGGGCAGTTTATGAACGACCCGGCAGCACAGGTGGCGGCACAGCTGTCGCAGACGGCGTTTCGGCAAGGACAGGAGTACATGGAGCAGAATGTAAGCTCTCTCGGCGCATATTTTGTTGCAAAGTGCAGCTACTGATAATTTAGATCAACCGCTACGTTAATGTCAGCGTGCTGAAACACTACTTCAACGTGTCCAACTCCTACGTCATCAACAAGCTCTTCCTCGTGCTCTTCCCGTGGCGCCACAAGCCGTGGTCGCGCAAGCAGACAGTCGGCCCCGGCGGCCAGGAGGGCTGGTACCTTGCACCCCGCGACGACATCAACAGCCCCGACATGTACATTCCCGTCATGTCTGTAGTCACGTACATTCTCCTGTCGACGCTCGTCGCCGGCCTTCGCGGCCAGTTCCAGCCCGAGCTGCTGGGCTACACGGCGTCGGTGGCGCTCGCCGTTGTCGGTGTCGAGATTCTGGGTCTCAAGCTGGGATGCTATCTGTTGAGCATTTCCAATACATCACAGCTGCTGGATCTGGTGGCGTACTCGGGGTACAAGTTTGTGGGCGTGATAGCGACGATTGCCGTGGCAGAGGTGGTCAACGGCGGCCAGGGCACGGGCGGCTGGATCGGCTGGTCGCTGTTTCTCTACACGTTCCTGGCAAACTCGCTGTTCCTGATGCGGTCGCTCAAGTACGTGCTGCTGCCGGAGAATTCGGGTGACAGCCGGTCGATGCAGACGGACACGCGGGCCAAGCGCAACCAACGGACGCAGTTCTTGTTCTTCTACTCGTACGGCGTGCAGCTGCTGTTTATGTGGATTCTCAGCCGGGCCTAAGTTGCATGAGTGACCCGACTTGAGGCCGGGTGTTAAGGCATTGGGCACCAGACAGCAGACAGCAGACAAGGACCGTGAACGACGGATGTACGAGCCGTGGAAGCAGACTTGCGAAAGAGGAATACACAGCATGTGCCGCCATCAAAAGCAGAGTACAGCACAGACTGCATCAAGATATACAGGCACAAGAAGAGAACGCAGAGCTGTATAACAGCGAAGAGAGCTGCGTGTGGTTCAGAGGAACGGGGGAATTACATCTGTCCCTTGGGTAGGGACAGGAAAAGACACGAACCGGCATTAGACAGGGCGTATTGCAGCTTTTGTATTTGATTTGTATAATTGATATGTATTGGTATTCATGTGGTGTGTTGTTATGCGTCGTGTCGGCTGGTGAAATTTCCGAACAACGTGCGTTGTTGATAGAGATGAGAGAGAACAGTTTCCAATGTCGAGTCACCTTTCATTTCATCCCAGAGTCGCCTCCCACCTCTGTGAGCTCGAGGACGCCCTTCTGGAGAGCCCTCAACGTCTTCAGGGTCTTTAGCTTGACCTCGGCTGTCTTTAGCTGGGCCTGGGCGATCGTAAGGCGGACGTCTTCGATGTTGGCTCGAGAAGCCTTGCCATCGGCACGTTGGCAGCAGTATTTGCCTTGTCAGCCATATCTGCAGCCCTTCTATCGGCGGCTTCTTTTACTGCAGCCACCTTTGCAATGACAGCTGTCCTGGCAACATCTGCGGCCAGCTCCTCCTCGAGGAAGTTGGCAACGTGCTGCAAGCGCACTATCTCCCAGTCATTCTCGCGGGCTTGGTTGGCTGTGGCCGAGCGCCACCACTTGGGTTTTGCGTCGCTGGTGCGTGCGAGCTCATGCTTTAGGGAGCGGCTTCCCTCTTGCAAGGATTGCTTGTTCTTGGAAATAACGCATGGCAAATAAATACGTTTCTGAAATACTAGGTAGAGCGTATCGTCCTGTATGAGTGCAATTATTGCACGCCATGCAACACCGACACCAATTACACACGCCACAGACGTTTGTACGGTGCCGCGTTGCGGCCAACCAAATACGTCAAGCCACTGTTATTGCCGCACTGATCATGTAGTCCGGTAGTCTGCTCCATGCTTCTCAAACTCAACCAGTTGCTCTACCCAATGTCGAAATTCCTCATTCACATAGCGACTCATCTCTTCTAGCACCGCACAAACCCGGTATGCGCTTGCCAGGTTCGCTGTGCTGCCACCTCGCAATGGGCCGACAATCCGGACCTCGCCATCTATACGACATGCAAAATAACAGTCCCACGTATCTGACAGCACGAGGAGCAGCGGCAGCAGCGGCAGTGGCGCAGAGGAGTCTGTCCTAAGTGCCTCGATGCGCTTAAACCACGCCGCAGCCCAGAGACCCAGCTGTGTGCGACCCTCGTCGGCACTGCCGCTATCAGCTTTGGTCTCGATGAAGACGCCGGCAGGTGCGTACTTTAGCGGCCGGTAAGCCGTCTGGTTGATAAAATCACTCTCGCCGGCAACCGTGCGTGACATTAGAAAGGTCGCGATGCGTCGTCGGAGGGGGTCGGCCTGGGGGAGCTGGAGCGTGAGTGCGTAGTCGACCATCGTACCGGCTGTAGCCGAGTCGCTGTCGGCCACGCCAGCGCGTTGGGGGAGAAACGGCCTCGCAATACTTGCACATGTGACATTCTCGGCATAGACATCGGGCGTGTTCTCGGTGGCCAGGGACAAGATTGCTTTGTGGACGTCTTCGTTCCACGCCGGCTCGCTGCGAACAAGCTTTTGACACTCGGCCGTGTTGTGAACGATGCGTCGGAGTTGTTTTAGTTGGCACCGGAGGTCGAACAGGCTTCGCTCGCTGGTGGCGGGCAGCTCATAGAAAACGTTTTCGGAGCACTCAAAGTCGTCATCGTCCTCTAGTTCATCTCGAAGGGCCGCAGGGATGTAAGGCGTGTGTCCATTGACAATACGCCCCAGTGCGTCCACCAATCCAGCCGAGCCTGGGCACATGCGAGCCACCGCCTTGTAGCAGGCTTTGGCTGTTGAGGCGGCGTCCCAGAACACAGGAATCTCCAGGCTTCCCAAGTCTTGCACGTTCTTAACGGGACTTTGGGACCTTCTGCTAGTCGCACTCATATTGTGGGAGGACATAGAAGACATGGACGGTGCTAGGTTGGGACGCATCTCGACTTGGCGGGCTTGTAGGTTGAGAGCTTGGGTATATGCCGATCCACGCAGAGGCTGCTGCCCCCGTCTTCTTGCTCGTGGGGTACTGATAGTACTGTCCTCATTGCCTCCACTGCCAAGTGATGAAGCCTCTGCGTGTTCGCCAGCCTGGCAATCGTTGGTTGTCGCGGCACTGTCTTTTGTCGGGCTTCGTGTGCGCAGTTGCCGAGCGGAAATATTGGGAGAGCGCAGGTTTGAACGTCTCAAGGAGGAAGAGTCATCGATGGCTCTCTTCCGAGGTGGAAAACGAGCGACAGACACGGCAGTTGGCTTCGTTTCGCTGTCTGGAGTATTCGTGGTGGGAGGCTGCACGATATCGCACTGCCACGCAGTAATAACGCGGGCAAGCATTAGTAGCGCGTAGAAGCTTTGGAATCTCCCCTGCTCGGTTGGTGATGTTGAAATTTGTCTGATGTTGCCAGAATGTTGCTGCATCACAAAAACACGCAGACAACACGCTTTGGCATGGAGGTGTTGGTGCTCAAAGCCTCGCTTCACGAAAGTAGCTAGTACCTCTCTCTCTTGACACTAGCAGGGGAAAACGTGCCCTATGCTGGTACAGAGATACCTTGATCAGATGGAGGTTATATAGTATATGTCAACTGAGGGTCGAGCGACCACCTCACCTGAGAGCTGGTTACATATCAACTGAGGGTCGACGGCCTACCTGACCTGAGAGTGGGGACGTAAGAAAAGCAATATTCGAGCTCACCCGAGACTCAGATGAGCCTCTCTCTCCCCTTATACAATAGTGTATATAGGCTATAAAGATACTTACTATTAGTAGATGTACGGAATGACTTAGCCTTTATCGTATACTATTTATTATTTAATAAATTATAAAGTATAATACCGGTATAAAAGTACGATAGTAATAATAATTTTATTTAATAAAAAAGAGAGAAAAACACGTCGACGCGAAGCAAATACACATAGTATTTGGCAGCGCAGTACAACCAGGCCTATATGTACTTACTGCTTTTTCTCCAGTCTCAGGTGAACTTTTATGGGGGGTTTTTCGTACCCACTCTCAGGTCAGGTAGGCCGTCGACCCTCAGTTGACATGTAACCTCGACTCTCAGGTCAGGTAGTCCGCCGACCCTCAGTTGATACTTGATATGTAACCAGATCAGATGTCGCTTGCGACTTGGCCAGCCTGGCCACGCATTTCCAGTCGGTGGGGCACCCACAAAATACCGAGAATGGCCGCCCAAGCACCTAGACACAATGATTCTCACTTTAAGCTTAACTATAACGCGGGGAGGGTTACTTGAGTTGCGCTTGATTTAGCTGTTGTCATCAGGTTAGCCAAATATTGTTTGTTAGCTTTGGGCGAAGGGGGCTATAGGTTGGCCGGGTAATTGGGCATTTACCCGGGTCTGGTTTACTGAACAATTATGTTTAAATATAATTCGACATGGCTAGCCACCTGTTGCCAGGTTAAATACATATCCGTCACTTAAGTCTTGTGGATAAAAACTTATTGGTAGTAGAACGGGTGTACTGACGAGGGAGAAAACAACAACTATACCTGCCATCTCAAGAGAACTGCGTCTTGTCATCCGGCCAATTCCATCACAATGTAAGGAAACAACACCCAGCATGCCACGATGAGAACCACTATAGAGTGCACGAGAGTAGATGGTAGAAGCACAAGCGGCCGGGACTGAAACAAATGCCATATTGAGCAGAAAGCCACGACGAAGAAATGGTACACGAGAAGCAACGGCTTTGATGCGAGGCCGCCGAGCAATCTGGCCGGAGTGTCGACACAGCTGCCTCCACGTTGAAAGTACGCAAAACAGCCTTGCCGAAGGACAGACAAGTAGTAGCCATTGGCAGCGAAGAGGGAGTAGAGCGCCTGGGCCAAGACGTTGATTACAAAGGTGTGCCGTTTCCGCCGCCAATGGAAGGCGTTGAGCTGCTGGAGAACACGGGCGACATCGCCCAGGTCAGGTGTCTGCGACGGGTGAAGCAGCTCGCTCAGCAAGACCACGTCATTGAGCGCAACGGTCATGCCTCCGCCGGTTAAAGGGTGGCGCATATTGAGTGCGTCTCCCGCGACAAGGACGCCCGGGGTACGGTTCTTAGATGCGGGGAGGAAGGAGTTCGGCATGCACCGAAGACGGCCATTTTCCAGACTGGCGGCAAGGCTTGGCTGGATCGATGCCGGCATGTTTGGCAAAACCTCGCTCTTAATGTATCGTTTGACGCCCTGGGTCGATTTTGCATATTCGTGGCCCTCGGGAACGTTGAAGAGTGCCCTTGTTTCGCGGCTTCCGATTTGGTAAAGAAGGACAGGAGAGAAGTCGCCTAGAAGGACGTGACCAAATCCGGGCGATGGCAGCACGGCATCCTGCAGCTCGAGCGCCCAGAATTTTGAGTGGGATTCGGCTTTTCGCGAGGCCTTGTCACGAAACTGACTGTTGTACCCATCGGCGACGATCGAGAGCGGTGCAAAAAAATAGTCCGACGCCCCTTGCGTTGAGGATTTCACTCCTACCACTTGGTTGGTATTTTCGGTTGTAACGAGGCTCGTTACTAGGGTCTGCACGAGCTGTATGTTGGGTTCCCTGGCAGCAGCCTCCCGTAACTTGCGGACAAAGCGGCCGTGGTGAAAGGAGCGACCCTCGGGCCGTTGGGGGTGTGGAGTGCGCTCGGATGGATTGTCGGCGGGATAAGGGATGTTGACAGCTTGGCCGTGATAGTAGATCTCGTAGCCACGGACGGAGATGCTGTCGATATCGTCCAGGCAGCTTTCAAGCCCCAGTCTCTCCAGCGCTTTGACGCCGCCTGGCTGCAGCAATTCCCCAACAATCCGATCAGGCTCCTTGAGAGAGCGCTCAAGCAGAAGCACGGAGCGGTTTTGTCGAGCGAGCGCAATTGCAATGGCAGCTCCGAAGATGCCTGCTCCGACAACGATCACATCCGCATGCCGATGGCTTGCGCCGTTTGGTTCGGCCGTTTCCGTTTGGGCCGCGCCCATCGTGAAGTGCTTGTATTGTAATGGCGAGGAGGTGGTCTGTAGAATCGGGTTGTCGATGGCTCCGAGGATAGGATACGAGCGGAAGAAGGGCAGTCTAAAACGGTTGAGGAGAATGAGTGATGACAGCCGGACGCGTCAACATGAACACGGCAGCCTTCCTAAAATTGCCCGCCCTACTTTCTCGTATCCCATTAGCGGTGTGAAGGTCAGAGCTGAATAATTGTAACTTTGCCGAGCCTGCCCTGGGCTTAACGTCCCACACAGCAAGAGGTACTTTCAGCGTAATGACGGCCAGGCGTTGGGAGACGTCTGAGATGCAAAAAAGTGTATGTAGATAACAAGTAGAGAGGAAACGGGCGGCATGGCCAACAACGCGATGGTTACCAGTCCGTTTACAGTGCTATTCCTGGCCCTATCGTTGCATCGCTCAGACTCAAAAAATACATAAAGGTGGAGAAAAGAGTACTTAATGCTGTATTTCCGTAATAATAATAAGAAGAAAACAGCATTTGGGCTTGTGGTTTAGTGGTATAATATTTCCTTAGCATGGAAGGGGTCCTGGGTTCGATTCCCAGCAAGTCCATATTTTTTGTGTTTTTGTCTGCTTTCTTTTTTGTGATTTTAACTACTTGCCTTGACATTTATCCGGCCATTTTGGCTCGTCGTTTCGTTCGATCTAAAATGGATTGTTTCTATGGTCTGTTTTCTTTGGTAATACTCCAAATATGCTGTGGGGACTTGGGGTCCCCATCACTTACTGACAGTTAGTTGCATCGTCACGTTCTTCTGCGTCGCACCTTCCCTCTCGAATCGTGCTCTTTCCGGAGGCAGAGATCATTTTATTTTGCATTTTGCATGTACTTTGCAGTGATTTGTCCCAGCCTTGCGCAGCCAGAAATCAAGGCGTGCGCTGTCCTCTCTCCTCGACGAGCGCAATCGGCAACTCTGCAGATGTCCTCCTCTCCTACTCTGACTCTTTTCTCTTTTCTTTTTACACAACGCTGCCCATCTAACCGTCTCCACGTCTTCGTCCGGCATTTTGCCGAACTGTGTGCTGGCGTTATATTTTCCTATTTTCCTCTTCTCGTCGTGCCTGGCAGTCTTCTTTGTCTTTATTTTAACAAGGCATATAAAGACATTAGGATTTCATCTCGAACCACCAGGATCAAGATACCACATCTCGTGCCCATGCCTCTCACACATCTCTTATCACAATGACCCCGCCCCTCATCCCCATCACCGCCCAGGCGGCTGCCATGAGCGTCTTTTCTAGCCTGCTCGCCCAGACCCTGCTGGCCTACAAGAACGGGGTAAGTTGTGGGATTACAAAAGTTTGTCTTCGTCTCGCTATAAACCAAACTAACAAACAGCAGGACGCACTGTCGTACAACTGGGCTTCGGTGGTCAAGTTTGCCGTCTACGCCGTCCTGGTGACGCCCCTCAACGTGCTGTGGCAGACCTACCTCGAGTCCACCTTCCCCGGCACTCGCAAGGAGAAGACGGGCGAGAAGGCCACCGACGTCAAGGAGAGCCTGGATGTGCGCAACACGGCCATCAAGACGCTGCTCGACCAGTCGGTGGGTGCCGCCGTCAACACGCTCCTGTTTTGCGTGTTCATGCCCGTGTGGGCCGCGCTGGTTGAGGCCAGCGGCACCGTGGGCCAGTCTCTGTACTTTGCCATTGCCGGCAGTTTGAGTGCCGACTTTGTCGACCTGATGGTTGCTGGCTGGAAGTTCTGGCCGCTGGTCAGCATTGGCAACTTTACGCTTGTCCAGGACATTGCCACGCGCAACTTGGTCGGCGGTATTGCAGGCATCATCTGGGGCGTCTACGTCAATCTGTTTGCCGCATAAATGATTGTAGTGGATGGTTTGGGTAATGTATAAGGTGTGTTGCATATCTGGACTGATTATCAGCGGCGTGGCGGGCATACAAGCATCCAAGCACTCAGGAAAACGGGCAGATACGAAATGGAATAGGGACGAGCATAGAATATAAAATGAGTCAAATGGACGTACATATGATATATAAAACGCTATCTACTATGGAAGCTTCTCTGCATTGTCTATATGCAATCCGTCCAAGACCGCCTAAAAGTCGGCCGGCCAGCCTTCCCGTTGCAGAGCCCACCGCACAGCACCGGCGACATCCCGCACAATCACCCGTGGTCGGTGCCGCAGGTAGTCCGAGTTGCCGCCGTCACGCAGAGGGTCATAGACGCCCGTCTCCACCAGGATAGAGCACCAGTCTGTGCCGTGCGTGCTCGAAAACTGGTTCGCACCCGCAATATCGCTCTCCGGGTTGTCGCCCACCATGTACACCGACTTGAGAGGCTCTGTTGCATCACTAATAGCACCGCCATGGGCTTTGATCAGGGACTCGCGGTACCGCGTCAGGGTGCGCTCAGCATACAGATATGTGGCCTCGTGCGGCTTGCCCAGCAGCGTTGCACGGCCATTCTCGGGCGACAGCAGCGGTGCCTGCGCGGGCGAGACCATCTGCTTCCAAACGCCGGCAATGGCGGCCGAGAAGGCGCCCTGGCCGAAGCGCGGCAGGTGGTATGTTGTGGCCCACAAGAGATCCGAGTTGGAAAAAAAGATGCGCGCGCCGTCGTTGGGCGCCGTGCCCTGGGCCGACAGGCTGGCAGGGTCAAACGTGCCCAGGAAACCGCGGCGCGCTTGCAGCAGGTCCGTCAGCAGCTGGATGTCGAGGGCCCAGTCGCGCGGGTCGTTGAATACAAAGGCCGCCGCGATGCGCAGGTGCTTTGACGCATCGAGACTGTCCTCGGTAAAGGGTGTGGTGGCCGTCGCGGCCAGCTTTCCACCCTCCAGAAGAAGCGGCTTTGGTAGAGGGCGGGCCGTGTCGGCATACACTGACTTGAGGAGCGGGTCAAAGGGGTAGATGGCCGGGTACGCGGCAAGAATATCGGCGGGCGTGACGACGCTCTTGAAACCGTACTTTTCGGCAATCGTACGGATGCGCGAGGCATCAGAGCCAGTCACCAGGATCGTCTGGTCCCGCAGACCCTTTAGGCTCGCCGCCGCACCACCACCCGCCTTGCGGTCGAGTCCGGTCGCGTTGTCCAGCAGCTCCTGGAACGGCGTGTGCGACTGCACAAAGTTGGCCGTCGAGAGTAAGGGCAGCGGTCCGCCGCAGTCCGAGCTGGAGTCTTTGGCTCTGATTTTGTCATGAAGGTCAATGCCGAGGCGCTCTTGGAGGTCAGCAATACGGTCTGCCTCAAAGCGGCCACCGCCGTTGGTCAGCAGGATGAAGGGGATGTTGTGGCGATGGAGATGGCGCAGGGCCTCGGCAGCACCGGGGATGGGCTCGTTGACGTGGAGTAGGACACCGTCAATGTCAAAGGCAAATGCAAATGGCGGCGTCGTTGACGGAGCCGGTGTGTTCGCCGCCGTGCTCTGCACTCTGCGCTGCCCTTGCTCCAGTCTTGGTGATAGTGCCGTCAGGGGCCGGGCTCCGGCGTACGCAGCACTGGCCAATGTACGCCGTCCACTGCTGGCAGCAAACTGCCTCCGTGCAGAGTTCCGGCACGCCATAAACGATCTGGCCGGCAATGCCGCTGCCGCCCGAGGGACCAGGCCGTCGGCGAGTCGGCGATGCGCCGTCAAAGCAAGGTTGCTGGCCATCTGGGTGTGGTGATATGCGTATGATGATGGCCGGATTGTGTTTGAACGCAAAATGGCTTCAACGGCAGTCGTCAATTTAGATGTGAGTCAACGGGGTGGAGGCAAATGTATGTTCGGCAGCTTGTCGTATCTATGGAACGGCGCTGTCTTGTTGAAGCTATTCATGCACTAAAGCTCGGGTGGGCCCCTGCTGCCAGGCACAATCCCCAATACTGATAACGACAGGTTAGCCCGTTAGCTACGGGCTGGCGCTTGGCGTCGCACCGACGATCGGACATGTGGTATGCGTGGCTGGCCGTATCGGAACGCTGCAATATGCAATCGCACCTATCGCGGCACTCGGCTAATATACTGCTATCGTCGCGACTTGAATAGATCCAATTATGTAAGGCACGGCTACGTCACTTTGGTGCTCCTTCCGTTTCCAGTGCCGTCTTCACGATGTCTTATGTAAGATCTAATGCTCGTTAAGGCACATCGTACAAAGTAGGCACCACACCGAAACCGTCGCGCACGATTTGCAGATAGGCACCTTTATAATTCAGCATTACAGTATATATCTTATTGTACCTGGGCTGTACAAGTCTCACATCTAGACAACAGCTTGCCAGTTTATGTTGGAAACACTGGCCTGTTCATTGAATGCTGTCATCAGGGCTTAGTCAACTGAAAGTGAGTAACTCATGGGGCAGGTCCGAAAGTTATGCAGAACATACATCAGCAAAAGACCAGTAGAGAAGGGCGCGGGAGTGATAGTGAGAGGGGTGGCGGAGCAATATTGGGTGACTGGGTGAGAGAAGACCAGATTTGAGACACTGTCCAGCTGAGGAGGGGGGGGCTTGCGAGATGTGATCTTTCCGGGCAGCGTCAATCCTGCTACGGTGTATAAAAGGGCATGTTGTGGACTGATAGCCTACATGCAGTTCTAGCGGCTTCTTCAGTCCGATTTAACACGGTTTGATTTGGTTTGACTGGTTTGATTAACTTAACTGGGCAAACTAGAACACGCAGGCGAGCAATGAAACAGATAACCGAGACAGAAACCAAGGACGACTATAAAACAGACAAAGACCGCCAGTCGTGAAACCGGTGACATCTAGCAGGCTTTGCACAGCCAGTCACTTGGTCAAAGTGGTAAGGATCCGGCAGCAGAAAAACAACGACGACGCAACCGCAGTCGAGACGATAGAAAAATTATCTTGTCAAGCAAACAAACTTTTAGTGGCCTTGCACGGAGCACGGCCGAGAGAAATTAATAAAAGAGAGAAAACGAAAGAGATAAAAAGAAGAAGAAAAGGACACAAACACAAAGGTTAGCAACGGCAAGACTATCACGGGGGGCAAGGCGAAGGCTTCATTGCTGCATAAAGTCGATAGCAGTGATTGTTGGCAATGGCGGCATGGCAGCAAAGGGCAAGGGTTGGCCAGGTGAGAGGCGGTAGAGACAGGAGAGACAAGAGTCTTGGAGAACTGACAATGTTCACAGATATTCTATATAAGACAAGATAGACTATCGAAGAGTTGGCACTGGTAGCCGGACAGGACATCTATATCAACAACTGGACTATCGCCGGGTCTGCGCCTCTATAGAGCCAGGTAAGCCGGAACTGGAACTAGAATGGGGGAAAGTTGAAAGCTGATAGACTCAAAGACCCAAAGTCTGAAACAAGAAATGCAAAGATATTGACAAGGGAAGCAGATAAGAAGACCAAGTAAATATGATAAAAAGATGCAAAGAGCAAAATATAAGAGTATGCGCAGAGAGAATATCAAACAAGCTAACGACAAGACTATGCAGGCTGGCCAACCGACGACAAGATATAGGCAAGACGGCAGGTTTCCCTTTCCCTTTCTGGTTCGACCGACAATGGGACGACAGTAACATCCCCTGGTTTTACTTAACCACGCATCCCTTGACCCTAGGCGCCAAATGCTATGCAATACCATATGCTAACAGAAACAGAAAAGAAAATGATGCAAAGATTAAAAAAGAGGAGAGAAGAAAATGAGGAAGTAAAACGACAAAGAGCAATATCAAAAGAAAGAGAAAGAAAACAAGACTAAAAGGGGGAGAGGATGTGGCAGAAGGCGAGAAGAGAGAAGACAGGCAGCCGATGCTATCAACACCGGGGCATATTAACATTAGATCATACCCGGTCGCCGCGGCTGACCTGGCTAGCAGACGTGCGGCTGCGCTCATCGTCCTCCTCAATCACATCGCTCAGCCGAGTTGGATGGTGGTGGCGCGGCACGGTCTCCCACGGCGCCGCAAACCCCTGGCCCGAGTAGTCCGCCGACGAAGGGGTCGCGTAGTACTGCTGCTGCGACGCCGACGGGGGGTAGGTCGATCCGGGTGCGGACAGAGACGACGGCGTGCCGTACTCCTCTTCATAGGTGTCGTCGGAGCCCTGCTGAGTCGCGCCTTCCGCATGGGGCTGGCTTTGGAAGTACTCGCCACCAGCAGTCACAGGGCCCGCAGTAGTTGTTGGTGCTTGTGTGTATTGGGGCTGACTGTGTGCCTGAGACGGCAGCTGCTCCAGCGCCGAGTGCTTCGAAGACCCTGATGGCGGTGCCGAGTACTGCTGCTGCTGGGGTTGTTGATGCTGAGGCTGCTGGGGCTGCTGGGGCTGCTGTGGCTGCTGTGGCGGCTGCGCTTGGCCAGCCGCGCTGCTAGCTCTCTGGCGCGTCGGAGGGCCCTGCATCATAGGCACGACCTGGACTCCACCAACAATCGTCGGCTGCCCCTCTTGAAGAGACGTCAGTCGTTCGCGCTCCTCCTGCTCCCGTCTCCCCAGCTCCTCCCATGCACGCCGCGCTTCATCCTTGGAAATGGCAAGCTCCTTGCGCATCTCGGCCAGCTGCTTCTGCACCTTGGAATTAGACCGCTCATTCTCAAGCGCCTCTTGAATTGCCTGTTCGCGCCCGAGCCGCTCCTCCTGGATTTGAGCCTCCAGTCTGCCGTGCACTTCTGTGTTGTGCTCCATCTCGCTGCGCATCTCAAAGAACCATCTCTGGAATTTGCGTTCTGAGCTGGCCCGGAGCCGCTGCAACTCTACAACAGCATGGAAGAGGTTTGCACCTGCTGCCGACAGGTCCGTGACCTGGCGTGCAAGCTGTCTTGACAATGGGTCCTGGTCAATTTCTTCAGACCGCTGCTGCAGCTGCCGGATCCAGAAGCTTGTCAGGCCCTCCCAGTGTGCCGAAAGTGCCTCCCATCTCTCGAAAGCGTGAGGGAACGAGTTTCTAGTTCGGCTCCCGCCACCCAGTCCCAGGTCGCCGCCTTGTGCACCTTGCGTTTGAGCGCCACCTGCCCGTGCGGACGCACCTGAGGTGGCACCCGGCCCCGCCTGTGGATTACTTATTTGGGGGGGTACAGAGTACCCAGGTGCTTGGCTCGTCGCCTGTTGTTGCTCAGCCAGGGGTAACCGCACATGTCTTTGCTGTGCTTGCTGGGGTTGTGGTGGTACTGGTTGTTGTGGCGGAGGCGGAGGCGGCTGCTGCTGCTGCTGCTGATACATTGGTTGACCTGAAGAGTTCACTGCAGTGCGTTCTGCTCGCTGCTGTCGCCGCTGGGTAGCTGGGTCGATGGCTTGGGAAGCATGGCCAGAAGGGTTGGCTGTAGGCACTGCAATGTCGGCAGCTGCAACTGCAGCAGCTCTTTCTGCACGCTCTCGCTCGGCGGCCCGCTGTCTCTCTTTCGTGACCCGAGCGTCTTGTTCGGCTTGTGCTTTGTCCATCCGCTCCTGTTCCAAGCGCCGAGCCTCTCTTTCTGCACGCTCTTTCATAATCATCTTAGGACCACGGATACCGGCTCTCGGTGAGCTCGTTGGCGCTGGGACGGGGATCTGAGGGACGGATGTTGGGATGCCGTTGCCATTTGGATCGTCATAAAGGTCTGCCATCTTGGCGTTTTCTTCCTCGTAGTCGGCAGAGAGCTTGTATGGGTGAGTTAAGCCCTCAATGGCAAACAGGATTGCGTTGTGTGTTCGCTTTGATATGCGAACAGCTGGGTGGCTGTCGGAACGGCTCCGGCTAGCGGCGTATCTGTCGTCAAATGGAGACTTTGGCCTATCAGAATCGCCTGCAATAGACGAGTCCTTATCGTCGCCCTCGTCGTCGTCGCTTCGCTGTGAGACGGCCTGGCCCTGATGTTGGTATTGTCCGCCACTTGGGCCTGCAGTTGCAAACCCTAGCCGTGGACTTATGCCGGTTGACACGGCAGCGAGATGGACGAGTCTAGGAGAGCTGGTCGTCGGGCGTGGTTGACGGCTTGCAGTCGGGGTGGAAGGATGAGATGGGGGTTTGCGAGAGGCTGGCGGCTGCTTGCTTTCCACACTTGGGGCTGGGCTCTCTGTGAATCGCGAAGTCCGGCGCAAAGTACGCTGAGAATTGGGCGTCGACCTTGCGTTCTGCTCAGCAGTAGCAGATATGTCCGATCTAGCTTGGGGTGTGAATGGCCGCGGGTTGGATGGCTGGCGCTGATGGCGCAAGCTAGAGGGCGTGTGAGTTTGTTCGTAACGGTCGTAACGGTCGTGAAAGGAAACGGGAGCGGAGTCGCTCAACGTGTCCGGCTTTGGCAGCCCAGCACCAGACAAGGGGTCTGATGCGTGACCGAGGAAGACGTCAAGAGGCCGTAGTAAGTGCTACGGCGACTTGCGACTCTTTGCAAAGCAAAAGAAAAAAAAAGGAAGAAAAAAAAGAATAGCACTCGTTGGTTCGGCGGCAGAAATGGGACAAGAAACAGGTAAAAGCAAAAATACGGCAAAATGGTAGAGAGGTTTCGGGAGGAGGAAGTGTCGTGGTCGTTATTGCGGCTAGCAAATAGCTTTATGCGGACTGCGGAAAGTTAGAAACTCTGACAATGAACAAGATTGCTTTGCCCTGTTGCCACGAAAGAGACTTTGAGAAGGCGAGGTGACGAAAAGAGAGCACAAGCCTGTTGCACATGTAGGAGGTTCTGCTGATCGTGTTGCACGGAAAGAAGCTTTCGGGAGGGCAAAAGGCGCGGCTCGATGCGGTTGGGCGAGCGCAAAACAGAGGACAAGACTGGCCAAGTTTTCGATGCAGGGCAGCGCACAAAAGCTGCGAGAACTCGAGAAAAGCGAGAATCGGTCGCAAAATGCAAAATGCAGAGTGCAGAATGCAGAAAGCCAAAGAAAAAATTATGGAATGTGTGTGTACTCACTTGGGTGAAGTAGAAGATAGTCGCCGGTTGAAACCAAAAGCAGACCAAGTGGGCAAGAAGAACAAAGCGGATGGGGGGTGAGGAATGTGAGGATGTCGAGGTGAGGGTTGCAAAAAGGGAAAAAGGAGGAGGAAGGCAAGAAAACAAGACAGCAAGAAAGGATGAGAGATCACAAGACAAGCAGTCAGTGTGGAAGGGGAAAGGCAATGAAGTCGTATGGACTAAGAAACAAGAGGCAACCCTGGACAAGGCCAAAGTTGAGTAAGGTGTTCGTCGAGGTAGTCGAGGTAATCGAAGTAGTCGAGAAAGTCGAACAGATGGGCGAACAGAGATAATGGCAGTACTGGCGTCATTAGCAAAAAGAATTGGGGAGGCTGGGAAGCGGTGGCGGGGGACACGCCCAAAAAAAGAAGAGGAAAAATGAACTTACAGGGGTCTGCAGAATCAATCGAGCTGGGCGCGGGAGTAAATGGGGCCCAGAGAGTGCTGGGTGTGGTGCGCGTGGTGTGGTGTGTGGGTGGAGAGGAACCGAGTTTACCAGCTTGTAATAGGATGTGGCCGCAGAGAGACTCTCGTCTGAAGAGGCGTTTGCGACGCGAGGTGAGTGAGGTTGAAGGACGAATGACGGAAGCCAATCAAGGCTACTGTAGCTATAGCAGTGAATGCGCTGGCAGTTGTTGAGGTAAGCTGTCGATAGAGACAACGGCCACCTGGTGATGATGAGGCCGTTTTTGCGGCCGGGATGGATGTGCCCAGTTCGCAGCAATGCCAGACTTGCAGGCGATAAGACCCAACCAAACAGTCGGTCTGTCAAGCCCGTGAATAGGAGAGAGGATCTGTCCTCTGTGTTCTGATCCAGCAAGAGTCCGTAAAAGGGTGACGCTGTCCGGGTGGCTGGGACGGCGACTAGGATAGGCACCGGGATGGTTTTATATCCTTTTATATTTGGATGAAAACACCGGATTGGGCCTGACTAGGCTCGCTGTCCAGACTGGCGGATTTTCAGCTGGTCGAAAGCTGTCCTGTTCGCCCTGTTGTATCGGGCGCAGGGCAGAAGCTCACGAGACTCGATGTGGCCACAGCCTCCTTCTTTTTCTTGATTTTTGGGATTCGCTTTCTTTCTCTTATTTCCCACTCTTCTTTCTTTCTCTTCTTGTTTTCCTCGTTCTTCCTTATACCCTCCCCTTTATTCGCTCTCCTCCACCGCCGCCCGGTATTCCACGCGTGATGGGTACGCAGAGATTGCTGGCGCTGTTGTCGGGTGACGACTGATTCGATGAGGCTTTTGTGTCGTTACCCGTGCCAACATGTCTCTACCGTGCCAATGGCCGTCGGGAAAGGAAGCCGTGGCTATGGTGAAGCTATCGATGATCGCATGTGCTGTGCAGACAGCTGTGTAGCCGGAATGCAAGGTTGAAGAATTAAAGAGTTGTCGGCCTGGGACTGATGTCTCGTGTCTCGGAACAAAGACCGTTGCGCCAGTTGACGGTGTGTCTGGGTGGTGTGGGAGTCTCGGTAGGCCACAGAATACCAGATGGTCGAACTGGGGAACGGTTTGCGACTGGAATGCGACTGGAATTCAGGTCGCAGGAATGCTGAGCCGATCAGGGGAAGGCTTGGGCTTGACTCAGCGACTTGTGATGCGATGAAGATGTCAAACACACAACGTCGGCTGCCGAAACTCAAGATTTCTTACTGTGTACTCAGTAGAAACAGGCACGGGCAGTCAGCCGAGAAGCTTTTCTGAAGAAACAGGGCACTTTTAGTGGACTGAACTAATTAAAGGCGGTGCCAGGGGAGCGAGAGTGACGAGACTCTTTGAAATTGACTGATAAATTGGAAGCCCAATGCGGGTCTGTGATCTACTCCGTACGCGTCGCTTGAGCAATTGAAAGCTTGGGACAGGCGCAAGGGTCCGCGTATCTGCTGCGAGTGATATGCAGGCTTTCCGCGCTTTTTGAGACAGTATGGAAAATGCTAGAGCTATGCAAAGGAAATTCATAGTCGCGATGTCTCGGGTAGCAAAAGAGGCAGCGTTTAGAACGGCAGGCGCAACCGTGAGAAAATACGGCTTTGCAGGCCTACACAGGAAGGAACTGCTGCAGTGCGAGTCGCGCCTTCTCTCTACTATGTACGGAGCCCAGAAATACGCGGCAGCTTCAGCTTTACGCGAGGCGCTCCTTCTTTCTACGGAAACCGTGACTTCCTTACGAGGGAAATTAGATATTAACTCGTTTCCGTCCATAATAGGCAAGAACGACGCGAGACATCTGCAAGGGAAAGCGCGATGCTCTTACTACTGGGAGTGATAGCTATAATTGTTGGCTGCGTGCTCTCTGATAACCTCATTTGCGGCCAAATAATATATGTATCATCTACAGTATGTGCTCGTCGGCAAGGTACTGTAGGAAATGTACGGAGTAGAGAGCCATCAAAAGTCCCAACAACCACGATTTACAGCGCTAATACCTGGCCCGATCAGATGGAGCTAGGCTTCGCTGGCGCTCCCGCTCCCGTCGATGGTGCCTGTTATCTGGTTAGTTTTGTGCCAATTTTGCCAATTTTGCCCTGTTTTCCCTGAGCGTCCAGTGCCTAATGTCTGTCGTGCCCTACCAAAGCAAATAGGCTACGGGGCAATATTTTATATTTCCTTGCAATTACAAGGTCCAGGGGCATTAAATGTCTGGGTCTGTGTTAGAGCTGGTGAGCAGACCCAGCCTTTCAAGCCGCTCTCAGTTACAGGGCGCGACACAAACTGACATGAACAGGCCTCGGCCAGTATACTCCGTATTAGAGACATTAAAGACAAGGGAGCCCAATATCCAACGTCCTAGGGATGCAGTTTCACAAGCAGTTCCTCGAGATGTAAAGTGAACGCTTCCCATGCTTAACGCAGTGCAACATACGACAACTACCACGGCGCACATTGCAATATCGCAGCTCTGCTCAGGCTGTGTACCCAAGTTTTATAGGCTCAGTAACTGACGCAAGGGCGCCACGGGGAACTTCTCCCTTCCTTTGTTTACCATGACCAGCCTCTACCAGCCAAAATATATTGAGTATTGAAGCAATTGAGACACGGTAACCCGCCTCGCTACATCAACGCAAATTGGATCTCGGATATAGCAAACATCCGACGAGCCAGAGCAAGCAGCAATCTTGGGAATCGTGGGAAACGGCTTTGTTCATACACATAAGTCTAAGTCAAGTGGCCGGCATCAATCTTGCGTAAGTGCCCGGGGGACCACAGACACTTGTCGTGATGATAAAGGGCAAGTGGCTACCGCCGTGCCTCTTCGCAAAGCCGCAGGCCTGTCTTGTCCAGAGTTTGCCCCCCTTATCGGTGTTTATTCCCAGTCCCTACTACATGCCTGATGAGCTGGCAAGCTCGAGACGATCCTACGCAATATGCATTCCCCCAACCACCAGGTCGAGACTTTTGAGACTCTGTCAGACTCGAAAGCTCGAGGTTGGTCCAATTGATATGAACAGCTTGCGTCAGGAGGGTGGGTGGCCAGCAAAGGTGACTGGTCAAGCTCCATGGACTTCTCGTTTAGCACAAGCTGTTTCTTGTCTGTCGGGGCACGGTCGAAGCAAGGACGGAGAGGCTTTAGGCAAGCAAAACTGGTGAGCTGTTCGCCCAGGCGCAAGTTGCAAGAGGGCCGCCAAACCTGTCTAGGCTTTCTTTGAGCCTCGCTCGTGACAACTTCTATCTTGGTCTTGGTCTGGCGCTTCAAGTCCGGCGAGTGGCAAAATACGCGCCTACATACAGTGTATGTTCAGGTTACTACGGAGGTAGACAACGTCGCATCGTCAATTAACTATAGCCTTGGTACGCGCAGCTCTTGGCTACCAGCTATGTATACAATGGCAGTAGTACGACCCATATTCATCGCATGTCATTGTGCATTAGCCTGGTGTATTCATAACGTGTCCATTTTGGGTTTGCGGCAGTGCATAAGCTGGCCTCCTATGTAGTTATGTCGAGGGTAGCCTGGCAGGCAGCGATCATTCACAACAGCACCGGCAATTTTGCCGGAAGACGAGGCCGCCGGCCGGAGACCTCTGTGGCAACTGTCGGGCTGTGCAGTGCTGTTTTCTGTAGGTCTGAGTGAGGCCAGGCCAGTGGTAGTAAGAGGCATAGGTATAGTATCGGTTTCATACTGTAATTTCAAATATCACGATCACCAGATCTCTCGATGGTACTTGAACACTACCGATGTATGGTATGGAATGGGAACAAGCGGCAGATGTGCTACGATGAACGAGCGCAAGGGCGTAGAGACTACGGTTGGTGCAATTTATTATTGAAGAAATCTGGGCGGCAATATATCAATGGCAGTTTTGTAAATTTAACATTAAATACTACGGAGTACAAATTAGAGAACCCAAGATAGCATGCACATGATGTAAAAGAGACAAATAAACCCCGTTAACAAAATAACTTTACAGAAGAATATAGTCCACAAACTAAAAGAAAATAGAAACCAGATTTTCCGAAGCCTTTATAAAACAAACACCTAGCCGATTGTTATCACGAAATGCAAAAAATTCAAGACATCAATGGCATCAATAACAATAGGCAACGAGGTGTCCGACTAAGCAAGTAATAAATTATATATCTGAAAACTATCCAATAAAGTGCTCGTCCTTGCATCAACGATTGTCTACGAATCAGCCCTTAACAGGCTGGAACATATTCAACAGAAGAAAAAAGACCGAGACACTGGGTAAAAAATGCTTTATAAATCAAACGACAAGGTAAAAGCAAAAAAATAGGGTGACAAAAGAAATACACAAAACTAAATGAGAGAAAGACAAAAGGAAACCAAACGTCGTCAAAAGAGACAGGACCTCCCAATGAAATCAGTAGACCCATCCCCTAGACAACCTCTAGTTCCTATACGATCCATCTCTACATGATAGAATTGAGAAATCTCTTACAGAGAAGCACCGTGGACGACCTTCATGTCGACAGCCAGCTCGCGGCCGTGGTCGTTGACGACCAGGACACGGACGGAACCGCGGCCCGACTCGAAAGAGCGGAGCAGACGGGCCCAGAGGTTGGACTGGTCAATGACGGGCAGACCCTGCTTGACGTCACCGGTCTCGGTCATGGCGACGACGTTGCCCTCCTGCAGGTCCAGAACGCGGTACTGCTTGAAGACAGGGCCGAGCATGGTCTGGACGACGACGCTGGGGGAGGGGTTCGAGACAAAGGACGACTCCTCGTGCAGCTTCTTGGTGAACAGATCGACACCCAGGTAGCGGTGCTGGCCGGTGGCAGCAGAGGTGGAGATGCGGATCACCTGGCAGGGGCGGCCCTGCAGGATCAGGATGTCGCCAATGCGGATGTGGTGGCACGGGATCGTGACAGTGTTGGCGGGCTTGTCGGACTCGCGAGCACTGCTGCGGGACGGACCGCTGGTGCGGACAGTCTCACGGTACTCAGCGACCTCGAGAGGCTCGCGGACTACAGGGTGCAGAACACGGTCAGCCAACTTGTGCAAGCCGTGGCGGAAAGAGTGGTATTGGCCTGATGATTGGGGAAAGGGGGTGGAAAAGAAAAGGAAATGTGTTTAGCCAACCGTCATCGCTATAGACTTTGAGCGAGTCGAACCGCAAAGAAGGGGTAGATGGTCTACGCTCAGCTTGGCTTACCCGATCATGTTTACGCTAGCGTCTTTTTACAGACGCCAATGTAAACAAAAACAGGTAAACAAGCAAAGCGTGCTCATCCTCCCTCTACTTCGAGAACCCACAGCAACATGCAACAAGAAAAAACTGTAGGGGGCAATAAAAATCAGACGCTAGGAAATAAACTCACCATCCTCGTCGTAGTAACCCATCTTGTTAGATTTGCGGGAAGTGGTCGAAGGCTCGATGATATCTTCGGTGACCTTGGTCTTGGTGAAGCTGCTGCCCTGGGGACGGACAAACGAAGCGTCGACGGTGGTGTTGTCCTGGTACGAGGACTGTTGGGGCTGCTCAGCGAAGCGGCCTGCGTCAACAGTGGGTGCGGAGAAAGAACGGGCTTCCTCACGGTAGTTTGGCTGGTAACGGGTACGGTATTCACGCTCAGCAACGTCGATTGCAGAGTCGTAGTTGGTGCGACGGGACTCGAAGTCTACAGTGGTCTCAGAGAAGGTCGTGCGAGGACTGGTGAAATGTTAGAATGTAGGCCTTGATTGAGTGTAGTTGGTTTGGAATGTAGAGAACGTGAAGAGAAAACGTGGTTTTTCTCAGGAATGGAAGGAGCGACCAGTTCTGCCGCCACAGCCTTCCGTCTGAACAATTGGAATGACGGGCCGCTCCGAGCACCTTCCTGATGGAATGCTTCGAAACGGCATTCAATGCCAACTTAGACAAGGCTGTACCAACGTCACGTTCACTTCAACCTGTTCTCATTTCATTTTTAAAGGCGATTGGAAACTTACCGGTTTTCACGAATAAACTCTCGGCGGACACCAGGACGGTAGCGTTCCTCTTCACGAGTGATGCGGACCTCTTCTTCCCGGTAAGGGTAGCTGATGTTGTTGGACTCGTTGACAACGTGAGAAGAGTATTGACCTTCCCGTCCGGGCCGTTCGTGGCGCTGAGGAAGCTGAACGCTAAACTCTTGGTGTGTTTCGGTAGTAACCTCGGCGGGCTGCTTGTCCTCCTTGTAGGAAGACGGGAAAATACTAAAGGGAACGGGGACTCTGGCTTCAAAATCCAGGGTGGCGACCTTTGATGAGCACAAGGAAGGAAAAAAAAGTCGATGACTTTTTTTCCTACTGATGCTCTTTCTTCAAAGGAAGGGGAGAAAGAGTTGTAGTAGCCGGGGCTAACTAAGGGAGTTGTTTGGAAAGTGGTTAGGGTGGTTGAGAACGGTGGAAAGTGGTATGAGAGAGAAAGAGGAGAGAGAAAAGAGGAAAGAAAAAAAAGAAGAGAGAGAAGAAAGTGACTGAAATAGGGGATGGGCCTGAAGAAATAGGAAATTGGGCCAGGCGGGAGAGAAGCGTGTGCGTGTTGTCTTGTTGTCTTGTCTCCAGTCCCCAGTTTCTAGTCTGACCACAACCAGCGAGTGGCTGGCAGGGGGGTGTGGGCAAAGAGCGAGGTTGTCGTCGAGCTGGTGGCCCAAGATCCCCCAAGAGCCACTTCCACTTCCACTCCCGCCCAGTCTCCAGTTTCCCAGAGTGCATCCATCCACACCCAAGCACACAAATAGAGTCAAGCTACAGCAGGGTCCCCAACCTCCCCTCCGTCATCAAACAGAGCTAGCAAGATAATGTCATAATAAAAACAAAAGGTGTGCAGGGCAACCAGCCCATCGAGAGGAGGCGAGCAGGGCTAGACCTGGTGATCCCTCCCTGTCGGCACCGTTTTGACGCCGGGCTTGTCCTAAATGGTTTGTTTTGATTCTCTAGTTCTGTTTTTAGGACATTTTCAACTCCATGGGATACGATTGCTCCCTCGGGATGGAGGCCAGAGAGATCCGACATGGCGCCTCAGTCATCGACAGCCAGGGAGCCTGTGTAAGATGGAATACGATGTACTCCGTATGATAAACATAGGAGCCAAGGAGCACAAGGAAGGGGAAAGGGGAGAGTGCAGAGTATTACGGAGTACTATGTAGAGCAGGTGAGAAAAGCTGGGAAACTACCCGACAGCTGCACCTGAAGCAGGACTTTGTTTACATTGGGGTGGGTCTATAGTAACTCTACCTCCACTCGCTGCCCGTCTGGGTGCTTGATGTACTTTGTACTATGTACTTTTTACGATGTGTCTCTGCTTCTACTATGTACTATGTATAGAGTACATAGTAGTGCATAGTAGTAACTTACCGGCCTGGCCATGCAAGTTACAGTTCATGTGCTAGAGCTTGCGAGCTGGTTTGCTGGTTTCTTACCGTACTGCCGTGCTGCAGGAAGTGTCCCCTGCTCGTGTCCAGTGGTGTGTGTTTTGTTTTTGTTTACTAGTATTCCTAAAATCGACTAGCGGGCCCGCTACTTTCAATATCGTTCTCAGCTATCGAATCTCCTATTTCCCTCTGTTTTCTCCTTTTTTGGTGCCTACGGTGTAGCATGTGCCATCAAAGGAAATCTGAGATAATACGGAGATGCAAACATGACATCTCCATAATCTACCAAGTACCAGCATCGGCGCCCATCAAGCCGATCGTGACCTGCTCACCGCTTGGTTGGCTGGTTGCATCTCCTAGCTACCTGTCTGCTGGCGGGTTGGGCTGCAATTGAAGAGGCAGGAAAGTGGCTGCGGGACAATAACGTGTCTGATATGATTACCTACAGAGAATGAGGGAGAACAACCTCATTGGTAGGCCGAGTCAGTTGGTGGTAGTAGAAATGCAGGTCGGCAAAAGAAAAAGCAAGCATATTGGACACTGTTTCGACAGGTCTGCAAAGTACGACGTACTTGCTTCTCTGCTTGCGACGTAAGGATCCCGACCACCTTGTTTTGTGACTGCCCATGGTTGCTACCTGCCATTTGCCGTCTACCGTCTGCCATTTGCCAGTGACTACTCTACGGAATAACTATCATGTACTTATGGACTGTCCGGGCCTGCCGGGCACAGGATGGATCAGGGACGGGGTGGTTGGGTGTAGTTGAGGGCTGCACGAGCCCAGCTGAAAGATGAATAAAATACAGAATTTAATAACAAAATATAAAAGCAAAAATAACAAAAACGAGTGATAACTTTGTACAGTACGCACGCTATGCACACGGTATAACGAAGCTTTTTCGCGGTGGGTACAACGCGGATTCCTGGTCTGAGAGAGGCCCCCATGGTGTCGAAAGCTCAGCAAGCAAATTGAGGCAGGCAATGAGGCAATCTCCTTTCTTTTCCCTGCTTCGAAAGTCATCTCCCCCGTTCATCAACATGCGTATTCTCGTCGTCTCCTCTTCGTAAGCTAGTTCTCCGCACTTTTGTCTGCGGGTCACCGGGAACAGTTGTTCGTTGTCAGATGTCTCCTTTTTACCTTTTTTTCTCTCGACTTTTTCCTCTTCGATTGACGCGTTGCCATGGGTGAAGACGTGTCTGATCTGGTTCTCTCTGTACTTCTACTCTGTACGGAGTACTTCGAGGAGTACATCATACATACATAGTAGGATATAGTATTACAGAATACATACATCGTACAGTATATGTACAGAGAGAGCCACCAGTGGTGCAAAGAGTGACTTAATACAACAGTAGCTGTATGTCTTGGACAAGCTGCAGCTGCAGCTGCACGCCCCTATCTCGACACCTCTCATCCACAGATAGGTCGTGGAGCTCTGCCATTGGACCGCCAGTCTTGTGTATGCACACTGAGAAGCAGTCTGTGGATGTTGAGTCCAGCTCAAAGCTCAAGCTGTTTGTTTTTCTTGTATACACATGTATCTGATGTATTCCAGTGTATCTTCCAGCCCGGCCGCCTGCAAAATATACACACCGCTACATTCATCTTCTCTGCATAGTACTATTATTTTTCTGTACTACTATGTATGTAATAGTAAAACTCAGTCTTATCACATCACACATCAGACTTTCACTCGAGTTCTAAATCTACTCCCACCCCTGCTCGCCGTCCCACATCGCCAAGGAACAAGTGTGGTGCTTCATTTGAGTTCATTTCAGGAAATTCCCACGGTTCAGAGCCCGGTCTTGCCTGCTAGCTTCTTCTGGTCTATAGGCCTGTTCTAGAGGACGAGGGCTATGTTGCCATGACAACAAGCGCTACAGCGCACGACGCGACTCTGTCCAGCACTTATGTACACTAAGGCGTCGCAATAGGACAGACATGTTCAGCCATGTTCAGCAGCAGCTTACAGAGTACGTACTCTGTAATTACTGAGATCTGAGGACACGCTATGCTCCCGTGAAGCCGTCCAGGCCAATCAGTCGTGTCAGGCAGAGCCGGCGGCGGGTCAGGGGCTGAGGTCTAGTTATCAATAAAACAGATTTACTTTTTATTTTATCAATTGTTTTACCAATTAATACATTGTTAAGACCAGGATCTGCCGCTGCCATTCATCCTGGTTGTTGTGATGGATCTCGTATCAACAAGACGCGCCCAGGTTTTCCACTGTCCACTGTCCACTGTCTCTGGCCTCTGGTCTCATCTGCTCTGCTCAACCCGGAATTTTCCCCAAGCGCGTTCGCGGGTCAGTGCCGCGGACATGCGGCTGGCGCGAGATTGGCCTGTCATCGACGCGTTGCGATACTGCCGAGGCTGCTTCTGATTCTTTTGGTTGTCTTGGTGCTTCTGATTTCTCTACACGGTTCAATGTGTCGCGGCTACAATGGCGACGTCGCCAAGGGTCTACAGTGTACGGGCCATGGAACGGCCAAAAGCACATGTGTGCCGTGATATCAATATGTTTATTCAACGACATGAATACTGCGCAATCTCGACATCTGATCGAGTAATACCGCGTTTGTGGTATGCTTCACCAGGAACAGTCAAACAGTACTTCGTACATCGTATGCACCGTCGACTACGGACACATGCGATCCGTTCCAAGGTGTAGAGTAGTATGGCCGAGTGGGTTGAAATTAGAGTTGTAACAGTATTGGGCAGTATCGGCGATGATGATGTCAAGTCTACCATTCTGTACATAGTAGAGGCTGCTCAAAGGATGCATTAAGTTGGAAGTTGAAATAATGAGATAATAAATAATGAAATAAAGAAATATAGCGATTAAAATAGATTGAAAGATATATCTGACAATCAATAAATATATACATAAGAAAGGAAATAAAAGATTGAAAAGATTGAAAAAGATTGAAGTAAGAAAAGATTGAAAAAAAATCGAAAAAGTAATAGTAGCGAGAGGAAAGAAGTAAACAAAAGACAATGATCGATGCCGTCCTGCCTACAAGAGATCGAGGTCCAAGAGGCTCATGCTCAGCGATGCGCCACTGGGCTCTCGGACCAATCGCTTGTGCGAAAGTAAATGTAAATAATTACGAAGAAAAAAACAGATCACGACAACAACGAAACCAAAACAGATAGCCAATAGTGAGAACGGTAAAAGAAAAGAAAAAAGACAACAAAAACGCTATGGTTGTGCAAGGAGTGTAACGAAGAATAAATGGGAGTCCGGAGTACAAGGCATGGTATCAAGGAGAGGACGAAGTGAAATAGAGAAGATGAAAAAAAGGGAGATGAAAAGAAAACCCAAAAATGAAGGAGCGAATTACCAAAAAAGATATCAAAGAGGAAAGGACGAAAAGAGCCAGAGAAATCAACGACTCGCCCGCTCCAGGCCGAGGTGGCGTGCAAATGCGGCTATGTCAAAGACTGGAGCGGCCGGCGGTGCATATGGCGCTGGGAACGACGCCGCCAATGGCTGCGATGCGTACCCCGAGTCGGTCGACATGAAAGACGCATTGGAATTGAACGCGACGAGTTTCTCGCCGCCAAAGAGACGGCGCGCAGGGACATACGTGGCCGAAATGGGCGACGGTGAGCAGGACGTTGCCGGCGACACGGGCGAACCAAAGGGAGAATTGGCATTGTGTGCTGGCGATGCCATGTGGTGAGGCGTGTTGGGGGTCTGGAAAAAGGACGACACCGTGGTTGCCGTGGTCGCTGTTGGCACGGCCGTGAGGATCTCGGGCCATGTCGAGAAGGGCGGGCAGTACAGAGACAGACCCGACCCAGTCGCAGGGGGCGGTGCTGTTGAAAGGTATGGCTCGGACGGAGAAGGTTGAGTCTGAGTCTGGGTGCCTGTTTGAGTCTGAGGCTGATTGAGCATCGTCTGCATGGCATGCAGAACGCGCCGGGCCGCCTCCATGACACCGCTCGGCCCAGCTGTCTGCGGCAGCGAGTCCAGCGTGCCAGTGATGAGCCCAGAAATAAGCCCGTCACTGACAACGGCTGCTGCCGCGGGGATTGTGCGCGACGCTGCAAAGAGCACTAGCAAGTACCGGCATTGTCTGCGGTGTTAACACTGTGTACACATTCCAGTCGCTGAACCCGACACACGAATGAGACAGACTTACATCATTGCAACGCCAAAGCTGTTGGACAAGATCCGGCCGTCGTCTGCAAGGTCGTGGTATGCATGGATCGTGTCGACCAGACAGAGCATCACCTCGGCCATTTCCGATACGTCGACCTTGAGGTGCGGCTGGAGGCTATTGAGCACGCCGTACGAGCGGCCCTCGCAGTACAGCGTTCGTGCTCTTGCCGTCATCAAGTTCTTGTCTGGGGTAGGAGACGACGGGCATGGCGATGTGCTGGCTTCAAACTGATGCCTCATTTTGGTCACGGCCTCCTTGATGACACTTGCCGGCTTCTTTCGCACATACTCCTCCTCATAGATGGTGTTGAGCTGGCGCCAAAGCCGCACCTGCATCGTGATGGGAGCAAGGTTGCCGAGGTCGAGCTGTGGCGCATCGTTAAAGTCGCTTCTTTGCATAGACTCGCCGCTTGGTGGCCAGTAGATATCGGATTCGGGAATTGGCACCAGCGACTGGTAACGGAGCAGGCTCGAAGGCGTCTGGCCCACTTCGGAGCATATTTCACTAGGTGAGAGTGTCAGTACCAGTATTGCGGCAACTGAAAAGA
This sequence comes from Ophiostoma cf. undulatum, assembly GCA_022392935.1. NCBI lineage: Eukaryota > Fungi > Ascomycota > Sordariomycetes > Ophiostomatales > Ophiostomataceae > Ophiostoma > Ophiostoma cf. undulatum. The sequence goes on from JAKRGL010000032.1 coordinate 272,257, forward strand.
ATTTGGCTATCAGACTCTCAGACTCGTCAAACTCACAGCTCTAGCTGGACACATGTCCAGTACAGGACGACAAGCTGGCGCTCGCGACTTGATAGCAGATGAGGCTTATGGTTCTGCTCGACCAGAGACACGAGCTCATACTCCCCAACCACGGCGGACTGAAACAGCATGTAGCGAATAACAACATTGGCCGCCTCGACATACTCTGCAGCCTCCTGTAGATAGGCCATCTGGCCGCAAAATATTGCTGCGAGGAGGTACGCACGAGCAAGATCCAGACTTGGCGCCAATCCCGAGAACCCCGGAGCAATGTTTTCGGCATTCTGGTTGTACTCGTTATGCTCGTTGTTGTAGGGGTTATACGCGCTATGAGTGTCCGCACCGGCAAGGCCCTTACCTTTGCTTCTGCCGGTCGATACACCCGCACCAAAGGTGTCCATGCTTCCCATGTTCTCGATATTATCCAGAGTCTGTTTGGTGAGTGCTCCTAGAATCGACTTGGCCTCTATGAAGAAACCCGGGCCTGGCTCGAATGCGGTACCATCTAGCCGGGCCCAGCACAAACTGCCCAAAGCAAGGACGAGAAGGTCAATGGCCAAACTGAGACGGGCCACGGTATCCATAGGGGATTGGCTTTGGCTTTGGCTTTCGGTTCCGTAGTGCCGCATAGTTCTAGCAACAACATGTCGTAGCCGCGCGCGTGGGATGACTGGGTAGGTATTCATAATGTGGTCCGTAAACGTCTTGACACAAGACATCAAGAGGCGAGTATCCGGCAATTTTGGCGATAGATGGCTGGAAGACAATGACTGGAATGCTGAGAACGACTGCTGGTGTGGGTGAAGTGACGTCTTCTTTTGAAGGTAAGCCTTTTGCCATACCGGCATCTCCTCGCTCGCTTTGGGGTTGCCCGCTTGTGCGTCTGCTGCCAACAATAGATCTTGTATGACATTGGCAAAGGATTTCTGGTTGAGAAGCCTCACGACAGGAGCTGCATGGCCGTATGGTAGAAAGACATAGACAGAGCTGATTGCTGCTTGAATATTCTCGGCAACAGGAGTGCTGTAAAAACGTTAGTATGCAGTTCTATTTTCGACAAAAGGAGACAAGCGTTTGGGCCTCACCTCAGCCCGGCCATAAGCTCTCTCTCGTTTGATCGGTTGAGCATCTCGAGTTTAAAGGTAACAATTGAGTCCATTTCGGCATCGCGGAGCGAGGGCGACGACTGGGTCTGCATGTCGCTCGAGGCTACGCATTTTCCCTTTGGAGGTGCCAATCTTCGTGTTGGTGTCGCTGGCCCGAGAAGGGGAAAGTAGTTGGTGTGAGGATTGGGCGGCGAGGGTACTCTCAGGTGGTTGCCCTTGATTTCCAGGGGCGTGCCTGCGTCGCTAATATCCAGCAAATGACCCGATGTGTGTGCAATTCGTACTCTCTTTGAAGGGTGGTCGGGAGGGCTCCTCTGGCGTTTTCGCAAGGACTGACTGAAGGATCTGAGCTGTGTTTGTTGGCCCGAACCTGGCTGGGATTGCGAAAATTGGGCGACCTGAAGAGCCTGGGAAGTCTGGAAATTCTGGAAATTCCGGAAAGGCTGTGGAGTTTGGGGGGTCTGGGGAGTCTGAGGAGAATGGAGAGACGAGGCAGGCGAGTACATTGACTGCGAGGCAGGCGATAGTCCTGTGTTGGATGAGGGCTGCGATCCAGACAAACTCATCCCAGTCCGAGCCGTGCGGCTTCTCTCCAGCTGTCGTTTGTGCGAGGCCTCGGCAACAAAGTTGGGCGTAAGAAACTTGTATGATGGGAACATGGAGTGGTCTGGGTGGGATGACATTGATGGAGGGCAAGCTGGGGCTGGAAATGTGGTTGTTGCTCTCTGGACCAGCTCGATGGGGTGGCTCCGGGGTTGGCTAGAAGGGTTCGTTTTTTGCAGGGCGGCTAGATATTTTTGCTTGTGAGTGGTAGCGGCCCGCTGTAGATGTCTCTGCTTTCTCGAGTCTGAGCTTGATTGGCGGTGGTGCTGGTCGTATCGCTGGTGTTGTTGCTGTAGTTGTTGTCGATGCTGGCGGGCTTGTTGGTTCTGCGGTTCTGGGGGTAGAAGCTGTGGTGGCTGCACTTGATACTGCGGCTGGTATGATTGCTGTGGCTGCTGTTGTTGTTGCTGTTGTTGCTGCTGTTGCTGTTGTTGCTGTTGTTGCTGTTGTTGCTGTTGTTGTTGCTGTTGTTGTTGCTGGTGTTGCTGCTCTACTTGCATCTGTAGCTGGTACTGCTGTACTTGCAGATACTGTTGGCTATTCTGCTGGTGGTCGAGTCCGGTTGCCATTAGTAGTTGATGGTGCCCGAGATGTTGCAACTGGCCATCCTGAGCATGGTACTGCTGTTGCTGCTGCTGCTGCTGATCGAACCGAGCCGTGGAGAGGAGGTCAAAGCTGGTGACTGGTTGCTGCAGGCAATGGTCAATGGCGATTGATTGTAGAGATGAACCGAGGACAGCTGAGGCGCCGGAGAAGCTGTAGCCTTCCAGAAGAGGCGTATTTGATAGCGATGCGGGTAGAGTAGCAGGCAAAGTGCCGGGCACGGTGCCGGAGAGAGTCCCGGGGAGGCTGTTTTCAAAGTAGTAGTTGCCATTGCTGCTACTGCTGCTATCACCAGGATGGGCCATGTTGGGAAGCTAGTCCAGCATCGGGGCTGGAAGCCAAGCAGTCCAGCAACCGTCATAGGGTGAAGGTGAAAGGCGAGGATGAAAAGGCGAAAGGCGAAAGGTGTGAAGTATTAAAGCGTCAAAGCGTCAAGACGGCCGTCTGCCTTCCCTCCTGAAGTAATTCTTCAGAAGAAGAAAGACATAAGAACATGAAGGGGAAGGAAGTGCCGGCCAGCGATATAAGATCTATTTAATAAAGTTTGAAGAAGCCGCGACCCAGGACCAGATACTTCCCGATTGGGAAGGGGGGCTTTAGTCTAACACATTTCAGAGGGAAAAGGTACATGGGTACAAGCAAACGAGCCGGCGCTAAAAGCTGCACTCAATCGCGGAAGCGCTATGCTGGCGCCTAGGGGAGACGATGAGAGGGAAGAAGGAAATGGGGGAAGCAGAAAAGAAAAGATGGATAAAATAATAGAAATAAAGAATAAAGTTGAGACGAGACTAGACAGAGATGGGCACACGTACCTGACCGGCAAGGCCTGTGGTCGGAGAGGCCAGGGCCAGAGAACAGAGAGGCCAGCCAAGGGGCGAGCAAGGCTATCTATGACGGCCGAGTACACCGTATGTGATGTGTGACTGATTATTTGCTTATGAGGGGGGACGAGGCGGCCAGAGAATGTGAGCGACCGGATGTAATACCAATTCAAAGTAAAAAGCAAAAAAAAAAAACAAGTCTGGAGACATCGAGATCATGATGTCGAAATCAAGATATTAAATAGACATTAATGATTGCCGAAACAATTCGTCTATATAAAGAAGAACTAGATAGAGTAGACAAAAGAGAAATCTCATTCGTTCATCAGACGCTCGTGATGCTACAGAGTGCAGCCTCAAGACCTGAGACAACCGTTGAACATGATACAAGCGCCGGCTGTTTTGATTTGATTTATTTTAAACTATTTGCAACACACAACTGTCCATCATCCAACGTCATACAGAGTCGCGTCGGGAGTTGTAGCTGATCTCTCCTACTGTGGCTGACGGCAGCCGTGTTTATTTTTGTCAGCGTCTGATGGTGTGCAGCGCAGAAGACGCAGGCCATTGGGCGTCGGAGTGTGAGAAGTAGGTAAGAAGTAAGGAGGAGAGCAACTAAACAACTAATGCCCATGACTTTATGGCATATATGCCAATGTGCATAGAAGTGTGGGTAACCAAGAAACTACAGGCGCTGTGTCGACAAAAATAACAAGGTGCGTGCAGACGATAGACGGGGTGGTGTCAATGGGGGACGAGTAAACGAGCAGGGCGATCGACGTGGAGGGGTAGTTTCGAGCCGTATGCAGGCGAGTGAGTGGTTGATTGTAGATATGGGCAAGTCCAACGGCTTGGTTTGATTTATTCGATTTATTTAGTTGATATCAAGGCCCGACCTTTCAGTATCAGTAGTGCTGTTTAGTACAAGTTTGATTATTTATCGGCCGTTGACCTTACGCGGGCCAACAAGCTGCGACCCTTCTCTTTGAATATGATTCCTATGTATGTACTCTGTAGGCTTTCCGGAAGGATCTTGAATGAAATGGAAAAATAATTGCCGTGAACATGGTCGCCCGCAGTCCTGCAGGATCATCGGGGGTCGTGTAGTTTGCTCCTTATTCTCAACCCCATCATCCACCATAATTGACATGCACTTCGACCTCAAATTACCGATGTAGCAATATCGTAACGTACATTTAGTACCTTGTGGCCGATCTAGCTGACGGCGTGGACTGCAGCAATGCTATCGTGCAGTCTAGATGAGGAGGCCAGAAGACCTGTTAGTCTGGATTTCTGGATGAAACCTCTTTGTTGAATTTCTTTTGATTTCTTAAACACTCCCAACCAAATTCAAACTCGACTGATTTGGATATGGCTACTATATGATACGATGGGGTAAGTAGTACAGAAGGATCCCAGGCCGAAGCTGGAGTGCCAGAGTGTCGTATTGTGACAGGGAGAGAAAGAGAAAGGTGGAATCTCAAACCCGAAAAAAGACAATTCAGCAAATATTGAATAAAAGATTAATGTCTAAACCAGGCATGGAAAATACAGAAAATGAATGAACGAAACGAGAAAAGGCACATTGGTTGATGGCCTGCATAGTGACAACAAAACCATGCTGTGATAGGTCCGAGGCGAGACGGGCACACAATCTATCCACAGGACAAGGGAATTTAGACGCTCGGCAGAAATGGCACATGCAGCCACCCACACCGGAGTACGAGGGTGATAGTCCCGTCAGATAAAGTACGTATTTGTACTCTCTTGAAAGTCCAAGTATGTTTAGTGAGCACGTTGAAAAATATGAAAAAGAGGAAAACAGTGTCACAAAACTAGAAAGAACAAAGCCCGGCCAAGCATCGCCGTCAAGACAGGGTCCGGCCAAGTGTGCTGAAATACTGCAATAGAACATAGAGTCGTGCAAGGAATAAAACTACTACAGACGAAGGAAGTGATAGTGCAATTGGGCTTCCAACAGGCACATTCAAACTCAGCGAGGCGTATGTGAAACGCCGCAGAGCTGATTAGCGAGGTACACACAAGTCTGGGACAGGGAGTGATGTCTGCGGATTAGAAGCGACGGTGGGCAGTATATGTTAGTATCCGTTGGCTTTGATAAATGAATGAATATACAAACTTTGTCGCCTTCGCGCTTATTGATGCCGGCCTGATCGATCTGGTGATACATAACTGCACATCAGACATCAACTGTCGGCACGATAAACGCAATAGACGCCTGGGCGGCTGCGCTTGAGGATATCTTGCAGCCGATGCCCGTTGATGACGACAGACAACAGACGACAGACGACAGACGCCGGACGTACCGGTGCAGCACAGAAATAAGCCCAGATGCACGGATGTATAAAATCACAGTATGCAACAGACATGCTAAATATGACAGCGCGCTTAAAGGATCATCTCAGACGGCCGATCCCGCCATTCTTGATATCTGTACGATTGTACTATCGAGTGCTGTCACAGGCTATCACAGGCACAAGCCAGGCACAGCACGAGGGCTGCAGAGCACACCCCACGCGTCTTCGCTCCTCATGGTATTGTATTCTATATTAGGAACACGATGTGACGAGCTACGGTTTATTGGCCCACTACTACATGTGAATGTACCTGCTTCTTGTTGGGCACTTTATCTGGCTCCTACTATGTACTTCTTGGGTGGTGTGCTGGTGTGACTGGGCACAGTTGCTTGCCGCCGAGCTAAAATCAGTGTGAATGGATGAGATCATAACCGCTTACATAATCGGAAATAGTGTGATCGCAAGTCTGGTTTGAAACACAATAATCAAACGTCAAACAGCAAACGGGATAGCCTGGGGAAACAATCCGCAACCGGTGTGATGAGTAGACGATGCTAGGTTTGCGTGATTCGAGTTTGGACAACAAGCGCGTCGAGCCGGCCTCAGGGCACATCGGATACCGTCGGTGACCTCGAACATCATCACGCAGGCCCTGTCCCTGGATTCTGGCTTCTGGCTTCTGGCTTCTTGAAGCTCTCTGCATAGAGTAGCCGCAAAGAAATGAGCCTTGCATAGTGTGATGCATACTGTGAATACTGCCTACATGCTACATGAACTAGCATGGCGCTGCTTTGACGCGATAGACGATGACGGACCAGGCCGGCGTCAAGCAGCGTCAAGATATAGCCTAGTCGTCTATTATCTGGCCATCTAGACGACATCTTAATCTGGTGAAATCCAAACGGAAAGGATCCTGCCGCACCTTGGGGGCTTCTTGTAGCTTTAACGGCTCTAGCACATGCTTAGCAATGATGATAGACCATGTAAGCTCTTCTTTTCAATGTCTGAGATGTCACTTTGCTGGCCCCAAGTTTGTGGCACACCTTTGGCACACCTTGTGTGTGGTCATATTGTCACGCTATATGGTTTGGCACTGCGATTCATACGCGCTTCTGTGCATAGTAATATTACTGACTGGTCTACTTCTCGGGGTTCCTTCATCCTCTTGGGGGCCTTGCTGCCGGCAGAGTCGGATGAAAGATTGTAGTATGCACAGAATAGTACCCAGTCAAGATGTGTGGAAAGTCCAACTTTCATCTGTATTTACACTACATAGTATTCAGCATCGTTGAATAATACATCGCAACGAGCACCACCGTCATGGCCGGCCGCTCCTGGTCCATCCCATCGCCCATCTTGAGCTACATCCTCTTCCGCATCCTTCTCTGCAACTCTACTCTGCGCAACCTATATTTGGTACTTTACTATGTATGAATCTGCTTTATTTTCCTCTTGCGCAGACAGTAATGCGGCCGGTTCATCACAGTTGGAGCCCGTATTCACACGGCGTTGCATCAAACTATCAGCAGATCGCTTCAGTACAGGGTAACTTCAGATGAGATTTCAACGGCGGTACGATGTACGTCAGCAAACACACAGCGGGAAACTCTCCACTGCGAGCCTACTCTGTCATAGTACATGGTATTAACACGAATGCGTGGGAGGGTAGTGCCATAGCTGGTTAGACAGAGGGCTTGAAAGAGTAATATCCATGTATATCAGCCACTCTGCCCGAGAAAGGGGACCTCTCTATGAACAGTCAAGTAGAAGAAAGTAGAAGAACAGTCGTTTTTAGCGCCCATATTTCAGCTTTCTTTGCTCAATGCTTTTGCTAATTCCGTATCTCTTCACTCTTCACTCTACTTTGTTATGTACATCGCATGCTCTTGGCTTGTGTGCTCGCGTGTACGGAGAACGGCCGAGCCCTTACCATCTGATGTTGGACTTACGCCTAGACTTGGTCTTGTCCAGCGGCTCTTGCCTCCCAAAGAGTGCTGATCGTCACGTTTAAGCCGACGCGTCTGCTCTGCACCAGTTGTATCAATCATACTGTGTACGAGCTCGAATTGGACATGCCCGCGGCTGCATGTTGCGTATTGTGATGCATTTCGCATTTCGCATTTCGCAATTTGTATTTTTCAGTTTGCATAACATAACGCGCACTATATTACTCGATACTGATTGAGGGCCTTGCCAGCACATCACTTTTAGACGCCGGCCCCAAACTGCCCTCTGTTCTGCACCCTCTACGTGTAAACGACATATTCTTCTACTTGGGCTTATAATCTCGGTACAATATCTGATAGATGATCGTTGCAGACACCTCGCAAGCCAAATCCAAAGCGATAATGTGGTATCAAGAGGATGGGCGGTCGTAAGTCCACGCTGGCTGTTTCTGTTTTCTCTGTTGTAGAGATATTAAGATAGGGCGACTCTTTCAAATCCAAACTCCGAATGGCAGGTGGTAAATGGTCAGTATTTGGGCTGCTTTGCGAATGTTCACTTGACATCGGCCGGCCTTGACCTCGACTCAAACAGCTAATGCAGCTGCAGCAGTGCTGTCTACCGTTGGCCGTCTTACAAATAATGCACACGTACAACATTCAAAGACTAGACTTGAAATTCAGAAGGCGGCCGGGTGACGGCCGTGTGACGATGTTGCTGGCCACTCTAGGCCGCAAGGCAGACTCGGGGTTGAAAAATCTATTGATCTATGCTTGCTTGCTATTTGCTATTTCATATCTGTTTTCTGCGAAATAAAATGTCACCAACACTTAAATTCAAAATGAGGGCCTGTGGAGGACCCATAGACCCGTAGGCCGTGAGCGAGTCAGGGCCCCGGCCAGGCATCTCTCTGCCGACTAGAAGTCAATCATCTTGACCTTGGCCTGCACGTCCTCGGGCAGCTCCTCCAGCGTGATCAGGCCGTCCTGGATGCAGTCGCCCAGAACGAAAAAGGCACGCTCCTGCGAGTAGCCGAGGTAGTCGAACTCTTCCTCGTCCGCCGGCTTCTCCTTTTCTTTACCGTCGTCCTTCTTCTCGCCTTCCGTCTCCGTCTCGGAATCGGCCTCGTGCGTCGTAGTGAGCGAGAAACCGGGCACCTTGGCCTGCACAATACCCCAGGCCACCCACATGGCACTGTTGGCAGCCCGCCACAGGCGCGCCTCCTTCATCAGCTCGTCCACCTGCCGCTCCAGCAGCTCCTCGCGACGGGCCTCTTCCTCCACCCAGCCGCCCGACGGTACGCGTGCATCCAGCATAAAGTCTGCAATCGAGCTGGCGGAGCTGGCCACCGTTGTAGTAGAAGAAGCAGCGCCCGACAGGAGAGGCTGCTCGGGCAGCGTGGCAAGGGGCAGCGACATGGGCCCGAAGCGTGGCGTGCTGCTAGCACACTGGTGCGGGAAGTCGGGGCGGTGGTCGACGTACGACCGGATGAAGCGGCGCTGCTGTTCAATGTTGGGGTACCGTTTAGGCACGCAGTTGTGCGCGTTGACGCTGTCGTGGTAGTTGTACGTCCACTCGGTAAAGTGGTTGGCAAACTCAACACCGGGTGGGTTAGCCGCGGCATACTCAAAGTCAATAACAATCAGCTGCTTGTGCTCGTTCTCTGGCTGCAGCAGCGGCGACCGGTCGTCGGGGCGAAGACGCAGAATGTTTCCATATTGAGTCTGTTGGTTAGCATTGTCTTGGCTATAATCGGCCAAAATCGGCCACAAAATAAATCATTACTGCAGTAGTCAAGACTGAAACTCACATCGTTGTGGGCAAAGGTCAGACGGTCGCGAATGTTGCGCGGCGATCCGTAAAACGCCTTGACCTTTTCGCGGTGCTTCTCTAGCAGCGACTTGAACACGGGCCACTCCACACCACACACGTAGCCACGCGTCTTCCACTTGTCGATAAAGGGGCCCGTGTGCAGTGCCAACTCGGCTCCGTCGCCGCTCTTGCCGGCCGCCTCGGCCGCCTTGAGACTCTCGCGGTACAAGCGCACCTCGTTGTCCAGAAAGGTGATTGTCGCCTCCACCGAGTCCAGCCAGCGGTCCCAGTTCTGCCACACAGTCGGGCCGCCATCCAGCTCGTCCTCTAGCAGCTCAATGCCGTCGTGCAGCTCGCGCATGCGCTTGGCAATCTGCTTCGACGTCTCCGGCTCTCGGAGGTTAGCCGAGGTCAGCGTAGTCGCTGTAAAGAACTGCTCAAAGCGGCCATTGGCAAACGTGCCCAGCAGACGCGGGCCAATCTTCTTGCGTGCTAGCCGCCGCAGCACGCTTAGCTCCTTCTCGCGGTCGATGAGGTGCTCAACCTGCGGCCCGTAGATGCGCAGCAACAGTTTGCTGGGCAGCGTGCGCTTGTTTGTGATCAGGCTCGAGCTGCTGCTGGCACCACCGGCGGCATCCATATCAACAGAACTCTCGTGCGTCTCAATACCGCCGCCCAGGTCGGCCGGCGGGGATACGACATAGACGGCATTGGTCAGCGCACCGCTGAGACGCTCGACAGTGATGGTCTCGCCGGCATCCAGGGGCACCTTGCGCCAGCCCTTGAGCCGCAACGTGTGGGCGAGACGGATAATCTCGCTCTTGAATTTGTACCATGCCTGGCGCTCCTTTTCCTCACGGCGCGTGGCGCCATCAATTGTGCTGCGGCCTGTCATCAGAGGCGTGCCAACAGAAGTCGATGCATACTTGAGCGTCTTGGAGTTATCCAAGACAGCGTCACAGCCGGGCACCAGGACATCGCCGTCGTAGTATTCGGTATCGGACGATGCCGTGCGGCTCGGCTGGTACCGGAGCGTGCGCGACTGACGGCGGCTGCTGCTGATGCTGCTGCTGCGGTAGCCGCCGAAAAAGTTGCTGGGCGAGTCGACACCCAGCGCAGACATGTTATCGTCAATAATGCGCTGCAGCCGGTCTAGCGACACATCGCTCGAGTTGGAATCGATCGATGCCGACCGGTGGTGGCGGGTGACAATGTTGCGGCTAGGGCCGGCGGCGCTGCCCTCTTCAATGTCGTCGGGCGCAACAGCGCTATCATCGGTGAGCTCGTGCTTGTCTCTCGGCTTGCCCTTGCCCTCGGGAGGCGAGCGGTTCTTGCGGCCGTGCGACCGTACACGCCGAGACTTGCGCGACTCCTTCTTGGTGCGTTCGTGCTGGATCCACTCAGCGACCTGTGCCAGTAGGCGACCACTTATATGATCAATGTTACGGTGACGCTGCTGGTGCTGGTGCTGTTGCAGGGGGTTGGTTAGCTGCGGGTGCATGAGCGGCGACACGGCGGGCAGGCGGAGATCATCTGCGGGCAGCTGGGCTGGCGACGTCATCACAGCAGCCCGGCCACTGAGGCGCTTCGCCACGCTGGCGGTGAACTGCTTCCGGGGAGGGAGTTCTTCAACAACGGGGACCTCGACAACGTCAGTGACGTCGGGCTCTGCGATCTGCACGGCTGGAGAGAGGGGATGTAAGGTCAGCATAAGGAAGGAAGTGGGTGCAAAGAAATGAAAACATGAAAGGTGGTGAAATGATGCCGGCGTAAGAGTTGAGAATATGAAGAGAACGATGAAGAGTGGTGCGAGTCGAATGAGAAGACGTCGACGTGAGACACAGAACCAGGCAGGCTCAGGAAGCTATTGGCTTCATAGACGGCGAGGAGAGGAGCGAGTGAGAGTAATGAAGAGAAGGACGGAAGGGCAGCACCATGACCATTCGTCGAGTGAGAAGGCAAAGGGAGAGACATTGACGCGCTTACCTTTGATGGGAGCACCGGCTGGAGGGGTCGTGTCGTCTCGGAGCGCCGAGCGGAGCGGCATTGACCGGGGCGAGCCGACTGCCGGGGGGTTCGACATTGCACTGGCCGGTAAGGTGGTCAGATGGTCTATGAGGAGGAATATGTTGTATGACTCTAGATCTTTGTATGCTTTTTGTCCACTGCAATCAAAATCACTCGTCACTCTGCACTGTCACTCGTCCAAGGGGGGGGGAGGATGACGACGATGGAGCTGGCGGGGAAGATGAGATGAACAGAGACGGTTGGGACGGCCAGAATAGAGCAGAAGAGACAGAGACTAGCAGTAGGCAATCTGTCGCGTGCTGGTGTGCTTAAAAAGGACACCGGTGCTTGAATGGAGCGGCTACAAAAGGGATCCGTCGGTGTCTGCGTCGTTGGTCATCTATCGTGGGTTGAGGACGGGCTGTGGAAAAAGACACTGGCGTTTGGGTCCTTCCCAGTCTGGTCTGGCCGAGAGTGGCTCTAGCTGAGAGACGTCACTGTGGTCGCTTTTTGGCGTGCGTTGGGCTTGTTTTGGGAGTAGTTGGAACTAGCGCGGAGCACGCCGCTTTCTGCTTTGTTACATAAATATGGGTTATATTAAACTACACGGGACAATATGCGTCTATGGCAGTATATGCATCTATTGCGTCTATTGTCACATGCTGGCCAGCCGCCGGCCCGCTCCCAAGCCAATAAAGTGATGAGGAAAAAGGGTCAGCAGACCGTTTTTTGTCGCTTTTTTTTTCTTCTCCTCGAATGTGTGCTTATCTGACTCTATCACATCGTGGGTCGTATTACATAACGACTGCCTGTGGTGCTATAGCTGGCACGACGCTGCTGTGTGCTGTCCCAATCTAGTGACCGAGTCTCCTTTGAAGACTCTGCATTCTGCACTCTGCAAATGCCGCATATGTGGCATAACTGTACTGCCGGCTAGAGGCGAGTGCCCACCGCGGGTGTTGTTGCGGACCGTTCATAGCTCTGGTGGCTCCTTGCTACCTTGCTCCCGGTGGTCCCCTGTTTGTACCGAGTCGCTTCTCGACGTCGGTCTGACGTGTGCCGTGCGTGGGATGGGTTGGGCCGGCGTTTCGAAAGGCGGTCGTAACTAAGGCCTTAATAAGCCAAGACCTTGGTTGCTGCTTGTGCTTGTCCTGACTTTACTATGCCGAGGATCCGGCAGAGACCCGGATTGTCTTCGGGTCTTTGTCATATGCATTTATAGCAAGCCGTCGCTCTCGCCCTTGAGACGCTCAACCCGCTTCTGCTCCCAGTTGTCTAGATCCCTGTGTGCCATTCTCTGTGACTGATTAGCAGTGCCTCTGGTTTTTGTCTCTTTGTCTCTGCTTCTGTGTCTCAGCTTCACTCCAAGTCTTACATGGAACTCCTCACGCATGTCCACGCGGCGGCTACCCTTGCCGATGCCCAATGCATCCTCCTTGGACACCTGCTGCACCTTGCGATCCTGCCTCTCGTAGCGAATAGCAGTTGCCGGTGTCAGCACAAACGAGCCGCCGATCATCACGATGAGAAACGGCAGGCCAAAGAGAGCAAACGGGTGCTTCGCCATTGCCTTGCGGTAGCGAGATGCGAATGTGTTGGCGTCGGCCGCGGAGCGGAACTTGTTCTTTTGAAACGACATGTTTGTGTCTGGTCGTTTTTTTCGTATCGAGAGACTTGTCGTATGTCGTCGTGCGTCGGCGAGTGTGATCAGGATCTCGAATCATCAATCGCAAATGCGCTAAAAATTGCTTGGTGAACATCCCACAGCGGATGAATACGGCGGCTCATAACAGTACATTAAAAAGTGGGACAGGAGCCGCTTGACGTAAGCTTGAAAATAAAGTAGATTGAAACACGTGATCACGCGACTTGCCGTCCCGCCGTGCGCGTCCCTGAGCTTCAGCCGCGATGCTTCGTTTTTAACAGCTGAAGGCACCATGGCATAGAGGCCGCACCGCCACTACTAGCAATTCGCAATATATGCAAACACATAAAATCGACTCTAGAGCCCAGATGACGCTCTACAATGAGCAATCTGCCGCACAATGCCTCGCCCCGGCCCAACCGCGGTGACCCTACCGACGCGCTCGTCGTGGCCCAGCCTCGACAAGACGACCCGTTTGACAACCGCGAACGAAATCCCAAGAGGCGGAGAACTGAGAATGCGGCTCCAGTATCAGTAGCAGTTGCACTGCGAACCCGGATATGCACAAAATTTGGTGTCGAGATGGGTGAAAGTCTCTGGGACACAACCCGGAATATGACGTGAGCTCTCTTGTTCATTTTTGATGAAAAGATGGGGAGATGATTAATAGAACACAAGCTAATGCATACAGTGATGCAATATGCGACAGGCGCGAGTACAACAGCGATGAATCAAGTCTCCTTGCAGCTATGCGGTACCTGACTGAATCCCTCTGCGTCGCCGACCACACGGCAGAGCTGGTCGACCCCGGCGACGACAGCTCCGAGATCAAGTGCACCCACTGCACGGCGTTCAACCCGACCACCCGGCTGCCAAGACACAGGGAAAAGGATGCAGAAGGCATCAAATTCATCTTCCGGGCCTTTCGCACCATTGCAATCAACTTTTTGCCACCAGATGGCCCGTTAGCAGTGCGGGCTCTTATCATCCTGCGACGCATGGCCCTCCATGCAAACACACGGGATCTCCTTGACTACGAGTCCTCCGAGGCATGCAAGTGGTGTGCAAGCCAACTCTATAGCAAAGACAGGGCTGTCCGCATGCAAGCAGCGTACGTCATCAACTGTGGTATAAGTATAAACAAACTGGTACTAACGACACAGGAAAACAATCGCTGCGTACTGTCGCGAACGCACAGATGGCTTCAACGAGGTCATGGAAAAGAACAGAAGGCGCTTTTACCGTGGTCTAGAGCTTCTATTGGCATCCGGTGACTGCATCACACAGGAGCTGAGTGCTTTTACCTGGACACAGCTCGGCATGGTCGTCTGCGAAAATCAGCTGGAGCCTATGCTTTGTGGGCTGTTGCATCATCTCGACAGTGAGCACATGCCTGTTTGGAACATGGCAATATCAGAGGTAAGCTCTCACTTTTCATTTTCCTCGACGTGTAATGAAAGACAGAGGAAATGATAAAAAAATATAGTACTCATTCTGACACGCTACAGCTACGGTATCTAGCATCTTGGTTCGAGAGAACACCCATCGAGATATTTGAGCCCTACTGGAGAACGACGGCACATCTCATTCTCAAACACATTGCAGACCGGCCAGTCGTGGCCGCCGCTATTGCCAATCTCTTCGGCACCACTTCCTCTAAGCTGACCCTCCGGCTTCAATCTCAGGCCATACCGGAGCTCCTCCTTCGCAGGCAGCTTGACTGCATCAAAAAGATTGCAGAGTACCGCGGTGATGGAGACGAGGTGTGGCCCACGATCATGGACAAAAACAATCTCACGTACATTTTGGCATTTTGGGTTCAGCTGCCAGAAAGTGTCGCTACCTTGGACAATCTGATGGAGCTCTTACAGGAGTTCTCTGCCCGCATGGTGCCAGCAACGATCCGCGAGGTTATGAGCATCGCAGCAATCCCTGTGCTCGGCGAGCTCTTCATCAGGCTGACGTACGAGTCTGGCCGCATTCCGGACCAGTTCACCTCTGTGAGTTTATTTTGCACCATCGACCCCCTCAATCTTCATGGGTCCAGAACCCCAGCTAACTATGCAGATCGTTGACGGTATTGGATTTAAGCCAATCCTCACAATTGCCAAGCTCCTCAAGAGCGAGGACGGAAAGCACCAGACCGACGACGAGATTGTCATTGAATTCTTGTCTCAGCACGTCCTAGGCTTCACCACACGCCTGTCTGATGTTCGTGGCCACGACGGCAAGAAACATCTCTGCCACTGGATCAACGGTATCGAGGCCCTTGAGATATTGATCAAGTACCTGCGCACAGAGATCCGCGTCGCACGTCCGCAGGTCACTGCGTTCCTGCTCGACGCCCTGTGTGACGACACCAACTATGCCATGTGCTGGCAGGTTGGTGTGCGCCGTGCCGCCATATCCTGCTGGGCCGCCCTCGTACAGAATGTCGGTGACGAAAGCGTGCACACGCTCGTAGAGACTACGTTTGCCGTCATCCGCAAAAACTGGCACCAGTTTGGTGAGTGGGACAGGGCCAAGTGTCGGGAGTTATTTGCCTGGCTGCTTGCGAAGCCGGGCGGCGAGCATCGCGAGTGTATCGTCGAGAAAATTAACGTCCTGCCGCATCTCAACATCCACGAACTACAAAAGAGCGTCGACTCCAAAATTGATAAGCTGCGGCAGCCGCTCGGTGGCATGCAGACCATTGATCTGTTTGCCCAGCGCATTGCACATGAAAACTTGGACGTCGTCTGGGTCGCCCTTGAGGACGCCATTGACTTTCTTAAGAACAACCAGGATGTTCTGCAAGCTCCGGCACAGGGCGAAAAGTCCGACTCGGCCGTTGCCCATTTCGTGCGTGCTCTCCTTGACTGTGCGGCCAAGTACAATGCGTCAGAGCCGACGCTTGCTGCAGATTGCCTCACGTGTATCGGCCTCGTTGGCTGTCTTGATGCAAACCGCTTGGGTGCTGTGCGCAAGGATCCGCCGTTTGTCGTCATCTACAATTTTCATGCGTCTGACGAGAGCGTCGACTTCATCATGTACATGCTGGAGCACGTCCTGACACGTGCCTTCTTGTCGGCCACAAACTCGACAAGCCAGGGCATGGTTGCTTACTCGGTCCAAAACCTGCTGATGAAGTGCGGTATCAGCAACGCAGTGCGCAGCCAGGGCCGTGAGATGAATGATATCTACGAAAAGTGGAAGGCGTTCCCTGAGCTTGTCCAGGTCGTGCTCTCGCCTCTCCTTGTGTCGCGGTACCATATTGCCCTCCCCGGCCCTCTGCAGATCCGGTACCCCATCTTCCGCCCGGGCCGCACATACGGAGACTGGCTCAAAATTCTTGTGGCTGATCTCCTCGCAAAGACGCAAAATGCCTATGGCGAAATACTGTACGAGTCGCTGGCTCGTGTCGTCCGAGGCCAGGACCTAGCCGTGGCCGAATTCCTTCTGCCATATATGGTGGTCTATGTCGTGACGGGAACACGCAGCACTGACAAGGACCGAGAGCAGATCACCCTGGAGCTCCAGCGGATCACCCAGTACCAGCCGCCCGATGAGGCTCCAGCCGCTGAAAAGGAGCAGGCGAAGTTGTTCTATGATGCTGTCTTCCGCGTGATTGAATACGCTTCTGTCTGGCAGCGCAGCTGCCTCCATTATGACAAGCCCATTGGCGTACCGCATCTCGAAATGTTTCTCGATGCGTTCCCAGCCGAGACGCTTTCACAAAAGGCCCTGTACTGCAAGGACTATGCGCGGGCCATGTTCTTCCTCGAGCCTATAGCCATGGCCAACGTACCGGATGAAAACGGCGATGAAATGGCACGGCGTGACAAAGCCGAATCGGACATGATTGACATTTACGCCAAAATTGACGATCCCGACTGCCTGAGCGGCATCATGTCCAAGGTTGGCAGTTTTGTCGAGATGACGCCGTACCGCAAAGCACTGCTCGAGCAAAAGGCCGGCCGGTGGGAGTCAGCAACGACATGGCATCTGTCCGACCTGAGTTCCGAACCCGACAATGTCGACATTCAGGCACGTGTCATAAAGTGTTTCTTGGAAGCCGGCCATCACGACGCTCTGCTGGCAAGAGTTGACAACATGAACCTTGCTGAAGCGCCGGCGACAACAATCAACAAGGTGCTTCCACTGGCCCTGGAGGCATCGTGGGCGACGCTGCAGTGGAACAAGATCGACTCGCTGGTGCCGGTCTACAAGGGCGACGTGACTGATATTTTCAATGTTGGCATTGCGAGCGCGCTGTCGCATCTGCAGCGGCAGAACATGGACGAGTTCAACAAAACCCTGATAAAAGTTGTGGATCGGGTCTCATCGTCCATGTCGTACTCGACAACAGCGTCGCTCCAAGCGTGTCATGAAGCTATGTTGAGGGCGCATGTCATCACCGACCTCCGCTTAATCACGTCGGTGACGGCGGCCAGCGACACTGACGTCATGGAGAGACGATCGAGTGGCCACGGCCCCAAGAAGACGCGCACAGCCCTCGCAACGCTGATCCAGCGCCTTGATTTATTGCAAGACGTCAGCGACAAGAGGTACCTGCTTGCACTACAAAGAGCAGCCATGGAGTCTATGCGGCCCGTGTACGGCGACCCGGAAATATCGGCGCTATGGCTGCTGGATGCGCGCCTTGCGCGCAAGACAGGCTACAACGGCGAGTGTCTCAAGGCGATTGCACACGCACGACAGCTCGGCGACCCAGCGGCCGAGGTGGAGAATGCAAAGCGGCAGTGGGCTTGGGGCGGCAAGCACCAGGCCATTGCAGATTTGCGTCTAGCGATCAGCAAAGGACTGCCGGGTGGCGAAAAGGGCCCTGATGGCAATGAGTCGTATGCCAAGAGGTGGTCAATCCAAGAGGCGGCGCCGTTGGAAGCGCGCGCCCGGCTGCTGCTGACGCGGTGGCTCGATGCAAGCGGCGAAACGTCCCGCAACGCGATTCGCGACGACTACCGGGAGCTCACAAGCAAGTACAACGAGTGGGAGAAGAGCTTCTTCTTCTTGGGACGCCATTACAAGAAATGGCTCGAATCGGAAGAAGCGCTGCACCCGGACGAGCAGAGCGACCTGTACCTCACGGGCGACCTTGCCCGGTTCGAGATTGAGTCGTACCTTCGGGCGGCGCGGCTGGGCACCAAATACCTGCACCAGACGCTGCCGCGATTCTTGACGGTGTGGCTTGCGCTGGGCTCAAAGATAGACAAGGCGCCCGCGAACAAGGCTGCAGTATCCGACGAGCTGCGGCGACGGCGCAATGATGTGCTGGCGAGCCTGCATAGGCGGCTTCTGCGGCAGGTAGCACGGCTGCCGGCTTTTATTTTCTATACGACACTGCCGCAGCTCGTAGCACGCATTAGCCACCCACACCCCGAAGTGTGCCGCGTGCTAGACCAGATCATCTCCAAGGTGGTGGGCGCGTACCCACAGCAGGCCATCTGGAGTGTTGTCGGCGTCATGACGCTGCGGAATAAGCCAAACGACAAAAAGGTGCCAGAGCGACTGATCAATGCCATTATTGAGAACAGCAAACGGACACCAGCTGCGGCAGGCAGCAGACTGCCGGCCCTCGCAAGCATGATGCGGCTTGGCGTGTTGCTGGCTGACGAGCTCGTCAAGCTGGGGCGGCGAGGCAATTTCCGGAACACCAACACGACCAAGTCGGTCAGTCTGCAGCGCGACATGAAATTCAATCTGCGTCAGGGAATGCCGCCCCTAGTTGTGCCGATCGCCCGGTGCTTGACGGCGGCGATGCCCAGCCGCTTGTCGCCCAGAACGGGGAGTGCGCTAGCAGGTGGAGGAGCGGCGGCGGCGGCTCCAAGCACCGCAGCGGCGTCGTTGTCGTCTCTGGGCGGCACGGCCACGGGTGGTGTCGGCGGATCGAGCAGCGACAGCGCATCAATGGCGGCGTTTGCAGCGCACAATGCATTTTCATCGGACGTGATTACGATACACTCGTTTGAGGACGAGGTGCTGATTCTCAGCTCGCTGGCCCAGCCGCGCAAGCTCACGATCCGGGGCTCGGATGGCCGGCTGTACGATATCCTCCTCAAACCCAAGGACGATATGCGGACAGACCAGCGGATCATGGAGGTAAACGCGCAGATCAACCAGGCGCTGCGCAAGAATGCCGAGGCCACGCGGCGCGAGCTGTCGATCCGGACATATGCGGTGACGCCGCTCAACGAAGACTGCGGCATCATCGAGTGGGTGCTGGGTCTCAAGACGCTGCGCGAGATTTTGCGGCCGTACTACGATATCCGGCGCAGCAAGGTGACGCCGCGGCCGCCCGAGGCGGTAGAGATCCAAAAGATGCTCAACGAGGCGGCGCACACGCGCGGCAAGCAGCAGCAAATATTTACGCAAAAGGTGCTGCCGGCCTACCCGCCAGTGCTGCAAGAATGGTTCATGCGGCGGTTCCCGTACCCGGCGGTGTGGTTTACGGCACGGCTGCGGTTTACGCGGTCGGTGGCGGTGATATCGATGACGGGCGCGGTGCTGGGTCTGGGCGACCGGCACTGCGAGAACGTGCTGGTGGACCAGGACAGCGGCGGCATTATGCACGTGGACTTTAACTGTCTGTTTGAAAAGGGCCGGCTGTTTACGCAGCCGGAGACGGTGCCGTTCCGGCTGACGCAGAACATGCGGGTGGCCATGGGCATCTACGACTACCGGGGCCCGTTCCAACGGTCGTGCGAGCTGACGCTGCAGATGATGCGGGAGCAGGAGGAGACGCTGCTGGCGGTGCTGGAGGCGTTTATCCACGACCCAACGCTGGACCTGCAGGCAGAGGCACGCGGGGCAGGGCAGCAGCACCTGGCGGGCGGTGCGGCACGCGTGAAGCCTGCGCCCGTGGTCAAGCTGGACCCGCAGAGCGTTGTGAAGAACATCCAGCGGCGCATCAACGGGCTGCTGCTGGAGGAGACGATTCCGCTGGGCGTGGAGGGCCAGGCGTTGGAGCTGATCAAGCAGGCGACGGACCCTGCGAATCTCGCCGCCATGTACATTGGATGGGCGCCGCACTGGTAGGGAGGTATGTGTGTATTCTACATTTTGGGGGTTACGGTATCATAAATTAGGACGAGTCATTGAGTCACCGGACGATATTCAATCAGTATTAAGACGATAATCTACAAAATGCCAATTTACCAAGAGTGTGTCAAAAATGGTACAGCTCGGAGCAGGATGAATACGGATCAGGAATCAAGAGTAGAGTGTGTTGCATAGGTCAGTTGATGCAGCTCTACTAATGGTTATTGGCGGATATTGATGGATATTGAAGGATATTGGTAGGAATTGGGGTATGGGAGGTATTGAAACTGGCGCAGAGCGAGCAAGGTGTGTGTCTGTGTGTCTGTGTCTGTGTGTACATTGTCTGTGTGGCGTTACGTCAAACGTGTGCAGTGCAGAGTGTGAGCAGGTACTGTGCATATCGTACATGGTGGGTGTGCGAGGTATTAGTGCAGGCAGTGATTGACCTTGCAGCTGCAGAGACAAGGGCCTACGGAGTAGTTGCGGTGAGGCGGCAAGGCGCGGGGGGAGGAGGAGTAAGCAGTAAGCAGTAAAGCAGTAAGCAATAAACAGTAAGCAGTGAGAAGCTGGCAAGGCAAAAAGGCAACAGCAGAGGCAGAGGCAGACGGCAAGGTATCGCAAGATGCAATATTCAAAACCAACAAGACGCAGATCCAGAAGCATAAAGACGCAAGACGCTGATGCAGACCACAAGGATCAAAAGAGCGGGGTTGCATACAACACCGATACGGAGCAAAGGCCACGAGATGCCCGATAATATTAAGAATATGTGAATACCCAAAGAATACTGCAAGCAATTCTCGTAACTACGAAAAAAAAAAAAAAAAACACCCCGGACAATACAACGGGCGGATCACGATTACACATGCAGTGTACTTTCCAAGAGGGGTAGCAGGGTAGCAGTGATCAAAGTGGTAGATTAGAATGGTAGATTAACGTGGCAGTGATAAAGTGATTAGATAGGTCTTGACGGCTGAATGATGGTAGCTTGATAAATGTTAGAATCACAAATTTCGTCATGACACAGCGTCATACATCCCTTGCGGTGATGAAAGTACAGTTGGGGGATCGAGATGAGAAAAAGACAATGACGAGAGTATCCATAATAGAAATGAATCAGATGGAATCAGAGAACCAGAGGATCAGGGAATCAGTCAAAAAGAATAAACTAAAGAATGCGATTTCATCATCAAGCGAGACATGAAACGTGAGCAGCAGGTTATTGTTTGCCATGTTTGCCACGCAGCAGCGGTACGGCGATACAAGGGCCAGGGCCAGGAACAAGACGAACACGACTACAAGAGAGGAGAAGCAGAGAAGCTAAAATCGTATTCTGAATCAGGGCCAGGCACAGACCAGCTGTTGGGCAGAAGGACAGCCAGAGCAAGCGGAAACAAGAAAACGTTTCGACGACGTCAGCCACCTTGCAGAGTACACACTAGTCTATTTTTCATTAGAGACAGTCTCGTAAAGGTTGCAAAGAGGTGCTATCAGGATGAGGACTGCACGGCATGTTGGTTTGTCTCTGTATCGTATCTTGAGTGGCGATTCATCCGTGGTCGAGAGGCTTTGATGGCTGATAAATCATCGTTTTTCTACATGATATGCCGAAGCCGAGATAGTATAGACGGGAGAGATGGAGTGAAGACAGGCCTAGATAGAGTACTGTAAGAAACGTGCTCTTTTCGTACGTGTTGCGTGCGCGGCCACTTTAGCAAGCGAGCTCAATCTACATAGTACTTACATAGTACCGTCTTCCACGTCCAGCTATCCAGAAGCAGAAGTTGTCCGTCACGGGGTAGACTAGAGTGAGACTGTCGTGAGTATGATATGTACGTGAGAATACTTCCGCTGATCGGCAAAATGGAGAAAAAGATGGCCAGAATACATAGTAGTATATTCGAGGAGAGCTCTGGTCCACCATAAAGCTGGCCGTTTAATGTCTGACTAGAGATGCGAGGGATAGTAGCGCATGTGTGTCTTGCAATGTCTCGTCTTCACCGCCATTGCAGTGTAGAGAAGTGAGGAAGAGAACCAAAAAGAAAGAAAGAAAGGAAGGAAGAGGAAAAAATAAGAGAAAGAAAGAAGCACTCTTAGAATAATCAACATTCATTGATTTACTACATCTGGATGTTCCGTCTATCGACGAGTAGAGACCTAAAGAATGTCACCGGCGAGACATGCAGGAGTCGTAGGAGCGTGCACTGATTGAAAAGGGATGAACTCTGTAGAAGGAGCGAAGAGGCAAATAAGAATTTAAGAATAATAAGAATCTAAGTATCAAATTAGAATTACTACAGAAAGAGATGAGAGCGGCATTCCAATTGTAATGAAACGGCAATGAAAGCAACGCGGCCGTTTCAACATTCATTCCAAAGTTCGGCGAAGGCGATGGAAGGATAAAAAATAGAAGAATGTGAGGAATGACACCGTTGGCGAGTGTTCAACAAGTATCGTCAAGTATCGCGGAATCAAACTCACGCAAACTGCCTACGGGGCATCCGACAACTGCCACTGCAGCATCCGGGGGGGTTGCAAGGGTAGGTGGTGATGCAATGGAGCATGGAGAGGCCGGAGTAAGTCGGCATATTCTTTACAATTAGCAACAGTAAAAGTCCGGTAAGAGTATTCAAGTAGCCAATATCAATCAAACCAACAGCCACACATCAAAGACACCGCAAAGTGTAACAGAGTTGCATTGCAGTTGCGGAGAGTCACGTCGAACCAGGTCTGCATTGATTATTTAATATATTCCTATTCGTCCACTGCAAGCAAAATACAGCAGCTACCACGATTGCACAAATGACAGATCATATCGTTCGGCATGGAGAGCACACTTGTCCGGATGCAGGGCAATGGCCGGAGGAAGGAAGTGTGTTCTGTCGTGCTCTGTGCTGTGCTCTGTGCTCTGTAAGCTGATTCCCAAGGGAGTGAGGATGAGAGCACGGATCTGGCGGTGTTCAAGTCAAGAGGTTGTAGGCAAGCAAAAGGAAGGCTCGGCAGGAAAAAGGCAAGGCAATGACAGGCAACGGCGTCCAAGGCGTCCAATGCGTCCAAGCCTTCTAGGCACGACACAAAAGAAAGTTGTTGTCAAGGCTGCCACAACGGCGGTCGTGATACTGTTCTAGGCAAGGCTCTGTCCCATCCTGTTGTCTGTCCACCCTGTTTCTGGTCTGCTATGGTCTGTTCCTGCCTGCATCCTCCCCTCCTAGTTATCGTTTATGACTTGTCACTCTTTGTTAACCACGCGGCAATAACGGTCGATAGTGTTGATGAGTTTCTTTTGGTTAAGTCGTGATGGCAGGCTAGCGATGCATGTCTGATATTGTCTCAGTGACCCTACTCAGTCAGTAGTACATAATGCAGAGCATTTGCAGGATAGAAGAGTGAATATTCCACTTGTTGTTGCGGTCAGCCATGGTTGTAACATTGGGGGCCATGGGGCTGCTATGTCGCTGCCATAAAGTACATATCTTACATGTAGTACTGTCGCTGCTATCGTTGGAGGCTGTAGCTTCGCACGCCACGGGCGGCAAATAGAAAATAATAAGAGAGGGAGGGGGAGAAGGCTCGGCATAAAGTGAGACAGGTGTCACACTACGACAGACTACAACAGACTATTAGAGACTATCAGACACGCCGAGTAGAGTGAAATTACGGTGAAGAGATACTAGCTCGTAGCATACAGAGTCGAGGTTATGAATTATATCTTAGCTGGTTGGAATGTAGAGAAATGGATGAAACGCTGTGGATGATAGAGGATGGACAACTGGAATGCTGGATGCTTTCATCCAGTGGCAAAGTTAGGGGTGATGGCAGTGAAAGGTGAAGATACAAGGAGAGAGCAAATAAGATCAAGGCAGTAAAACGAGTAAAAAGGCAATGAATTAGAAAGTCTCAAGAAGAAAATAAAATAAAATAAAGAATAAGATAAACGAGAGCGAGGCTTCGCGGAAGTATCTCGACAAAAGAACGGAACTATCGTGCAAATCGTGAAAATCATAAAACCAAGTGGGTATGAAATAGAGTACAGGGCATTGTTCCAACGATGCCCCGTGAGTGAATGGAAAACCCAAGAGGAAAAGGCGAGGCAGGCGGAAGCGGAACTCGAATAGAAAATATGTATAAAGAAAAATAAATAAATAAAAATAAAAAGGCAAGATGCCCAAACGAGTATTGACTCGCTGATGAGTAAAACTGTTTGTCTTGTCACTGTCTCTGCCCCTTCTCTTTGTTCCGCATCTTTATAATAGACAAGATAACAAGGGCGGACGGCGCCGGAGCACGGAGATTCGTGAGACCCGTCGTGAAGATAAAAAACAAACATTCACATGGGCAGCAGTTTGTGAAGGAATAAATAAAAGTGAAAGTATAGAAATATAGAAATATAGAAATATAAAAATATAAAAATATACATCGCAAGTGAAGAGAACAAAGACCACGGTCAGATGGCTGACGATGGAACAAAGGGCGGGCCCCGGAGTGCACGACGCCCAGGAACGGTGCCAGAGCATTCAGGGCACGATTCAGGAACACGACGAGGCCGGGTGGAGGAGAGCGGGGAAGCGTACAGTCAAGGAAACAACAATTCCGGAGCGTCTGCAATTTCAGTGTTCTCTAGTACTGAGTGCAACGCGCAACGACGGCGGAGGCCACCGCTCTAAATTAGGTGCCGTTGGTAGTGTAATGAGTAGCCTGCGAGATCCGTGCTGAAAATTACGAAACTAAGAAAATTAAGAAAATTACGAAAATAACTGAGAATAGATTTTGAGGGAGAGTAAAATGAGAAAGGGAACGTTAAATGAGGCGAATGAAACGACTAAGAAATAGATGAGGATTTAATAAAAATCTTCAATAAAAATGAAGCAAAATTGGACAAAGTAAATCTGGACAAAACAAACAAATTGAATAAAAGTAAAAGTAAAAGTAAAATAAAACAAATAAACAAATAAACAAATAAATCAATAAAATCAATTATAAATAAAGAATAGAGCAAATAAATAAACAAAAGCTGAAAATTTGACGATACTACTTCACAAATACGTATGATGGAAAATCAATAAGCGAGTAACCCTAATATCAATATCAAATATTAATTATTAAATAAAAACATCATTACAGTGAATATGGTGACGGAGAAGGCTGAGCGCACTTCAGCTTCCTACCGCACAGGCTGCCAATCAGCCGCCAATCACATCTACTCAGGCAAGATCCCGCAGCACTACGCAAACACAAATAGTATAGTGATGCAACATGATAATCATACTCTGTACTCTCCGTAATTGTGGGCTGTGAATCTGTATTTGCGCATCTTTTTTTCCTTTTTCTTCTTCTTTTTTCTTCTTTATTTCATGAGTATTTGATTACTCCGTCGAAACGAGCATCCAAAATACCATGATCCACAGATGACAGCTAACTGGGGCTGGCGAGGCCAAGTCCCGGCGATGAGGCGCGAGGACGGGCCTGTTCAGCTGTGGCCCGTGTTTTTACTCCGTAGTTTATTGAAGGGTTGGCGCCCATCTCTCATCTGTTGCCCTAATAGGCATAGCTGACCCTCTGCTCTTTGTACGCTGAATTAGCCAGCTGGCTGGCCCGCTGAGGCAACCCTCTAGCACGCTCTAGCAGCTCTAGCTCATACAAGCCGGGCCAGGCCCCATCAAAGAATTGTGCAGTCTTTCAGTAAATCCGCGCCCAACTGCCATGTCCAGAGGAACAGACAGTAAATCCAGGGGTCGCCTCTAATCGCAAATTGCGAACTGTTGTTCATGTCGCGTCCCGTCGGAAACAAAGAGCCAAAAGTACCGATGTTGCCTCCATGTGGCACGCCGCTGGGATGGCTTATTATGTAAGCAGCCGGCCCGAGAGATCGGGTTCTTTAATCCTGCTGTTCACTACGCGATATCGGGGTTAATTTAAAATCCAACCAACCGATATCAAGAAAACTCAAAACGCAAAATTCAAAATGCGGTGAACAGTCTGTGCCAGAGTTTGACACGCACTTGTGCAGGCTTGTAGGGAACAGGCCTGTAATTATTTGTCACAAGGCGGGCTTTTACAGGTATGCAGTATTAGCCGTCGATTTGCACAGGGTCAGTGCGCAGTAGACAGTAAACAGGCCAATCAGAGCAACCAGACTGCCGTCATAAGGCGTTCATGACCAGAACCTGGTTCCTGCATAGAGCGACAGGGGTACATGGGTGAGGGGAAGTCGGAGGGCAAGAGGGGTAAGGAAGACAGAGGGAAGTCAAAGGGAGGGGAACATTCTGTATGTAGTACTCCGTAGAGTAAATCGCAGAACTCACATAGTAGAGGTCAGCAGACGCCAAGCCGATGGGCACAGGGGTGTAGCGGTGTAGTTGATGATAGGTAATAATAGTAGAGAATAGAGGATGAAACCTGCATGAGCACTTGCATTGCATTAGGGCGAGCGAGTGCGGACTGCTGGGGGCTCGGAGTGAAGCACTATCCGTTGAGCCTCTTGTAGTGTTTGCATTGCAGCATTGCATTAATGCTCTGCCCAATAACCAAATACACAATAAATGCAGTGAGATTACAGTCTGACTTGCGTCTGAGACACTCTAGCGGTGAGGGGTGTTTTTTAAGCCTAATACAATGTATGTACAGAGTGCCCTGAGGAATGCAGTTAGAGTGTATGCAGATAGTCCTTTTTGATAGATTGAATTAATCGACCTTGATTCAAATTTGCACGAATTCTTTCAATAGTCGTTGTTCATGACGACCCCATGATATTCGCCTCTGTCGAGCCTGTACATAGTCTACCATCGGATGCTCTGTCTGCTATCCGGGATTACTCAGCAGATATAAATCCGAACAACTCCAGACTTTTGCATAAACTGGTATTAGCAGATACAACTACTGCTACTGCTACTGCTGCTAAACATCGACTAAAACTCGCCTCGACACAAGTTGGTCCTTTTAAGGACGGACAGAGGCGGGTGCTAGCTGCTGGCTACCAGCGACACTACCAGCGAAACGGTTCGCCATGTCATTGGTCGGTTGTACGAGTAGAACCTGCTATTGCCGGTCTGTCCAATAGCATTACAGGGAACGCCTGGAAACAAGCAAGAAACAGAGCTGTACTTTTGGCAGTGATCTCGATCAGAAATGTCTGTTTAATCTCCTTATCAAATTGTTTGCCCCCTCTAAAGCGAGAGCTAGACGACCCCAATACATGGTAAGAGTCTGCTGTTGGTAGGCGGCTGTTGGTTTATGGCGGCCTATGGCGGCCTATGGCTGGCCTTGATCCCTGATATTCGGATGCTTTCTTCGGGTGCCCTCACCACTACCGCGCGACGTGCCACACGGCAAACTCGATAGCGTTCATCGTGCACGCCGCGTATGACCAGATATGATAGAACGCCACACATCGCCTCTCACCCACTCCCCGGCTTGTGTCTGTATTCTTTGTTCTTTGTTCTGTCAACTGTGCTCGGTTCCATATCATGTTTATCATTGCATTCGTCTAATCTGTGCATTGTACGGAGTACGTGCACTAAAATGATGAGCGCTTGGTGATCTCTACTATACTCTGAGACGCGTAGCAGGTGATGCCCACCCCACATTACTACTCTCCATTCAGCTTTTGACCGTCTTTCGCAAGGACCCAAGGACCCACCCTGCCAGCATGATCTAGATGGCAGCACCTTGCACAAATCCATTAAAATTGCTAATCTGCAAATAAATCAAATACTGAGTAGAAATACTCCGTAGTACAGAGTAGACAGACGGCCGTCTTCCTATTTTGTCATGCCTCGCAATCTTTCCCTTTTTGATTTTAATCTCCTATTGCTATTCCAATACTAAGAGTACATAATATGTGAGTACGGTAAATCTCCGGTGTCTGAGACGTAGCGAAGCCAGACAATTGGACTCGTACAATAACAATTTATTGTACATTGTAGAATACAAGAATACAAGAATACAAGAATACAAGAATACAAGAATACAAGAATACAAGAATACAGAAAACATGAACACGTCACTAATGCAGCAGATGCTACTGTTGGAAGACAACACATACATGCACGGCCTGCAAGATCAGTGAGAAAATAAAGGATAAAAAAGATAAAGACTAAAGATAAAATCGCAAACACCCGAGGATTGCCGATAAGTGGTTGCGTCTTAGATGTACTTGGATTTGATTTGATTTGAATTTGAGTTTATATTCGACGACGCAGACGGACAGGGGGCACTGCTGGGCTGACAGGTGCAGCTGACCGTAACTAATAAATAGTAAGAGTACTACGTACATAGTACACTGCGGCGGCAGCAGCGGAAGTGACTTGGATCTGCTAGCAAATACAGCGTAGATCCATGTACCGTACTTTTGGTCGGCGATGTCTTTCTTTTCTTTTTCTCTTCTCCTCTTTGTTTCTTATTTTTTATTCCTACGATCGTACTGTGATCCCTTTCTCGTTTAATGCGATGATCCCCTCCAGGATATTTGCGTTTATCTTTTAATTACCTTGCTCCCTCAATGAAGACTGAGCTGAGTTTCTGTAGTGACGGGAGGGAGGCTCATTAGAGCATTAATATACTGGCAGTATCCATAAATAGAAAGAAATAATATAATACAATGACATCAAGATGCAAATCATGACGATTAGATGTGACGAGTTCACACTTCACGATTCACATTCACGCTGTCCGAATTCACATCACGCTGCCAAGTCCCATGACTATTAGGACAATGAAATGAACAAAGGGAGGAATGAATCCAAAGTCAATCTAGAAATCCATAATCCTGTTCTGTTGAGACATGTGCGTGATAGAGTTTTGAGTTGGCCTGTTTTACAGGTACATAACAGTAATAATAACTGCCTGTGTGCCTGACCGCTACAACAGACTCAGAAAAACGAGAAACAGTCAGACGCTAGAACAGCGCCTGTCTGGATTGGGCTAGCCTGCATTCCTCAGAATCACAAAAACCTGCAAACTCTCTCACTCACTCTACTATGACGGAATAAGGCTTCCTCCCTGGCCAGCCTGTGCCTGTGTCTCGCATCCTCATGGCGTTCTTCACCGCCAGGCACCTGTTCACAGCACTTTAGCACTCTACATCGTAGCGGGAAGCGATGCAAAGAGGAGAAACTGACAGAACAGAAAGTGAAGAACACAAAGAGGAGAGCGGCCTCCCTTGCAGCTCGTCTGAGATCAGAGCTAAGCCCATTCAGGACTAGTCAAGGTACATCGGCTTGCAGCAGTCGATTGAGTGATCTTTTGTTCCTTTTCTTTCCTTTTCTTTACATTTCTTATCCCTTTCTTATTCCTTTTCTTATTCCGCCAGTGAAAATCAAATCTGTGAAAATCAAATCTGACAAGCTGAACTTCTATTAAAGATTAACACGTATCGTTGCATCGTAATGGGGCGTAGCTCGTAGCGGTACTCATTCTGCACACACTTTGGTTATTGCTTTCTTTTGCTTATTTTGTTTCTTTTGTTTCTTTCGTTTCTTTTCTCTGCTAATAACCATCGCCTGATCTGCCGCTACTTCAGCCGACCTGTCACTTCAGCTCTAGTACGGGCCATCTGTCGACGAATGCATGCTGCCGTTTTTGGATATGCAGCCAGACGAAGAACGAAGACACAAAACCTACAAAGTACAAACCGAAAAAGGCGGATGCAGCAAACAAAAGGCAGTCATGCAAAAATCAAATCAAAAGAAAAGGCGGCCAGTCAGCACATGCCCACAGACCACCTGCAAGAACAAAGGCCCATACGACTCCCCATTTGGTTTCGGCGAGTGCGTGCCACCTCTTTCAGATATACTATGTATTGCTCACCCCCTCGTAACTCTAATCTCAGTAAGCGGCTTTATTTGTCTTAATCCTCTCATGTTCTCTTATTCAGGCCTGTCCACCGTCGGCGGATTCACTTGCTGTCAGTAGAGTAACTCAGTAAATCGCCAGCAAAGGAACCTTGCTGCATAGTAACACCAAGCCGGAGAACTGAGACGCTCTACATAGTACTCTCTTCTCTTGGGATACGATAGTACTATTTCAAATTATTATCGTCAATTTCCCGAAAGCGTATTGATCCAGGTCTTATTGCCATTGCCGTGACCATAGTCGTTCAGCTGCAGTGAACGGAAGGTTACGAAAACGAGTAATCAAATGCAGGTCTGTATTTGAGCAAAAAGGAAAAACTAGCACTAATTAAAGAAAACTCGGAAAAAGAAGAAGGACAACGAGTTCACGGAATAGGCGATGCTCGTGTTAGTCGAGCTGGAGTCAAGACTTTGCAAGCGAAAAGTGGAGAAAGGCAGGCACAGCGCTGACTTTGTAGCGTGCACACTGCTGTATATGGTGAACAGGGTAGGAGCTGGAGCGTAAAGGGCGGAACTCGCTTTGGTCGGCTGGGCGTGCAATATATCTTATTACAGAGAGAGTAGAGCGCAATGCACTGCCCATTATTAGGGCCCTAATGTTAGGATTACGTAGAGTCAGGCAGACAGGGTGTCTCCTCAACACTCTACAGAGCAATGGGTAAAGATCGGCAGGGTATCTTGCCGTCCATCTACAGTGCAAAGGTACTTCTGCTCGTCGCTCTCGTTTCTCGTCTCGTCGTTCTTTCTTTTGTCGTGTTAGTGTCTTGCTGCTAGCGGACTCTAGTGTCTGTCTCTAGTGTCTGGCTTTACTGTTTTCACGGGATCCACTTCGGAAGCAGGAACTCGATAAATTTGATAAATTCAAAAGAGCAAAAGATCAAAGGATGAATTTACCGAATTTATCGATTTACATTAACATCATTAACATCATTTATCTGACTGTACCACCTCGTCATCACCATCTTCTTATTTATACAAAGGCAGCCTCGTCCCCTCGTCTTTCCAGTCTGTCAGTCATACCATCATACACAACCACCACTCAGATATATAAGATATCTCCAGCCGCTCTTCAACAACAAGCCATCTACACATTTACATATCATATACCATACAAACATCAACAACCACTTATACCACACACACAAAGACACAATGCTCTCTACCAGCCAGAAGCTCTTGCATCGGGCAAAGAGCCTCCGCCGTCTGCACCACAGCAGCAAGCCCTCCTCCACCACCGACGACGTCCCCGCCATGCCGCCTACTCCCACCTCGCTATCCTTCTCTCTGCCTCTGCCGCCCACCACAGACCGCCCGCGCACCCACTACGGCGGCTCGTCTTCGTCCCAGACAGCCCAGGGCTCCCAGGAAGAGCTCGTTCTCGACGCCTTCCACATCCGCCAGGCCAGCCAGGCTTCGCGCGCCTCCTCGTCTTGGTCGTCCACCACCTCCACCACCTCTTCCTCGTCAAACATCAAGTGGGACTCGCTGCGCCAGCACCCGCCCCCGATGCCGCGCACACCGCGCTACGATGCCGGCCGCTCCTTCTACTACGAGGACGCCAGCTTCGACTTTGGCTTTGATGACGCCAACGAGTACCAGCAGCACGAGTCGGCAGACATCCACCTCGTCTCCTCCGACGAGGATGCCCAGGTCTTCCAGGGCCTGTCGCCGCCGCCGCCCCGGCACCACAAGCTGCGCGCCCACCAGTCGGCCGCCCATCTCGACCTCTCTCACAAGACCGAGGTCACCGAGGTCATCCCTACCCCGCGCATCCAGCACTCCGCCGGCTCCGAGTCGGAGCGCTTCTTCAAGCGCGGCGACTGGAAGCGCCGGGGCATCGTCTTTGGCTACGACCATGCCGTCTAGACTTGTTCGCTTTCTTCTTTCTTTTTCACTTCACACTGCGTACGCATTTCCTTTGTCATGATACCCTCTTTGCATTTCCTTATTGTTATTGTACACTATGGACGGTAGCCACCACGGCACCTAGCCTCTATTCAGAGCGGCGTTTTCCTTTTTTGATTGTATTTTCTCGTTTTATATCTCACTGTCCGTCTTCGACGCCGACTGGTCATTTTCGTGTTTATATACTCTCCATATACTTGGTCTCGATCTATGATCGCAATATACACAAGGAAGCTTCTTCCTATCAACTATACAACTTGGACTTGACGTGAAATAAATGCATGACTGAATTAAAAAGAGAGTAGGAGAATAATAGTCACTATACAGCAGATATATAAGATACATAAATAGATAACTCTGGACGCACTTGATGTGCAAGCCAGCCTATGCGAAGGAAACAGATTGACGCCAAACTCCTGCTGACCGTGACATCGCTGCACGCATGTGCGCGTGTAAAACCCAATAAAAGCAAATCGAAGCACTCGAACCATCGTGGTATCGCCCTGGAGAAGCAGAGGATGGGCTGCCTTCTTGCAGCCGCCATGCCATCCTCATCATGCGTCCCCGTACAGGCTCGATCCCCGCCTTGGCCCCTGCTTTGGACCCCGTCTTGACTTGACTGCGACCGCCTGCATCTACCCCCGGTACTGCAACCGTACGCGGGATTATGCTGGCCGGTAGCTGCTGCTGTGGCGCACTTTGATGTTCACATGGAGGTAGTCGCTGTTGTGGTGTCCGTGTCTGTAACTGGGCGTGTAGTAGCTGTTGCCGCTGCTGCCGCTGCTGCTAGTAAAGGTGCTGCCGTTGTCGTCAACGCGGGCAAGCTGCTGGTTGTCCTGGTGACGCTGGCATGACGCGCAGAGGTAAAAATGGTTGGTAAACGTCGTCAAGCTGTGGTGCCAGCCGAAAACATTGCACTCCCTCCATTCTGTCACGACGCTGGGGTGACCGCAGTCAAACACGAAGCAGTTGCGGAAACACATTGTCGATGTATGTGTGTAGAATATATGGGCAGTATAGGCAGTGAAGTGAAGTGAAGTGATGTGATGTGCAGATATGAGCTGCGGTAGTAGAGATGATAGAGATGAAGATGAAATTAGAATTGTCCAGTCAACGAGGTTGATGATAAGTTGTAAGCTGTGTATGGAGAGAATAGGTAACGATCAAGTTGAAGGAGAAGCTGCATATTTATACTTTTCCCGAACGAAGACAACGGCCGTAAATCTGCAGTGATGGATGACTCAAGGCTACAATCATACGAATTGGGCACGCAACTCACACCAAAGACACGGCGACCAACTACAAAGACTCATAAAAACAAATCGCCATAAGAGGAGGCAGCCGGTGCTACCACAGAAGGCTGGGCAGTGACTTGTATAATAGTCTATACACACACAGGCAAAGACGAAACATAAAGAACGGCGACCCTTGAGAACCATCTAGAAATTTCCATTGCAATAATAGGCGAGGCTAAGTCACCTCGCGGCTCCTGGTGTCGCCATCCTTGGCTTTGACATTGAGCTTTCCCACCACTACCACTGTTGTCGCGCCATAGCCTCATGACAATTCCAGCCTCTTAAAAAATACTACCGTCTCTGCACCCAGTCATGCGCTGCGCATCGGCCAGGACCGACATGGTTGGTGTATGCCTTGATTCTTGTCAAGTCTTTGTAGATGTCTGCTCGAGGTGGTCGAGTGCGCAGTCGCGGTAATGAAATGGGTGGCCTTGGGAACAAGGCGTCGATGCGTCGATGCTAGCCGACACTCGTGACTGCACAAAAGATAAAGACGTTAAGGCCAAGTCAACGCCAGAAGCCAAGCCGAAGAAAAGCCAAAAGAGAGCTAAAGATAATCTAAACAGAAGTCAAAGAGAGCCAAAACAGAGCCAAACCGAAGTCAAAGAGAATCCAAAGAGGCTGTGCTGACAAGGCTCTCGTCTATTCTGAATATTCTATCGTAGGCGCAGTCGCCTATTTCTGAGTCTTGGCGGGCACAGCCTGGAGTGGCTGGCACCGAATCCCTCAGCTTTGGGATAGTGGTTGCAATGGACTGATAGCAGACTTGCAGAGAGATATCAATCCAACAAGCCGCCGAACGTGGTTGATAAGTGTAGTTATGCAAGGGGATGCGCAGAACGAAGACGTCATGTGTAGATATGCAGATCATCTACGTAACATAACGTATGCAGGTGATGTGCAGATGATAAGTAGAGTATGCACAGATGTGCGGAAATAATCAGAAATGAGCAAAAAAAGCAAAGAGCAAAAATGCGGATTGATTCAGGCAAAGCACCGATCAGGCAGAAATGGAATGAGCATATATTTAACGCGCTCCAACAGCGAAAATCAAATCGTAAAAAGCAAAACGCAAAACGCAAATAGCCGGCTAGATCATTAGGGTAGAAGGCGAAAAGTGCAAACGCAGGAAAAGATAAAGAAGCAGAGTCAGAAACGCCAGGGGAATCAACAGTAGGCCACAAAGGCACAAAGGGCACAGAAGGCGGAAATATGAGCAGACAAAAATATAAAAAAACGCCGAGGCGAAACAAAATATCAAACTTAGTCAGACTTGTCCCCCTTGATCTTCTCCCAAGCCTCGTCAAACTTGTCTGCCAGCCAGTCCCAGAAATGGTTGGCTGCATCCGCCACCTTGTCGAGTGCTGTCTGGTCGGGGTCCTCGCCGGGGTCCTCGCTGTCGTCACTGCCGCTGCCACTAGGTGTCGTTGGCGCTGGTGCAGCAGCCGTTGATGTGGCCGATGTAGTTACTGCAGTCGTCTTCACAGCAGCAGATGTTGTAGTAGACGCAGTAGTCTTGACACTCGACGACTCCATAGTATACGCCGGGACGGGATCGGCTGGCTCCTCGATCACTGTCTCGGAGTCGTGCAGCCCCACGGGTGCCAGCGGCAGACGCAGCGTGCCGTTGCTAGCCTTGGGCTCAATGCCGATCGAGTCGCACACCATGTTGTACACTTCGATGTTTTCTATTCTGTTAGTATTTATCTCGTTGCTTGAGAACATTAAACGGAAACTCACGGAATGGCTCGAGTTTGCTGTTTGGGGCGTGAGGGAAGGCCGGGCCGCGAGCGACAAAAATGGCCCGCATAAGCGGATGCTCGTGGTCATAGCCGTGCAGGCCGCGTGGGTGGTACACCAGATTATTCGCCTTTGCTTCGGCAATATCAAACTCGGACCGCTGCACAATGTTCCAGCCCGTCTTGGGGACCAGCCACAAAGGCGCAATCCGCGGGTTCTTGGAAAAATGGTACCGCTCAGGCATGTTCACGTCGCGCAGGTACACCTCGAGGTTTGGGTTGTCGGCCGTCTTCTTGAGGACCGACTCGTACACGGCCTGCAGCGCCTCCTGGCTCTCGTTCTTGGGTCGCAGGCCAACGAGCGGCCACCCGTCCACGTGCTGGATCTGGTCCAGGTCCACGAGGTCGTCCAGCTGCATCAGTCGCGACACGTCCGTGGTCGCCATGCCGTGGTCCGACACCACAATGACATTGACAATCTGCGTCAGGTTGCGCGCCTCGAGGCCCAAGAAGATGTCATTCAGCATCGAATCAGCCGCCGCAATCGTCGACCGGATCTCTGTACTGTTCGGGCCGTACCGATGGCCATCGGCGTCCACATTGGGAACATACGCTGCAATCAGCTGCGGTCGCAGATCCGGCACACGGTCACCATTCACATCGTCGGCCGCCGCCGTTTCAAGACCCGGCTTGTCCAGGAACTCGAGAATGCGTGCCACCTTCTTGGCCAGCTTCTCGTCACCGTTGTACTTGTCCACGTACGAGGGCTCCTTGCCGAGAATGTGTGCCTCGCTGCCGGGCCACATATGGATAGCCGTGCGTGCGCCCGCCTGCTCAGCAGTCACCCAGAACGGCTCGCCGCCCCACCACTTGGGGTCCAGGCTGCGCGACGGGTCCGTGTAGTGGAACTCGGCCTGCAGTTCCGTGTCCCAAAACGTATTGCCCACGATGCCGTGGCTCTCGGGGTACAGGCCCGTTGCGAGCGTATAGTGGTTGGGAAACGTGACGCTGGGAAACGACGGCCGCATGTACAGCGGCGACACACCTTCCTTGATGAAAGCATTGAGGCGGGGAGTCAGGCCGCGGTTGACAAAATCGGCGCGGAAGCCGTCGAGGCTGATGATGAGCGTCGTCGGAGCAAACAGTGCCGTGCCGTTGCTGACAAGCGTTCTGGTGCTGCTTGCCGCCTTTTGCTGTGCCTTTTTCACGAGAGTCATCTTCCATGCGCCTAGAACCAGCAGCACGAACGCCACTGAGATCAGCGAGTATAGCAGTGCCCAGCGGCCACATGTGATGCCGTTGCGCTTCCGCCAGCAAGTACCCTTGTCTTGGTGTTGAGACTGCGACCTATGCCTGCCCTCGCCAAGCAGCTCATCACCGTCTTCGTGGTCCTCGCGGTCGCTGCTCTCGCCCGTCGAGCTGCCCTCCTTGATGCCGCCCTCCTCCATCTCAAACATGAGCTCGCCGTCCTCGCCGTCGCGCGCCTGGGCCAGCAGACGGTGCTTCTTCTCTTTCCGCCGCTGTCTCCGCGCACGCCGCTTGTCGGAGTTATTATCCTTGTCGTCTCTGTATGTTTCCGAAGACGAAAAGGAGGCGCGAAGTGTTGTTGCGTTTGTCATGGTCGATCCCGCCGTGTTCAGGGGACGACTCTCGGACAAGTTTGGATCGGGGCTGCGCGAACGGCTGCTTCCGTTGCTATAACGCCGGATACCCAGGAGTTTGAGCGGGTTTGCAACAGCGGCAAGATTGGATCCACGCCGGCGGCCACGGTCTTGATCGCGGCGTGCAACTGTCACGAGCCGGTCGGTCTCGTCTTCTTCGAGGAACACCATGCGGTCGTGGGCACGCAGCTCGCGACTATTGCGGGCGGCCGCCTGAAGTTGGTCGTCATCACTGTCACTGTCCTGGTCACTGCGAATAGAGATGGCGTCGGCATCGTAGTCGATGGGCGATAGGAGAGATGGTCGCCGGCCGGGGTCGTTGGTCGTTGTGTTGAGGCTGCCGAGACCATCGCTGAGGTGTCGGCCTTGGTCTTGTTGTTGAGCCATCGTATTATGATATATCGAGGCGATCGAATAATTTGGAGAAGATGGCCTTGATACTCTTTGTTATCAAAGCCGATATAGACGGCTTGCGTCGATTAAGAGCGTCGATACGATTTGACGATTCGAGGCTTATTGAAATGATCAGCCTGTAGAGCATTAAATTGTGAAAGTGATGGCTGATAGGTGATAAGTGCTATCGAACCCCCTGTAGCAGAGCTATATTTAGTATCATCTAGATTGATTACATAAGTGGGACCTACTACGTAGGAGGCTCTCTGTTGTTCTAGACAGCTTATATAATCATTCTTGGCGAGCTTCTTTCTCCAGGCCATCGCAATTCCGCAGGACTCATCAACTGCGGAGACATGACGAGACAAATACCCGAGAACACTTGAGCAGCACGAGCAAATGCCCTCTCAACCGACCCCGGCCGCCCCGGGCAGCGGTACAAGCAGCGCCGATGCTGTCGCCGCCGCGATCGCGCAGGCCAAGAAAGAGAAGCGCACTGCCGCAGCCACTGCCGCCGCCATGGCACCGCGCATGCAGAGCCAGGTGCAGAAATGGGCCAAGATGACGGCAGAGCTAGGTGGTGGGCAAGCTAGAGACAGAGGTGCAGGTGTAGGTGCAGGTGCAGGTGCGGGAGACGGCGACAGTGCCAGCGACGGCGGCGCTGTTGAAGATGACGACGGCAACGACTCGACACGGCCCCGAAAGCGCACAAAGACGAGCGGCACCTCGTCCGACCCACGACCGAACCTGAAGAAATCAACATTTACCTCTCATTCACAACAAAACCAAAAACAACAAAAACTCGACAAAGCCCTCCTGCCCTACGCCAAACAGCTGCGCGCACCGCACCGCCGCGACCGCCACATTTCGTTTGGCGTCGGCAGGGGCCTGGGCAAGGCGGCAGACAAAACCAGCACAGACACGAGCACCAAGGCGGTACCGCCGACGTGTCTTTTGTGCTTGGCGCGGTTCGACTCGCGACAGCAGCTGCGCGACCACGAGTCGCTGTCGGTGCAGCACAAGCGGCGGCTGCGCGACGGGACAGCCCGGAAAGCCGCATTCCAGCGGTTTGCCAAGGTGGAAGTGCGGGCGGGCGAGGACACCGAGACAGAAGACAAGACGCAAGAAACGGCAGAAGTAAGGGCGGATGTTGTGCGCCCGCCTGTCCACATCAAGAGGATTCCCCGGCGGCGCGGCGACCTTGCGCCGACGTATACGTCGTATGCCGCTGTCGACACCAAGAGATCAGGGGGCGTGAACGATGTGGGCAATGGCGGCGATGAACCGGCTGTATCTCACGCATGCCTCTTGTGCCGACGGCGATTCCAAAGTCTGGCGATACTGCGACTGCACGAGCGCGAAAGTGCGCTGC
The DNA here is from genome assembly GCA_022392935.1 of Ophiostoma cf. undulatum. Lineage (NCBI taxonomy): Eukaryota > Fungi > Ascomycota > Sordariomycetes > Ophiostomatales > Ophiostomataceae > Ophiostoma > Ophiostoma cf. undulatum. The sequence continues at coordinate 310,406 of JAKRGL010000032.1, forward strand.
ACCGTGCGCGTACTCGTGTGCCCGAGCTCGTGGCTGCTGCTGTAGCCGCTGTCAAAGCGGCTGCCGAGGAGAGAGATGGAGACAGAGACAACGATGGAGAGAGTACACGGCCTCTGCTAAAGATGAGGCCGTCACAGACAAAGGGCACCAGCCAGTACCGAGACCGGGCACGCGAACGGCGGCAGGCCTTTGGAAACACACAAGCCGGAGGATCCAAAGCAAGGGACAAAGACAGTGAGAGCAAGAAAGAAGAGCCGGCCCCGGCTAACAAGGGCGCGGCTCTGCTGTCAAAGATGGGCTGGACAGCTGGCCAGGGGCTGGGCGCGCTGGGTGGCGGTCTGAAAGAGGCGATCGCGCCGTCTGCATATCGCGTCGGAGTAGGACTCGGCGCGCATGGCGGCAATATGGGCGATGCCGCAGAAGTGGCGGCCCGAAGGACCGAGGTCGATGGCGGCGGCGGACGTACAGGCAGCTCGTATGCAGATTTTGTCGAGCAAGCACAAAATGCAGCTCGGCAGAGGTACATGGAGCTCGATCGAGCGGAAGCTGAAGCGGCAGCAGCAGCAGCAGCAGAGCAGCTGACAGCCAGCGAACCGGCAGATGTAGACCTCGCAGATCCGACCGGAGAGAAGATGGAGGTAGACCGATAATGCCGATAACACGAATTACGATTTCTTTTCATTAAAATTAAACTGTGAAAGAAGTATGATTAAAATGTTCTAATGGCCTACAATATGTACGGATGCCGTGCCATATATACAACCCAGCACTGCCAAGTGACTGAGCTACAGAGCGATCTTCTTTTTGACCAGGTGTATAATATGCCATGATATGTGATGAAATAAACCGAAATAAAACGAAAGGATATATGCAATGTGTTAAAGAGAGGAAATGGAAAGCAGAGAGAAGACAAATATATCCGGCTATGCCACCGTGAGGGCACCACCAAAGATCGAGAAGATGCAAGCGACACCTGCAATGGCGAGAACGCCAAAGCTCGGGCCCTGCAGTGATGAGCCCGCCCCGCTGGTGCTTCCAGCAGAGGTTGGCGACGCCGTGACAGTGACGGTGTCGTCACCGCCCGTGGTAGTGGCGGTGCTGGTGCCTGTCGCCTTTGTTGTAGTGGCGGTGTTGGTCTGCTGGGCAGAAACACCGGTGAGGGTGGTGGGAATGCCCGACTGCGAGGCCACGAGCTCAACAATGTTGGACTCGGTGCTGTTGAGATTGGACTGGGCGAGGGCGATCTCGTTATTGGTCATGTCGTAGACGACGTAGGCCGAGCGCAAGAAAGTGTCGCCAAGCAGCGCGTAGGAGCTGGAGGAGACGGCCTTGATACCGGCAGAGCTCATTCTCTTGGAAGACGAGGTGGACGTGCCGTCAATGTCTTGGATGCCAAAGAGGCAGGCGTTGTCAAAGGGTACATTTTGGGGGATCTGGTCCTGGACATCGGCAAAGACGTTGAGGACGATCATCTCAGCAGGCACTTTGATGACAGCGCTAGTGCCAAAGGTGAAGTTGATAGTCAAGTCGGTGATATCACAGCTAATAAAGGTGTAGCCGGTCACCTGGGTATCGGTGTACGCGCCGACGGCGTCAAAAAGAGAGGCTGCAATGTCCGAGGGAAGGTAAGAGAGGGTGGTGCCAGAGTCGAGGATGGCGGGAACGGAAGTACTGCCGAGGTCGACCGTGTGCTCCGAGGTGTCCTCGGCGGTAAGGGCACTGAGGGCAACGGCGAGGACGGAGTGGGTTCCGTTTGAGCTGCCGGAGGAGTATGTCTGCAGAATGGGCAGGACATCGAGGTTGCCAATAAACTTTTCGGTGTCGATGCCGCCAAACAGGATGGTGCCGGTTGCGGACTCATAGTCGTTGAGGTAGAGGCTGTAGGCCTTTGTGGCAATGAGGCCCTGGGATACAAACTCATCGATCAGGTTGGGGTAGACCTCGGTGGTGGACACGCTGGCTGAGTAGCTGACACCCATGATGCCGGTTCCACGGACGACCTCTGTGGCATCGCCCATCTGGAGGGCCTTGATGGTGGCGCCGCCAATGTCAAAGTTGTCGGTAAAGTAGTCGCCGGACGACGTCGAGCCGTCGAGGTAGGATATGTCAAAGCCATCCGTGGACACGAGCTCGTAAGTCGAGCTGGCAGACTTGTTGTCTACTTTGTTAGTTGAAGGCTGCACAAAGAAAGACAGTAGCAGGCCCTTGGGCCGTTAGTTACACGGATCACTTACATGTCTCGCCGCAGCTATCAGCATAGGTTGCCTGCAGACGCTTGCTGGTGCACAGGTCGGCATCGGATGCGACAACCCAGGTGTCACTGCTGCCGGTGTCGACGATGAGTATCTGCGGTTGTGACGGTGTTCCGAGCGAGATGCTGGTGTAGTAGCCGCCACCGGTGACGTTGTTGACCAGGGTCTGAAGGTACGTGCTGGGAGAGTCGGCGCGTTTTGCGAGGGGGCTTGCAAAACCCTGGGAAGGATGCGCCTTCTTGAGGCCGACCTCGAGGACAGCCGACGCGGAGGCGACGAAGAGCGCGGACGGCACAATGTGTGTGGCTCTCATGATGATGTGTGTGGATGTGGAGGTGATGCAGAGAGACCGAGGAAAATGAGAGAAGAGCAGGCAGGCGAAGTAGATATATAAGAGAAGAGCAAAGGGAGCAGGGAGCAAGGAGCAAGGTAGACGAGGCCTGGGGAAGAGGAAAAACGACGTGGAAGATCGCGTCCGGTTTGGGTACAGCTCAGCTGGGCTCTATTGAGGGCCTAGTTCGGACGACGTCAAAGGATGGAGTAAAGTAGCAGAAATAGACATGAAACGGCCTTTGAGGATTTGCACTTTGCGTCTTTGATGTTTGGATTCGAGAAACACTTTGAGGATTCAGAACTGGGCCTCGGTGATGTTATGAAGCCAATATTCGAATAGGGGGAAGGCGCGAATTGGCGTCGGCATCAGGCAGGAGCTGAGCTGAAGCGATACAGGGAGGCGTGCTGACGGCGACATTGGCTAGTGGCCGCAGCTTTTTGCTCTGGGATGGAATGACTGGGTTAGGGGCAATGGGGCAAAGCTTGGCTCTTGGCTCTGAATAGGTCTACAGAGTATTACAGGCATTTTCTTTCAAAGGGAAGGAACGAGGAGCTTTACAACAATAGGGTAGGAACAGCCTTATTGACAAATGCGGTGATACATGCAGAACCTGGGGAAGGTTGCAATTTCATTGCAAGGGTCCATTGCTCAGTAATCCTGACCGAGTATAGCTCAATAGACTGAATTCGGAAGGTGCGCCTTAGTATGTAGATAGATACTACAACACTGCCGAGCTGTTCAATGTATGAGCATGTTGGCGGTTCTTTTGACAACGGCGTTCAATAGAAAGGTCGCAATAAGAAAGGCCGGCAAACGGGGTTTTCTGTAATTTGTTATTAGCCCAGTAATTCCATAGCACAGGCTCCGCCTAGCCTCGATACACACCCAAGCCAATGCCCAGTCGCAAGGCAGAGATGAGCCTATTGGCCGTGCTGCTGGCTGATTGTATTGTATCTTAATAGGATGAATGGCGGACTGTAAATGCAGTGTATTAGGATCATACAGTGTGTGTAAGCATAAAACCTAGAAAATAAGAAAACAGGGACCATGTGCTCTAAAGCGCAGGGTTACATTAAACTAGGTAGAGCTAGCTGCATAGCCCTTTTGTTTTTATATATTGGGTTTTGGGAGTCTTGATTGGGTAATTCGTTGCTTATAAGATACTCCGTACATACTTTGTATGGAGTAGTGTTAACGTCTTCTGACTGTTCCTCACTGTGGCCAAAATTCGATATGCTAACGGCAGGGCAAGGCATTGCAACGCCAGGCAGGCGGGAGACGGCAAGACGGGAAAAGCAAAAGATCATGCCAGACGACTGAAAGAGACGTCATGCAAACCTGCTGGAGCTCTGAGACGCCTTGGCGGAAATGCCCACGACAGCTCTCTGCTTTCCTTTGTTTTTCTTTGCTATGGAAATCCAGTCCTTTGTGGCGCCCAGACTTGGCAGCTTGGCCAACAGTGGCAACGTGTATTTTTATCTTATTATGACAAAATCATATGGGCTAGAGAGGATATGTAAAGTCGGCAAAGCTTTGCTTTCACAAGCAGCTATTGTCTTGACCACGGGTTGGCTGTTATTATAAAAAAGAAAGACAAATTAGTAGCCACACGTGACTTGTGGGCCCATAAGCACTCTAGTATATAGACTCATATTAGCGCATTTAATTCTTACTGGCAGGATGGCCGAGCGGTTAAGGCGCTGCACTCAAGAGGATTCGTCTTCTTTCCAATTAAATTGGTGTATTGCAGTATCGAAAGGTGCGTGGGTTCGAGTCCCACTCCTGTCATTAATTTATTTTTTACGTTTTTTTGTTAGTGTCTTTGCAGACCTTTTTTTTTTTTTTTTTTTTTTTTTTTTTTGAATCTTGCGATCTACTTGCTGTTGGCACTATCATAGCAATTCTATCTAGAATCGAACCTGATATAGTAATAAATCTAGATCACTTGCCTTTAGATAGAGGGGCACCGCGTACAATTTTAACATCACCATCGAAATGTCATGACGCAGTGTCTTTTCTCATAAATATAAAAAACTAGCCATAAGATAAGTCAAATAAGTTTGGAAATAACGACTTGGTTTTGATGAAAGAAATAGAGACTCACTCAAAGCTAGTTGGCTCCGATTTGCTGCCGCCGACGAGCCTAACGTTTAAAAATTAATCAACTTTAATCACTAAAATGTCAAATTTAATAGCTTAAATTGCCAAGAGGAAGAAAAAAAACCATCAAACGCCGTTCTGCTGCGAGGTTTTACAGCCTTGCGATCGATATCGAAATACACTCCGTAAACGGGATTAGCCGTCATATGACTGGAGCTTGGCTGCATTGACATTTGACCACTTCGTTTTTTTTCTTTTAGACAGCTTCACTTCGACTGCTCTCGATTTCTCTACCCCCCGTGTCATTCTACCATTACGTCACCATGTCTGCCATTACCTCGATTGAGCTGCCCGGCCTGACCAAGGTCGCTACCGGCAAGGTCCGCGAGATGTTTGTCGATGAGGCCGACAAGTCTTCGCTGTACTTTGTCGCCACCGACCGCATCTCTGCCTACGACGTCGTCCTCGCCAACGGTGTCCCCAACAAGGCCGTCGTCCTCACCCAGCTGACTGCCTACTGGTTCAGCGTCCTGACCCAGCCCGGCGCCCTGCCCAGCTCCGTCGGCCCGCTGTCCACCCACCTTATCTCCCTCAATCCCGGCCCCTCGACAAAGCTCACCGACGCCGAGCGCGCCGTGCTCAAGGGCCGCCTGATGCGCGTGCGCCGCCTCAAGATGTTCCCCGTCGAGGCTATCGTGCGTGGCTACCTGGCCGGCTCCGCATTTGCCGAGTACAGCTCCAAGGGCACCGTCCACGGCGAGGCCGATGCCGAGCGTTTCCCTCCCGGCATGGTGCGCTGCCAGAAGCTGCCCAAGCCCGTCTACACCCCCTCCACCAAGGCCGAGCTTGGCGAGCACGATGAAAACATTACCCGCGCCAAAGCCGCCGAGCTGATTGGCAACCCCGAGCAGGCCAAGCGCATCGAGGAGCTGGCTCTTGCTGTCTACAGTGCCGCCGCCGAGCACGCCCTGAAGCGCGGCGTCATCATTGCCGACACCAAGTTTGAGTTTGGCCTGGACGAGGAGACGGGCGAGATCGTGCTGGCCGACGAGGTGCTGACGCCCGACTCGTCGCGCTTCTGGGTCGCCGACCTGTACGAGGCGGGCCGCGAGCAGGACTCGCTGGACAAGCAGTACCTGCGCAACTGGCTTGTGGCTGAGGGCCTCAAGGGCAAGGAGGGTGTTGCGATGACGGCCGAGATTGGCGAGCAGACATCGAAGCGGTACACTGAGGTGTACGAGCGGCTGACGGGCCACACGATCGAGTCTGCACTGGCCAAGCTGGACTAGAAGAAGAGGCAGAGCACAGATAGACAGTAGGACATTGAACAGACAAGCATATCATACAAACGCAATACCCGTCCTTTGCCCTTTGTCGAATCTCACTGAATCCCATCAATCAAAGTCACATGATAAATCAATATATGCACTCGCCGAGCACTGATGATTTGTATCGTATACGACCGATGACTTGCATATCCCAATCCCAGCATGACGCGCATGTGGCTTTCCCTCGCTTGGCCCTGACTGCATCCCTGCCGCATTTTTTGAGATCTCACCGATGCATGAAAGGGCTCCAGAACAGCAGGGCAGACTTGTGACCGAGTCGCCGACTTCCGAGTCTACTCTAGATTCGGCGTCTTGCTCTCTTGTAACGTCGATTGGCCTCGCAGCGTGAGAAAAATGAGTGCATTGCCCACTGGCCATTCGAGTCAGGCGATGTCGCCGTTCATTAGATGTCTGATTATCCGACTGTCTAATCAGACATAATTTTGAGATTGCTTCACATGTAGGGCTGGGATCATGGATCCTTTCGTTGAACCAAAACAGTAATCTCTACCGAGTCTGTACGACACCAGCGAGTCGGCATGAGAACGTATGCTATTTCATTATGGCTTTATGGGTTTTATTACAGAAAAAACAACAATTATAATAAAATCAATCTCAAATGGCTGGTACTGTAAGCTCTCCCGGGGTAAATTTAAATCAAAGTACTAATCATAGCCAAACCGTACGCCGCCGAACCATGTATACGCTATTGCGTGAATGTGGGAGAAAGCAAAGGCGAAAAAGCAGAGGAAATCATACAAAATAAAGAAAAGAAAAAGCAGAAAGTGGACCAAAATTCAAACTGTAGAGTCCGATCTCAGTCCCATCGCCGGGGCCGGGGCCGGGGGCGCCTGACACTGTTGGGAGGCCGGGTGCGCGGCGGCGGGTAGAGTGTAGGGATAGGGTCTAATTCGCCGTGGGTGTTGTTTCCGCTGCTGTTCCCATTGCTGTCGGCGTTGTCGTTGTTATTGTTGCTGCTGTTGTTGTGATTGTTGTTACTACCACGATAGTGTACCAGGGATCGATCACTCGCAGCATCATCCATTTCAATGTCCTCGGAGCTCTGCCGGTCGAGATACTCCTTCTCCTTGCTAAAGTTGCGATGGATCGGTGGCGGGTTCTTCTCCAGAGTGCCAATGCTCACAAGCAGGGCCAGCCCGGAGATGCCTGCAAGGATCAATGTCATCTCGTGGAACGCCGCACTATACGTGCCGGCCACCAGCTGCTGCAGCTCCGGCCACATCTCGACCAGCGCTGTCGGTGACCGGTGCAGCACGTCCATCTGCATGGGAGTGAGTGCGGCAACGATGCCGCCCGACTCAACCTTATTGTTGAAGATAATGGTAAACGTCGTGAGGCCAATGACGCCGCCAAGAATGCGCAGCTGCGAGATGGCACCTTGGGCCGCGGCATGGTCGTCGAGCTGGGCCTGGGCGGTAGAGAGCATAGTGCCCGCCGACATGAACATACCGAAGCCGACACCAAACATGGCCAGGAAGCCGTAGAGCGGGGCGGACTTGTAGTCAATAGAGTCGACAGTGGCCAACAGGCTGATGCTGATGAGCATGAGAACGCAGGACACGACAACGACGGGCGACGTGTGGTTCTTTTTGGAGTTGAGCGGCCCGGTGATCATGCACCCAAAGGCAGTACCGCCCAGCATGGGCAGCAGATGGAGGCCTGTCTTGAAGACGCTCTCGCTGTTGACAATCTGGAACCGCTGCGGCACCGTAGTGACAAGGCAAAGGTAGACATAGCCCACGAGAAATTTGTCCCTGTTCATCAGCTCGTTAGCAAAAACATACGACAACACTAGAAATACTGGGACGGAACGGGACATACAAAAGACAGCTGAGGTAGACGCGGTTCTTAAGCAAGCGCAGGGGAAAAACTGGCTCGATTTCCCAATACCGGCCTGAAGATAGCAGAGTCTCCCATCCCATAAAGAGGGCAAAGCAAACGGCAGCTGATGTAAGGCTGATGAGCACAAGGAGGCTGTTCCAAGCCACGACGAGCGAGCCTGCCTCTTGCAAAGCAATAACAAGCAGAACTGTGCTGCTCAATAGCAAAAGACTGCCGACGATGTCGACACGGCGCAGCGTGCGGTTGGTGCCGTGACAGCGACTGGGCTCCAGGGGGTATAGGAACACAATGCCAGTGATAGCAATAATTGCAAAAGGGGCGCTATAAGTCAGCATGTATATTGTTTTGAAAAAGAAATAAAAACTAGTTTCAAGGATGATAAAACCTACTTGAGCCAGTAAATGACGCGCCAACTGGATATCTGCGGAATAAAACCACCGAGTACGGGCCCGAGAACAAACGACAGCGACAGCGTGATGCCGATAATCTTGCCAATGACGTCGGGCTTGTGAGCCGGCCCTATTTCAGGGAGGCAGATGGTGGTGAGGCTGTAGAGGCCGGCACCGCCGATACCTTGGAACGAACGGCAGACAATCCTATAAAGCTGGTGAGCGGCTGGTCTGAGAGGAAGACAAAGTAAAGAAGTAAATACGCACAACTGTGTCATGTCGTAGGCGCAGCCGCAGGCCACGGAGCTGATGACAAAAATGATCCATGACACGATGAGTATGTTGCGCCGGCCGTAGATGTCGCTGAGCTTGGCAAAAAAGATGGAGAAGCCCATGTAGGTCAATAGATACGATATCACAACCCATGACGAGTCCCGGAAGCCATTGAGATCCCCCGACGTCTTTAGAAGGGATGTCGAGATGATGGTGGTATCGATCAGCGAGAAGAAGAATCCCATGAGGATGCTAATCATTAGTTACTATATACATAGGTTTAAACACGGACAAATTAAGGTTGACCTACAATAACATGAGAAGATTTCGTCGCAGATTTTGTCCACGTGGAGGCACGACTGCCGTTCTCGCTGCTGCACGGACTCGGGCTGCGCGGGCTTCTGCTTCTCGCAGCTCGACAAGGTTGTGGACTGTGCTGGGGAACGGCTCCCCGTAGAGCTCGGACTCGAAATCAAGGCGATGGAATGGGTCGGTGATATCCCTAGACGGGCGGTGGTATTGTTGTATTGTTGATTGTTGTGGTTGCTGCTGTTGCAGCAGCTGCTGCCGTTGGTGATGTGATTTTTGCCGCTGCAGATTATGTGATGTGTATGTCGGAGCTGGGGCTGGAGGAGGAGCAGGCGGTAGAGGACGTTCTGAGGTCGATCTTGGATATGCACTTGAATTTGGGTACGGAAACGGGGGCCGTGCTCCGAGTGGCGCGAGGTCGATCATGATGAAGAAGGGGTCGACTGAGAACGAGCTCAGTGACTGTCTACTGCTGCTGTCGAGTACGGGGTCTGTATGTCAAGAGGCTGACCCAGGAGCGAGCAGGGCGAACGCATTTATTGCAAACACGATGGTTGTCTTTGGCGGTATAGCAGACTTAGTCGCAGTATAAGCGGTGATGATTTTGTAGGTATTGCAGGTTTGCAGGTGGTATAAATCTTGGTGCTAATGCCGCGATAGTAGCTTGTATTGAGAAACAGGCAGCGGGAGCAAATAATGGAAGAAAAATGAAAGAAAAGGCACGAGAGTTAGTCTAACAGAAAGATTATAGACTGCCTCAAAGACAGGAGAAACGAGAAAAATAAGAGGACAGAAATATAGAAAAATGCAAAGGCGTAAAGACAAGGGCAGAGACGAGCGTGACGAACGTGACGAGCGAGACAATGCGAGACAAATGCGAGAGTTGTGGCTTGCAACAGGACGCCGGCAATGAGCGATGGGCAACGTTGGTGGCTGTGGGAGTACAGGAAAGAGACTGGACGATTGGGGATCAACAATGCATATATAGGAAGGCAAACTAAGGTGGGAGTAGGAGTAGAACTGGAAGGGCGGGTTGTCACAGGTATAGACAGGCAGACATCCAAGTTGAAGTAGACACAGCAGCAACTAGGATAACTACGGCGTGGCAAACACGAGGCGAGAGACGAGAGATGAGAGATGAGAAACGACAGACGAGGGATCAGAGACGAGAGACGAGAGACGAGGGAAGTAGCAGGATAGCGAGGCGAGCAGAGACAGAAATGATAGGAACAGATTGAATGCTGTGAAGATTAGATAAATTAATCCAATGTGTGAATTGACTGAAGTGACTACATCCGACAGCAAGTAACAGTCCGTATAAGCCAGATCAAATAAAAAACTATAATCCTAATAGAAATAAAATTTATACCTCGTGGCAGGAGAGACACTCCAGACGATGATGCACAACACGGTATACTGGGCAAAACATCTGCTCCGTGTATAAATTAAGCCGCACAATTGGCGAGACGGAGATGGGAGAGATGACAAAAAGTAGCGAGACGGAAGGAATAGAAGAATAGAGGAACAGCAGATAATGGAGCAATGGAGGGAATTGGCCCGTCAGGACAAGGGCGGGAATTTCTTCCCTTGGACCTAGGTGCTGTATGTATGTATGTACAGTATACAGCAGCACGCGAAACAGCCTGTACACCGTAATATCCCCTTTGTTACCATGTCTCTCCTAGCCCTTGCCTGTTTTTCTTTTGGTGTATGTCACGGCCGCTTCAGATAGCGAGTAGATTCAGATCACTCATGATTATGTAGTTGGGTTTGTATTAAACACCGAAGATGCAATTGGTAATGTCTTGCGTTGCTGGCAGTCGCTCGTCCATTTCACTGTATAGGAGTGCCTCGTGAGCGGAAGAACATCAGGGTAAAATCATCTACCAATGTGAGCATGCAGTAGCTGAATAAGACAAACATTTAGAGGCACATCGATTGGTAAAGAATCGGTGATAGCACAGTATCTTAGTAGTCACAGGGCTGCCAGATTGAGAGTATCGAGCAGTTGCCAAGAGGTAATGCTCAATGCAGGCATGGTGATCTGAAGACGCAAGCGAGCCGCCCGGTCAGACCAAGGTGGCTCGCTCTTCAAAGTGTAGACATGTACGAGAGCATAGCAGGGGGGCGTAGCCCATGAAATATATTGATGGCATAATATCAAAGGGAAGACGAAGCCCAAAAGGGCGAGGGAAGAGAAAAGGAAGAAAAGAGGAAAAGAATCAGAGAAAGATTGATGAGGTGGACAAGACATGGGCCAGGGACTGGCCTGCTGAACTCGGCTGCCTCGTTTCCAAACGGGACTTTGGCTATAACGGCAGACTCTTGTACGCCTGCATGCCTGCTGCGTGCGAGAGATGGAGGAGGATAGCAGAAAGTAGCAGAGATACAGTACAGCCGTCGTCGTTTGCTTGGGGCTTGGAGCGGTGTAAATGGATCGTAGACCATCAAGCACGAAGCACGGTAGTCCAAACTACCATGGGTTTTCAGAGATCAAATCTCGCAAGGGGCAGTCTCTCGGCTACCGATCAACCCTAGTCCTGGTCCTGGTACTCATCATACCCATGCGTCCTTGCTTCCTTGCATCATTACTTCGATCTCTCCTTGTCCTGCTCTGTTCTGTCTTGGTCACACCTTTCCATTGACTCTTGTACGAGTGTGCCTACCTGCTCTACTCCTTTCCTGGCCTATCTTTCTCCATGAGCAGATGTGTCAGTTTGATACCACATCCTTGTCACCGCCTCTTCACCAGGAATAAGTATGAGAGGGTGAAGATAGAGAGCTCTGGAATCTGTTCAGTGTTACAAACACAGCGAGCCCAGCATTTGACGGGTGTCGTGCTGCGTGCAACAAGCTAGGGGTGCCCAAACAATGGCGGTAAAAAGTACGGGAAGATATGGGTGTGGGCGAGAGTATTAAAATTTAGAAAGAACAGTCTCGCAAGTGAGGACATGTAAGCATGGCAGTTTTAGACACGTCACCAAGTGTGATACTGGTGCGGGTTATGGTTATGGTTGTTGTGAGAGGAGAAGGAAGAGAGAGGAAGACGTAAAACAATTCTGTAGAAGATTCCAAGAGAGAAAAAAGAACTGCCAGAGGAACAAAAGAGACAAAAGAGACAAAAGCAAAACCGTATGAAAACAAAGAGCAAAGACAAAACTGTTACATATCAAACAACGCGGATAGCCGGTGACACCACTTTGGACTGCTCCCGTCCGTTCGAGAGTACTATGTCTGGGCAACACGGTAGATGTACAGCAACTCGACACTGAAAAACTGCAAGCCACCACTTTTCTGCATCCATGGTCACTCACTTCCGCTATGGCTTTGCTACAAACCCCATCATCCCCGTACTCTCTGGGCTTGACCTGCCTTCAACACATGACAGATAATGGTATGTATAGAGTGTGAGCAAGTTGTGGTTGTACAGACTTGCCGCTTGTCGAGGGCAGTGACACCATACAGGCTCGCGCAGCTTGAAACGCAAAGGCGAAATAATAAAAAATTAAAGTAAAATAAAATAAACACCAGCACCCACTTCAACGTTTACAACTAAGGTCGTGCAACGCCGACAGATGCCGTGAGTGCTCTGCAGCTCGGGACCCCCATTTAGCTGCTGCCGTTGTCTTTGACCGGACTGTTGTCTAGACCGCCTGGGCCGCAATGACAGTATGTTTTATTGAATTTACTTCACCTCTTCCACATCCGCTCTGCCGCCGTGTCTTGCTTAGAACCCGTCTATCCAAACAGCAGTCAAGCAGATGCCAAGGCGACTTTCTCTATCATAGGCTGCCCTCTGTTTCGCGCTGTCTCGGCCCCTACGAGCTGAGTCGTGCAATCTCGCTCTCGATAATATGTCTTGCGGGATCTCATACACTTTCGATCAAGTCAAGTCACAGATTACAGGAACCACAAAAGTCCCGTCAATAAACGGTAAACGGTAAACGGTAAACGGTGCCCGATCTCCGAGCCCACTTGTACAATGCACGTTAGAGAACGGACGATATAGGCAGATACTTGTGAATGATGTGATTTTTCTTTTGCTGTCTATGTATTGTTCTCTGGGATCGGCGATATGGGAAACATGCGATTGACGTATAGTGTGAATATACATCACGAGCCGATGCACACAGAATACGTGACTATGATTTTAGTTTCCCAAGACAATCACCCAAATAGTGTTATGTCTGAACTCTTATGCTGTAGACTATGATGAAGCCTCGATTTTGATAGCGGTGTCAAGGCTTTATACTTTTGCATCTCGATATGCTTTATTGATGCCATGCTCATTCTATTTCTTGATACTGTCGGCATTCTGCAAAACCGTTGACCCGTCTTCACCTGCAGCGTTGGTATATACTCATGCACAAGAAATAAACTGCAATCCACGCAACGACTGTTCATTTCGTGTCATCTCGTGTACCCTGTAACTTACACCTATGCTGTCATACAACTGTACACAAGTACAGGATGCAACGGCTTTGTGTGGAGGATCAGAGAGCTTTACTACAGACTGTGACCATGCATACTGTTCCTCTTGGTCTTGGTCTTGGGGTGTCAAGAGTGCGCCGTAATACACCTGAAGAGAGGCAGGAAATAGCGAAGTCGTCCCATGTTTGTTGTCATCGAAACCGCCCAACGGCGATGCCAACGCCACTAGACAAGCCGATTATTAACCTCAAGAACTGAGCAAATGTATCTGGGCATAGCCATATGATATCGGCTATGAAGATCAGAATATGATTGCATCTGGAATCCAGGTCTTGCCCACGCAGGGATGCAGTGCAAAGGAGCATATGCTGTATTACGCGTGGGTTGGGGCTTCTATGCGAGCAAGGGAGCTGAAGCTGAATACCAAGCGAGGTTTATGTCAGGCATTGCCCACGATACTGGAAATTGTCCCTCCCCTTTGTTCACCACTCTATTTTTATCTTTTTCTTAGCCACTATCCCTGCTCTTGCTAAAGTGACTATCCAAACCGGCAGGTGCATCGATTAGCGAGGCGGTCCACCAGATGGCGCACCTTCCCTGGCTGACTATGATTGTTCGCGCACTTGAGTGAGATATTGCTTAAAACATACGGCTGTAAAAATGGCAAAAACAACAAATTCGCCTTCTTTATTGGCCACTGCTAAGCCTGCAGTTCCCTATTACCTGCCGTGGTGGCAAGAGATGCCATCGCTACTTCCCCGCGACGCACATACAGGAGCCTGCTTAGTCATCCAACACGCAAGTCTTGACGACATCCCATCACGGCCATCGCTTTGGCTGTCATGGAAGCTTATAGTTGTTGTTTTGGACAATTGCAAGTCAAAATTTTGCATTGGTTTCCGTGCCGTGATGCCACAATGCTGATCCTGTAGCCTGTTACGTTGCTTTTCTTGCTGCTTCTGGGCATCCTCGCCATAACACCACTAACAACGTCTACCGCCATGATTACAATCGGATGTCCCCGGATTGCCGGACACTTATCCGGAATGCATGTTTCTTCTTTCTGTCACTCACCGAGATCAAACACACTCCCGTATTCCGTCTGCCCATCATGCACGTTCTGCCACTTTCGGCTGGTTGACTGACAGCATCCTCCTTCTTCGCCATCATCTCCCCCAATCTACATCATATAAATAACAACTGTTGCTCGAGATGTCTTTCCCATTAGCAAGGTAGCTTGTATGCAAAATATATTTGCGTTGTGGGCTAGTTTCAGTCATTCCTTGCTACTTGCAACATAGTTTTCTAATATGCATCTATCTTCCATGCAATCCATAAGGTCGAGTGACGTTGCCCCCCAATTATCTGTGTCAATTAGGTCTTTCTGTCTCTCGGTTCGTATGATTCTGCTTATCGAGTGTGCCGTTTTGCCTGTAGCACTCCTTCGCCTCTTTGATACTTCACTTACACGATCTCCGGGCCAATCTCTCCACATCTCGACCCCTTTCATCAAGCCCATATGGTTTTGTTTGCCAGTTTGCCGATTGATTATGTTACCCAGTTCTCGGGTTATTCTTTGTTGTCATAGTTCTTTCGTTCTGCCAGATCCTGCGCCTTTCATCCAAGATGCAACATAGGGCTTCTTATTCTGGCCCTCTCACGTTACGGGCGTATCCTGTCACAGGCACAGCTGTCACTGAAGTCATAGGTAGCTTGCCCATGCTGCTTTCCCTTTGTCAGAATGGTAAAGCGCCATATTGAATATCTCCGACCGCTACATTGCCACTGCGTTGACTATACGCCGTGTTCAAGTCTGTGTCTGTGGCCTTGTCTGAGTGCGAGTCACCCGTGTTGCTCTGTATCTTGATGGCCAGCTGTCATAGATGACTTTCAATTTTCGTCAAGTGTCTGCAATCAATTTTAGTTCCAGATACAATTGGAAAAAAATCGAAATAGTTGGTTTGCTAATTTTGTCTTTGCCCATGCTACATTGTTTCCATACTCTGACATCGTTACACTTTGATGGCAATGTTCTCGAGCCCAAGTCAGTTATCAGAATATTCCCTGGCGTGACCAGCACTCTACACACTCCAGCCCACTGGCATGCGTTGCGCCGAGCATGGGGGCCCGAGAGTACGGGAACGCCAATGCTACTACGCCTCAAGATGACTGCCGTGGAGCTTGCCTTATTACTATCTTTACTTGTGACTTTGCAGTGTGTCTCAGTAACATCAGGTCATAGGATTTCGAGATAGCTGTACCTCCATGATATTAAAATATCACCAAGACGGACAGCCTGTAGAGCTAAGTAGGATATGAGATATGAGAGAGCACGACGAAGAGGAAACCTCGTACACAGTTCCATTGATACACCCGTCATATTATCTCACATTCGGTGTTAGACCTAAACAATGCAGCGTTGCAGTGCACCTGAGTTCTGATCGAGGCCCATCTTGGGTTCCTGTCATTTCTTGGCCTATTGTCAGATTTATATTTCTTATATTTCCGACTACTTTTATTACTATTATTTAACTATTCTGTAAGACCCCTGTGCATTCGAGTCGATGGCATTTATCCTCTGGTCCGCGCATACGTCAAGCTGCCCAGGCTCCATTACGATGCATACGATCCTCCGGGCGGATTCTAAAGGAGAGTTTTAAAAATAAAAATAAAAGGGTAGATGGACGTAGAGATCGGATGAAAGCATTGTCGTCTTTGCTTACTGGTTTACTGGCCCCGAAAAGCATGCGATAAGCGCCGGTGCTACTAAACGGACCCCAACGTCAACCTGCAAGATACATGCACACAACACAGCTGCATCGGAGCGAAGCCACTGTGACTGCCAGAGAGTATCGTGCGGCCCATGCCGAACGAAGGAGGTGGCATGCTCCTTTGAGGCAAATGCTAGACTGGTACCCACATCTGGAACCTCGTTTGACTGATACACAAGGCTCTATTGAGTGTGTCTTTATCTTGACGCATTTTTGGTGTGTCTGCTGTGTCTATTATATGTTCTGTATCATCTGTACTATCTGTCTCTGTACCAACTGCACACGCATGTTGGCGTGCATCCACAGACACTAGAGTCCTCTAGTAGATAGTCGCAGGCCACAGATGCAACCATCAACTGAGCACTCTTTTCCTTCTAGGGCCATTTGGAACTGTCTGGCGTAGGCATTCTGGCGGCAATGACTGCCAGTTCACTTCCAACTTGCATTCTCACGCCATACCTCTCGTTCATCCCCCAGTCTGGCCTTGTTCGCAGCTCTCATATTACTACTTTACTTCCAATCACGTACTATTTGCGCTCCCTTGCATGCGACCAGCTCCTACCCTACTCCTACTATCTTTGTTTGCCTAATTTTATGAATAGCCGTCATACCACAACTTTGGTACAGGCTTATTCCCGCGGTTGCATGCAGCAAACCAAGCCCGTGTTGTTCGTATCCGCATCTCCGCCGATTGTAAGCCACAGTAATCGAATAATTTCACGGGAGCCCGAGCCACGGCACGGGACCAAGCACCGTCTGCTTGCCTCTCCCGCTGGCGTTTCATCACGGGGGGGACGTATTTTAAATCAGCTTCATTTTATTTTATTTTACGAAAAAGTTTATACTAAATTTAAAAACCTCTCAACCTGGGCAAAACAAAACAAAACAAAACAAATGGGCTAGAAACACATGCGGGAAGGGTGCAATGGCTCAGACAACATAAATAGAGCGGCGACAATCTGAGTTCAGAGACGAGACTAAACCACCTCCCCGTTTGCACTTTGATGTCTGTATATAGAGGGAAAGTGCCAAGACCCCGGTCTAAGTGAGCTGAGTCAGCTCTGGGAATGTTGGACTGGATGATATCTACTTTGATATGTCTACATATAAATGAGAATTTGTTTCCAAATAGCCTGCCTCTTACTGGTAGCCTAACTGAATTCAGTGCATACCTTTTGTCATCTTGTTGCTTTCGCCCGCCTACACCTGGGTGGATTAGAGAGCGTGGAACTTGATACATCTGCCATGTCCCCTTTGATTTTATATTCTCCCGTCTGCTCGGAAACTTATTCTCACTTATTTTTTTTGTCATTCTGTGGCACCCTTCTACAACCAAAAGTGTCAAAGAGTCAAAGGGTGGCGTGGCTCTTTCCCTTTTCATACATGCATGACTCTGATAGTGATTCTGAAATTGCCAAAGAGGCCATATGAGACCGCCTGACTTCCAAAGAGAGAGCTTTATACCACTCTCTGACTCCTCTTTGGGAATTTACGGCATCGGCGAATGCATCTGTGCAACCGGCGTGTGTCTGATTCGGCAAGACAATACGTGTGTTTCCCTCTTGGACTCCTCCCCTTTACAAGAAGATAGTTGTCGTCAGTCATCAGCCGTCAGTCATGATTCCAGTCACCCACCAGTCTCGAGGAAGAAAGGAAAAAATAGTGTGACAACAAACAATAATTGAGACTTTATTCAGCTTCACAAGACTCTGTTAACTCCCATACTCAACTATCGTTGGCCCCTTCTCCTTTCTGTACGCAATACGTGGACAGGGAGGCACCGCTCATGACAACCGTGGCGAGCGGAAGACGACATGTGCGGATCCAGAAAAAAGGCAAGAGGCAAGAGAACTAGAAACAAAAGACATAAATAAATTACAATATACCCGCAGCCCCTGTGACGCAGCAGTCCGTCTATAAGCTTTAGACCCGAACCATAAAAGAAATAAGACAGGAAGACAGACGACAGGAGACGGGAGACAGTGCAGGGACACTGCAAGGAAGGGCGGTGAGCTGAGAACAAGAAGAAGACTAGAGAAGAATATTCTTTGACTCCCGGGATAGCAAAATATAGGACATAGAGAGACAGAGAACCCGGTGACAGGAGACAGGAGATAGAACGGCCTCGGTTCGCCTCTTCCCCCTTCCCTCCTCATTGGAAGTATTGTTTTGCTGATCCGTGCTTGAGATTCTGTCTCGATGGGAAGTTCTCTCAGAACAAAAACTGAGGCACCGTCGTATGAACACCAATCGCGCTGGGGGCGGCAAGAAAGATCGGACTCTCAGAAGCAAACAACTAAGAGACAAGGGACAGAGAGGGGGGCCGCTCAGCCTACTGATCCTCACGAGACCGCATCTTTGCTCAGCTTCCTCTCCACCACACCGTTAATTGTTCGCTGTTCGCTGTTCGCTGTTGGCTGTTGGCTGGCCCGATCGGCTCTGCAGACCAGACAAGGAAGCAATAATCAGATTCGGAAAATTGCCCATAAGAAGACGACGAGATAAATTCAAAAAGTTTAAGGCAAGATCATCATTCTGAATTATTATTCATAGCACATAAAAAAGAAGGGGGGGGGTCTAAAGTCAACAACACATTAAGTAGTCCACACAGAGTCAGCATACAGAGTCAGCAAGCACACGCAGTCAACAGCTCACACCCCTCAAACACGCTTATAAGTGAATATCTGCAGACATCTACCCACGCACTCTCTTTTCATTTTATTTTGGTCTCTTTGCCTTTTCTATTTTTACAATTCCTTAGGCCAGCAGACGCGGGCCGTATTCACTTCTTCGACATCCCCTTAGTCGTGCATCACCTTCCCACCACTTCGCCATCACATCGCCATCGCCTCTCCATCATCTCCGGTCTACATCTACTTCATCTTGCCTTCGGCTCTGGCTACGTCTGACTTGCATTTCCTCTTCGCCCCAGACGTGCAGTGTCCCTTTTTCTTCCTATATAAGATACCCTTGTTCAGAACTTGTTGATGCAACTATACCTGGCTTGCAAGCTTTTCACCTTTGCTCAAGTTGATGATACGATATTGGCTTCACCATCTATATAGTCTCGCATCACAGTCCATAGGATTCTTGATTCTTGGTTCTCATATTGTCTCTACAACTTGCATACAAGCTTCCCGTTCGTCCCTCCCATATCATTCAAGCCACTACCATCATCACTTTCACCCCTGCCCTCTTCAGGGTTGTTCTTCTGTTTCTACGTCGATCTGTTATACACTGGTTGTATTATTGCACGCAGTCACACATTTCCCTTATTATTTCTCATTATATCTGCATACCCTTTTGGTCACGGTCACTGTTACCTTGTCAGAAGATAGACGAGCGATCTCATCTAGTATATCAGGTTTCTTGGTCACTTTTCTTGGTCAAATATCTTGGCCATACTGGTTAGTCATATACCAAGTGACAACTTCAGCAACGCAATGGGTGCAGAGGGTGCACTTGCAGATGGCTGCATTGACGATGCCATCGCCGTTGTTGGCATGGCTTGTCGGTTCCCAGGCGACGCTACCAACGTCGAAGCATTCTGGGAGATGATCCGAGACGGCAGAGATGCATGGTCTGAAATCCCTGATGACCGGTTCAACGCAAAGGGGTGGTATCATCCCGACCCAAACCGCCCCGGAAGTGTAGGTTGACTACCTCTTTTTGTCTCTTTGCACCCCGGCCAATGCTGACAACTTTCCAGTTCCACATCAAGGGTGCTCACTTTATCAAGGGCGACATTGCGGCATTCGATGCTCCCGTGAGTATTTTATTTTTCACTTTATATCTTGCATTGCGAAGACACTGACATCCAGGGCAGTTCTTCTCCATCTCTACGGCAGAAGCCGTATCCATGGACCCCCAACAGCGGATGCTCCTAGAAGTTGTCTACGAGGCACTTGACAGTGGTAGGTTTTATTATCGAAATGCAAAGACAGAAAAGAAAGAAAAACATATATATATATATATATATAAACCGGAAAATAATCACAACTACGCAACGCTAACATCTACAGCCGGCATCCCATCCTCTTCGCTGTCAAACACGGCCACGAGCGTGTTCTGCGGCTCGTTTGTACGAGGTGAGTCCTGCAGCAATCTATATATCCTGTCATGCACCTGGGGCCTGACTCAAACTAACCTACCAAAATAGATTACGAGCAGCCATGCATGCGAGATCCCGACACAACACCCCCATACTCTGCCACTGGCAACGGCATTGCCATCCTGGCCAACAGAATCTCCCACGCTTTTGACTTTGCGGGAACAAGCCAGACCATCGATACAGGATGCTCGGCGAGCATGATTGCTGTGCATCAGGCGTGCAAAAGTCTTCTTAGCGGCGAGTCCAACGTGGTAAGCTTCTCTTTCTTGCCAGTTTCTCTGTAATCACTACAGCATGGACACTAACATGAATGCTCTTCAGGGAATTGCTACCGGCGTGGGCCTCATATTCTCTCCCAACACACTCGTTCCCATGGCAAATCTAAACATCCTCGGTGCCGATGGCCGTTGCTATACCTTTGACGAGCGTGCCAACGGGTACGGTCGCGGTGAAGGTACAGGCGTCATTGTCTTGAAGCGCCTTAAGGATGCTGTAGCTGCCAACGATACTATTCGTGCTGTCATTCGGGCAACAGCAAGCAACCAGGACGGCCATACACAAGGCATCACATTGCCGAGCAAGGAGCGCCAAGTCGAGAACATGACCGAAGTTTACCGCGGCTCTGGTCTAGACATCACCCGCACAGCCTACATGGAGTGCCATGGTACAGGAACCCAGGTCGGCGACATGAAGGAGACACAAGCCGTCACCGGGCTGTTCTGTCAGCACCGCACGCCTGACAATCCGCTCATTATAGGTTCTGTCAAGACAAATATTGGCCATCTTGAGGGCAGCGCTGGTGTTGCTGGCCTTATCAAAGGCATTCTTGTCGTTGAGCGCGGCTATATCCCCAAACACCTCAACTTCAACAAGCCTAACCCTAATATTGACTTTGAGGGTATGCGGCTCAAGGTATGACTTTGTCTCGCGATCGGTTTCTTGACAACGAAAAGAAAATCATTTTAGAACTAACGATTTCTAGATCGCACAAGAACTCATACCATGGCCTGTTCCGGGCCTGCGCCGCGCCAGTGTCAACTCGTTTGGCTTTGGAGGCACCAATGCACACGTCGTTCTCGACGACGCACCTCACTTCCTTTCGGAAGCACAGATCACAGGTGCCAACCACAACACCTTTTTGTTTCCCGGTGACCGGCTCAAGCTGAACGATCTCTATAACTTCCATGGGCCTTTGAATCACCTCTTTGTCTTTTCGGGGCATGACGAGGCTGCCCTCACACGAGTCATCGAGTCCCATGCCGGCTACGTTGCCAGAAAAACGCAGGAGCCCGCTTTCGAGACCAACTACACCTACACATTGCTTGACCGCAGAAGTCGGCTGAACTGGCGGACCTTTATTGTTGCTTCGTCGACGGCAGACCTACTGAAAAAGCTCGAGTCCAAGAGCATTGCTCAGCCCGTCCGGGGTCCTCACGGTGTGCCTTCGCGTATTGGTCTCATCTTTTGTGGCCAAGGAGCGCAATGGTATGCCATGGGCCTTGAGCTGCTCAGCTACCATACGTTCTACGCAAGCATCTCGTCAGCTACTTGGTACCTCAAGTCTGTCCTCGGCAGCAAATTCAGCCTGTGGGATGAGCTTCACCGCTCAAAGGAACGGTCCAAGATTAATGACCCGAGCATTGCACAGCCTGCTACAACGGCTGTCCAGATCGCCCTTGTCGATCTTCTCTTTTCGGCCGGCCTGGAGCCAAGCTCGGTAGTCGGACACTCGTCGGGCGAGATCGCAGCAGCCTATGCAGTCGGCGCCATTTCGAGAGAAGATGCCTGGAAAATCGCCTACTACCGCGGTCAGTGTGTTTCCCGTATCGAGAGTCTGGCCCCCTGTCTTCGTGGTGGCATGCTTGCTGTCGCCCTGTCTGAAGACGATGCACGCCGTGGCATTGCAGATGCTGGTGTGAGCTTTGTTGATGTTGCTTGTATCAACGGCCCCTTGTCCGTCACGCTGTCCGGCGATGCCTGTGGTATTTCGGGTATGCAGGACTACTTCCGCAAAAAGGGGTGCCGGGCAACACGGGTCAACGTTGATGTAGCCTACCACTCCCACCACATGGCCATCGTTGAGGACCTTTATATGGACTGTCTCAAGGACATGCAAACGTGCAGGCCAAGAACAAATGCGGTTTTCTACTCGTCCGTCTTCGGCCGGCCTGCATCGGTGTGCGAGCTCGGTCCCGAGTACTGGGTCAGGAACCTGACATTTCCTGTGCAGTTCTTCGGCGCCGTCAAGTCGATGATGAAGCTCAGCAACCCAGAACTGTTCATCGAGGTCAGCCCTCACCGGGTCTGGGAGTCTACTATGCACCAAATCAGCAGCGCTCTCGACAAGGCCGATAGCACGAGTTACGTCTCCCTCCTGCGCCGTGGCAAGGACGCCTCGATGACGTTTCTTGAAGCAATGGGCGATCTTTGGACAAAAGGCCTTTCCATCAGCCTCAACTGGGCCAACAGCACTTGCGGTACGCGCCCTCGCCATCTAGTCGATGTCCCATCTTACCCTTGGGATCACTCCAAAAGGTACTGGCACGAGTC
Organism: Ophiostoma cf. undulatum; assembly: GCA_022392935.1. NCBI lineage: Eukaryota > Fungi > Ascomycota > Sordariomycetes > Ophiostomatales > Ophiostomataceae > Ophiostoma > Ophiostoma cf. undulatum. The sequence goes on from JAKRGL010000032.1 coordinate 333,117, forward strand.
CCATCTGTCCGTGACAAACCGCTTCCGGAAGCACGGCCGTGAAGACATCATTGGCGCGCCGCTGGAGAATGCGACCCCCCAGGATCCCCGCTGGCGCGGCTTCTTCCGTGTGCAGGAAAACCCCTGGTTAGAGGACCATGTGGTGCAAAAGTCGGTGCTATATCCGGCAGGCGGGCTGTTAGCTATGGCCATCGAGGCGGCAAAGCAAATGGCCGATCCCAAGCGCGAAGTTCTAGGCTACGAAGTCACAAACTTCAAGATTCTCAAGCCGATGCTCATTCCATCTACCACACAGGGTCTCGAGAATATGCTCAGTGCGCGCATTATTGGCGACGAGGACGAGGGCGACAAATGCCACGGCAGCGACACTGCAGTCTATGACTTTTCCATCATGTCCAAGCCTACAGACGGGCCATGGACTACGCATGCCAAGGGCCGCTTCATGGCAGTCTACTGCGAACGAAACGTGACCCCTGATGCAAGCATGGAAGCAATGCATGGCACCCAAGCCCGTCGCGAGGCTTATCGCCTCGGCCAAGCCAAGTGCCATACCAAGTGTGACCCGCGTCAGTTCTACGAGATGCTTGATATCGTTGGCATGGCGTACGGGACACAGTTCCGCAACCTGGTCCAGATCGAGAAGGGTGACACCTCTGCACACACAGTCGTTGAGATCCCCGATACCCGGTCTCGGATGCCCTTCCAATTCGAGTTTGATCACATCATTCATCCGGCAACCCTCGATGCCATGATCCAGTCTGTGCTTGCTTTGGGCGGCGACGGCGAGGCCATGCTTCCTTGCGCTACCAGTCGAGTGTTTGTATCTGCCAGCCTTCCCAAGGGCGCGGGTGCCCGTTTCCGGGGCTACACCACAGCCGAAAAAAACGCTGCCCACGGTGCCACGGCCAACATCACCATGTTTGACGACGAGCTGCATACACCCGCCGTCATCATCGAGAGGCTGCAGCTCAAGTCGGTCTCAAGCCGTGCGGGCTCTGGCAGCGATGGTTTCCTACCAGCTCACCGCAATTTGTGCTCCGAGATAGTGTGGAAGGAGGATATAAGCAGCATTTCCGCACTGAATGCAGCCACGCCCACGACTATTCTAGGCCTGGTGGACGCTACCGCGCACAAAAACCCTGCACTCTCTATTCTCTTCCATATCTCCGACGCCGTCATCCCCTGCTTCGATGGCACCAAAGCCAAAGAGGTCGAGCTGCACCACCTGCAAATTGTCGCCGAGACCCTCAAAGCGACCAATATTGTCTTTGACAACTTGACGGCAGGCTACTGCACACCACGCTTCTCGCAGTGCACACTTTCGGGAGCCTTTGCCGAGAGTGTCTGGCAACATATGCGCGTGCTCAAGGGTACACATCCCGGCTTCCAACGCATGCAGTACTCGGCACAAGTGGCTGAAGACGCAAAGTACGATCTTGTGCTATGCTCAATTGTCGACAGAGTTGCTTTGGAGGACCTGTCCACGATCTGTGACAAGGTCGCCGACGATGGCTGGCTCATTCTCCTATCAAAGCTGGGCGAGGTGATTGGGTGTGCCCAGAGCGAGACCATTCGAAACGCGCTCCACGTTGCCGGGTTCAGAGTGGACGGGATGCCCGCAAAGAGTTGCGTGTTTCTTTCTGCCCAGAAGATCAAGCCCTATACCAATGGCGTCAATGGCGTTAATGGTGTCAGCGGTGTCAACGGACACTCTCCCAGCCCACACGATGTCATCTTCCTTGTACCCGACTTTCCTTCGGATGCAGTGACTGCACTCAAAAAAGCCTTGCGCCCTAGAATCGAGGATCAGCTGTCGGTCAAGGTCCGCGAAGTCAGCGTCTTTGCGCTATCTACACTAGAAGAGCAGTGCCGAAATACCCTGGTAGTGTCTTTTGTCGAGATTGACATTGATCTGGTATTCTCCATGGACCAGACTATCTACGAGGGACTGCACCAGCTCCTCACCCGATCGCGCGGTATCCTGTGGCTTACACAGGGCGCTCAGATTGGTGACATGTGTCCGGAGCGGGCACCATTCACCGGGCTGGCACGGACTCTTCGTTCTGAAGCAAACAACAAGCGCATTCTCACGCTGGATATTGCGGATAACCTGGCCCTGTCCAGTCCTGAAGCGCCTGTTTTGTCTTCCGCAACTTCCCCTGGTGGTCTCGTCAGAGCCATTGACCACCTGTTTAAGCGTCTTTTGCACTCCAAGTCTCCATCGGAGCTTGGTGACGATGTCGAGTTTGCATACACAAACGGCCGCATGCTTATCCCGCGTCTTATGCCTTTGACTCTGCTGAACCATGCCATTGAGCATGGGCCATCCAGCTCGCGCGTCAACAACAAAGTTCATCTGCTCGGCGACGGGCGAGCATTTGAGCTAGATGGCTCGAGTCTCGGATCTCGTGATGGGCCATCTTTCTTGGAAGACGCCGTGTCCTTGCGCCGCCCCTTATGTCCAACTGAGGTGCGCATTGCCGTGTCTGGAACAAACTTGCTTCCCGACGATATTCTGGCCGCCAACAGCGGAGTTTCTGTGGCAGCCATTGGCACAGATGTGTTTGGATTTGTGCTGGAGGCGGGCTCCGAGTGCAGCCAATTCAAGCCAGGCGACTATGTCTCCGCACGCACGCGCGACTCCCCACGAACGCACGTCATTGTCGATACCAAGCGCGTGCAGCTCTTTCGGGACTCAGATAAGTGGAAGACTGTGTGCCCAACAGCCCTCGCTACAGTGGTGTATGCCATGCACACCAGCCGAAAAATCAAAGACGGAGAGAATGTGCTCATTTTTGCTCCAATGACAGCGTATGGTCAGGCAGCCATGTGGATGGTCCGGACCCTAGGACACCGTCTGCTGGTGGCGTGCTCTTCGGCAGCCGAACGTGCACTGTTGAAGGAGCACTTTAAAATACCAGCCAGCAGCATTCTAGATGCAGTGGGTACTGGCCGCAAGCTTGAAGACCAGGTGATGCTGCTGACAGACGGAAAAGGCGCCGATATCGTGTTCGACCCCACGCCACAGCACTTAGAACTGTCTTTCTTATGTGTCGCTGAGTGTGGCCGGGTCATTCGTGTTGCGCAAAGGGGCTCCAAGCCGCCCAAGCATAGCCTCCTTAATCTTCCGAGCAAGAATGTGAGCCTGGAGACAGTCGACATTGGCCTCCTGGAGTCCCGGCAGCCGGGCGAGGCCGCTCGACTATCGGCCGACATGGACAAGCTAGTACAGGTGCCTTCGAAGCTGCATAGCGTGAGCCATTTTCTCGAGTATGACATGTGCAATGTGCAGACAGCAGTGCACCACGCAGCATCTTATCTCTATGCCGGAGCGCATGTGCTGTACACGGCAGCAGATATGGGCCAGAATATGGTAAACACATCTGTGCAGCTCACACGGCCAACTGAGCTCTCGTGGGCATGGACATATCTGCTGGTGGGGGGGTTCGGGGGGCTGGGCCGCAGCATTGCCGAGCACTTGGCGCAGAAAGGTGCCCGGCACATTGCCTTCTTTTCGCGGTCTGGTGCGTGCACTCCCGAAGCACAGGCTCTGATGACAAAGCTGCGGGTGAAGGGGATTCAGGTGGCGGCGTTCGCGACCGACATTTGCAACGAGGAGCAGCTTGCCGAAACAATCCGTGAGGTGGAGCGCATCATGCCGCCAATTCGCGGCGCGATCCAGTGCGCCGCCGTCGTGGACGACACCTCGTTCCCGAGCATGGACTATGAGCGGTGGCGGCGGTCGTTTGAGCCCAAGACCAGAGGATCTCATAATTTGAACAAGCTCCTGCCAAAGAACATGGACTTTTTTGTATTTTTGTCGAGCTCGTCGGGCGTCATTGGCAATCGCGGACAGGCCAACTACTCTGCAGGAAACAGCTACCAGGATGCACTGGCGCGGCACAGAAGTATGCGCGGCATGCACAGCGTGTCGCTTGACCTTGGGCTGGTGCTGGGTGCGGGCATGGTGGCCGAGAACGAGAGCCTGCTGGATGCCATGAAGGCAAACGGCTTTATCGGCATCCGCATCACCGATGTGCTGTTCTTGCTAGACCGGGCCATGGCGCGGCCAGAGACGGAGCAGAACCTCGAGCTGCCATCCCAGATCGTTACCACGGTGGGCACGGGCGGACTCACGATCCAGAACCAGCCGGCGGATCCGTTCTGGACACGCACAGCCCTGTTCCGATACCTCAACCAAGTGGACGCGCCGCCGCACGGCCTGAACACCGACGCTTGCCGACCAGGCGACCGCGATTTACGGGATCTGATCCAGAGCGCGACATCGATCGACGACGCGGCATCGGTAGTCAGCACTGCATTGATTGCAACCGTGGCACGGCGCAAGGGTATGGTGCCTGATGATTTTGACCCGCACGAGTCGCTGGGCAGCTACGGCATTGACTCGCTGGATGCCATCTTTGTGCTAGGCTGGATTGGACGCGAGACGGGTGTGACGGTGCAGACAGTTGAAGGCCCGAGCATTACAGAGCTGAGTCGCGATATTGCCAAGCGTACCCTCGATGCGATGGCGCAGGAGTTGTGATCTGTGCTGTTGATGTTACTGTTGTCGAAACTGCCGTTGGTTCTGTTGACGTTGTATTTTGTGGTCTTTTGGCGGATATATCGCGTTTACTGGTGCGGGCCTTTGCTTTTTGCTGTTTCATGACGAATTGTTCTGTTTTTCTTCTTTTTTTCTGTTTATGATGTTTTGGTCGGCCTGGTACGAAACATCTTGTTGCCCACTTATATTACTAGGTTATTTTTGAATGGTTTTCAACTACAGAGTATAAATGTGAATTGTCATGATGCTTGTAAAGTTTATTTTATTGCAAATCATTGAATCATTTTTTATTGACAAACTCGGGATCGAGTACCGGATGATATAGCATATTGGAGAGCATTCGTATCTCCAAAGCAGAAGAGATCACTGTGAATAGAGCTACGTGGACGAATAAAGAGACTCTTTTTGCATTTCCGTCCTGATTTTATCTGCACATTATTTGACTTTACGGAGTACTATCACAATAATCCGCCACACATACTTAGTCTAGACACTCTCTTTCCCAATTCGGCAAGATGCGGAATCAACATGGGAAAGCTACAAAATTACCACCTTACGAGGTTTGTTATCACGGGTTGTCCCATATTGGCCCCAATAGAATGCATCCATGTATTATGCATTGATAATAGCGTTCTGCAAAGGAAGCACCCGATAGGCTCCTGGGTAGAGTAAGATCTGTGTTTGTACGGAGTATTCATGTACGGAGTACAGAGTAGGAGAGTGTGAGTGCATATGCACGAGACCGACATGACCGGGGTACGGAGGATATGGTCCTTGAGCCATGCCAGCATGTGTATTTATGTGCTTACTTGTATTCTACTCTGTGCTCTGTACATAGTAGTGTGTGCTGTGGCGTTTTGTAGAGTGCAGTACTTTTGCAGAAGTGCGTTGTCACTTCTGGGATCGTGGCTTTTCGGAAGAGCGGTGAACTAGAGGATGCAGTCTCTGAGAGAACCTGCCAAAGAGAACAGCTGGAAGCGGAGGGTGGTATTGAGGGCAATGATATGGCGCTAGAGGACTCACCGAGTGCTCTGAGTGAGACGATGCCATCTCTACAGAAAATATAGGGTAACATTGCTTGTTGTGATATCCCCGTTTCTTCTTCTTCTTTCTTGTTTCTTCGTTCTTCTTTCCTTCCCCTTCCTCTACTTGGTACCTTCCTAAAGATACATGGCCGACCCGAGCTCGGGAACCCTGCGGACAGAGAAAAATAGACGTATTACGGCAGCTATAGAGCACCGTACACAGTATGCAAGGGATATGTTGAGCATTCGTAACCAATGGTGCTACTCTGTACATTTGCAAGCCTGTTCTTGTGCACAGATCTTCATATCAAAGATTTGAATCAAGATGAGATCATTAGCGATGTGGGAAGGGTCCAGAGAATAAAATTAGAAAAGTATCCTTGGCTGTAGCTCCAGAGCTATTTTTACTCTTATTTAACTGTTTATTTAATCTGTTCCATTGGCTCGGGCCCGAAGACAGGCAATCGAAATCAAAGCCAGTCTCTGGCAAACTTGAGAAACTCAAGAGTACATCGCAAATCAAAACTTCAAAGCACACACAAGCAAGTGAGGCAGCGTAGCATTGACAAGATCCGTGGAAACGAGATAAGATTACTAATTTTGCCTATTGCGGTTACATTATTCGGGCAAAAAAGCGAATTAGATTGTTAGAGTGTCATCCAATGCGATGCGATACCAATAATAGAATCAGACGAGTTGCAATGATGCAATGCTGTTCATCTACAAGCAGCAGTGGCATTTGTTTTGAAGGGACTCAGACAGACGAAACAGCGCACGGAGCGTATGCTACAGAAGAGAGAGTATCTCTGCGACGGGGTACCATGACGTAATTACCCTTGAAATGGAAAATCAAGTGGTACGGAGGTCGTTTGGTGGAACTGATGCGTCTTTTGTGGTCTTCTTTTTCCTGGGCCGCCCGCCTGTTCACACTCTTCTCTACTACTATGTACAGAGAAGGCTCCTCATTTTGGTGCAAGTGGCTCTGATTTGATTTAAATTTTCTCTTTTCCCTTCTTCAGCCTACTACATAGTAAAGTGAAAGTATTACATATCAGAATCTGTGCTTTGCACATTCGTAGACAGTATTATCTATCTGTTTTACCTCTTTTGGTAACTCGTTGACGCCCAAGATGGAGACGCCAGCCTTAGTAGTGAGACGACCAGGTGAAGTGGTCAATGGATAACTCCGTAATCTAAACCTGTATCAATTTGATAAAATCTGTACTATGTACGGAACACAGAGGGCACTGCGAACTGATGCAATATGTAAGCCATATATCATTCATGGTTGTCATGCACAATGGCAATGTCTGGTTCGATTTCCATCCAGCTCGGAACCGAGATCACGAAGTGGGATGTACACAGTAAACTCACTTCTCTTCCCTTCCTCTCTTTCTTTTGAGAGCCTGAACACTAGTAAATACCCCTGGTCCACCCTTGTTAGTTTCCGGCGCCAAAAGCCTGAAAAATACAGAGTACGGAGTACACTTGGTTGTAAAAGTACATACCTGTCAGTGTCTCACACTTGCGGCAAACTAGTCCAGGGACACCAACTGATATGATCTCTGATAATCTGCTGGTCTACTCCGTACGGAGAAGAAGCTTTGATGCTCCGTAATAGACTGAAAAGTTTGACAAGTCTTCAAGCAACCGTCGAACGCGGCGGAGGGTTGAAAAATATATTTACCGGTATGTACTGGGGTCGATCTTTGATGTGTTTTTTTTTAAAAAAAAGAAATTCCAATTCCTACTAATATTTATGTTGGCCTTGCTTTCTTCAACGAAGCACAGCAGCTTGCTTTTTCAAAGTATTCAAAAAGCACTCTATTACTGTACCCTTGGCAAGCCAACCCAACGACAAGTTCTCAATCCTACAAGCGAGCTGTAAGAAAACCCCATGCTTGTGTGACATATCAGCAACTACATAGTAAGCTTTATCTACCAACTTTTGGATGGCAGGCAGAATACTGCCAAAAGAGTACAGTATTTTCGACCGGGCCTGCCCTTGTCCGGTCCCTTTTATTTGAACGGCTGTCGAAGGATCAAAGGTGCTAAGCGAAGATACCACAGTTGCCAGCCGGGTAACTTGTTGCCTCTACAGAGTATGCTCCGTATTTTCTTTGTACTGTATTTCTCCTCAGTATTCTGCACATGCTCCTATGGGTTTAACTTCCTCTACTTTTTACTAGTTTACGGAGTAGCTAGTTTTTATCCTCCACCCACACCTTACTATGTACCTCTGACGGAGCGTGTTTTTGCTTCTACTATGTATTGTGTCAGAGTTTGCTTTTTTGTGTATTTTGTATACTTTGTATCTTATTGGAAACCTACATAGTACTGGGTTTATTGACAACCCCCATAAATAGGTTCCAAGTGTTTTTGCCAGTTTAATTTTTATAGTTAGTATCTGATTCTATTTTTTTTTTGTGTAATCTCAACATCACCGAGATGGCAACATGAGCCATGTATGTACATAAACCTTTTGCATTCTAGGCTGGTGTTGGGAACATTTGAACATCTCTCAATGCAAATGACAAAACAAAAGGCAAAAATGAATGGCCAGTACGTCTTAACCCATGTCTTGCAGGCATTGGTTATTGGGTCACTCCCAGACGGCATCGGGTATCGATAATGAGCCGTATCTCCAAAGATGGCAGTGGCAGGAAGAGTTGGAAAAGGGCGCATCATAGTCCGTAACTTGCGGTGAATGCTAAGATGTGTCAGGTGTCGTGATTTTTTGCTTGCTTCCGTGCCCCTTTCTTCGACTTTGGGGGTTCTTCTTCTCTTTTCTTTCTTTCTTTCTTACTTTCTTTCTTTCTCTTTACATTGTATATCGCAGTCATTTCTTCTCGTTTCCCGTGTTTACTCCCCTATTTGCCTGATCTGCTTTGATTGTTTGGATATTGCTCCACCCCTGTATGCCTAAAAAATGCAACGGTCACGCCGTAGGAACATATGCAGGCATTCCAGGAGCGTGGCAATAGATATAATACCTCAAGGCTTATCGTAAAATCAAGAACAAATCAGAGACAATTTTGAAAAGAACGAACGCACCCTGTGCTCACAAGGCCGCCAAAGAGCACAGGCCCATTGCTAGCATGCCCAGGGGGCCCGGGAGCACTACGTCACTTCTGCGCATCTCTGCCGTACATAGCAGTTGCCATACCTCTTGCCGTACGTCCCCTGGTCTATCTACATATGTACTATTAAAATGAGTCCTGTCCAACTTTCCATCGTATTTTCCGTTGCCTTCAGGCACAGCCTTGTCCTTACTCTGTACTTCGTACACCCTCTATTCGACAACAGGTATCGCCGTGCTGATCGGGCTGCTTGCTCTTGTTGATCTGCGGTGTACCGTGCGGGCCGTTGTCTTTCTTTGGCTGATTTCTTTTGTCTTGCTTCTTTTTGTCTCTCCTCGTTTGTGCTTTCTTTCCTTCTTCCCTTCAATGATAACACAGAACATTCAGACCACTGGTCCTTTACCATACCCTTCCGCCTTAGTTCGATGCTTGATATTCTGTAATCACTTGGTCCGACCTACAGGAATAAGCCTATCCCTACCTCCGTTCACTCACCGTCACCATCGTGACCTCCCCCTACCCATTTATCCACGACCCACTCAGCCAACTTTCTCTCCCAGCTTCTCGGGATCTCGCCACCATTTCAAATTTCCATCTCCTTCTCACGCTCTTCTCTTCCTGGCCCGCTGCTCTCCTGGCGTCTGCCAACCCTTCATCGCCTGCTCTTCTACTCTCCTTCACTCCTCCTGTCCAGACATTCACTCTCTTCTTCCACTCCTATCTCTCCCTTTTACTCCACATCGAGAACCGGTCACGTTGCAGTTTCCGTGCTAGTATCTGCTAAGAGTCTGCTAGTGTGCTTTTGTCTCCATCCGTTTCTCTCGTTTGTTTCTTCTCTGTCTCTCGTCTGTCTCTTCTTCAGCTCTGCCCCCTCTCTACTCCGTACTCTCTAATACATCGTAGCTGGCTGCATGCTGTAACTGCTCTGCTTCTCTCAGGCTTCCCTACCTACTACCCCTGTTCACGGCCGTTTGGTTCGGGAAATACTACATTTCTCCTTTCCTTTCTGTTACTCCTCTTGGCCTACACCAACTCCTCTTAGTTTTTGATGTCTTCTGACGACTCCTTCTCTCGACTACCGACTCGTCCGTCCTTCAATCTCTCGAGTTTACTTTGTACTCTGAACGCATCGTCTTCATGCTACACCCCCGCGTTGACATGGCGCCTCCCAACCTCACCGCTTGAAAAATCAAAGCAAACAATAATTACAAGGCAAACAGCTGCTCCTCACCTCTACACCTGACCGGCCTCGTCTCCGCCCTCCGTCTTCCCGCAACAAATCTCAATACATCCTCATCGCATACCACCGTGGGCGACTTTTCTCCTCGTCCCTCGTCGTCATTTCCCTTCTAGTCCAGTATTTCTCTGTATATTCTTTCTCGCCAGCATATCACTTTCTCGTTTTCCCATCTCCCCCACGCTCTCTCAAATAATTAATTTTATCTTCTTCCGGCAGTGGGCATACTGTCGACAGGGCTGTAGCCGGTCTCTTTCTAAATCCCCCGTTTTCAAACCCCCTCACAGTCCCCGTCCCTTCTCATCAAACACTCGCTTTAACTTCGCCCACTACTCATCTGCCTTCTTTCCCACTCACTCCGATCTCAACTCTTCGACTATCGCCACCTCCTAAAGCTTTCTCATTATTTCGCCTCCTCTACTTTCTCCCTCGGCTCCTCTATTCTCGCTCCCTCTCTCACACCCGATAACCAGACCTGTCCTAACCCACAGCCAACGTCATTTCTCGTGTTCATGCCGCCACCACCGACTCTGCTCTCATAATTACCAACATCCTAGAACCCTTCATACCTCATAACCAATGATCCCATCTTGACGTTGAGGATACCGGGCTGACCGCCCAGCACGTTTCCCTCTCACGCGCAACCTCTCGCATCTTCCCACGAATTCTGTCTATGCCACTGGGCCGCACTCTTTTCAGCTGGTGCTTTCCCCATCGGCATGTCACTATGTCGACCTCTTGTTCAAACTCGCCAGGGCCGCCGGCACTTTCGGCGACAGGAATACCAGCAGTCGCCACAGACAAGCCGACGATGATAGATGCGCCGGTATTGGATGTCACTGTGCCTGCGCCTGATGGCGGCGAAGAAAGGATACTGCCGAAACCGCAAGCATGTCCCGATTTGATATCTTCCACTCCCGCTGACGAAAAAGCTTTCGCCGGCACCAATGATACCCCTCTCCCCAGCTTCTCCTTTGTCGACCTCCTCGATGTCGACCCTCGCCCAACTTTCGTCCTCTCTCTCGCGACGCCCGTCTCCCGCATCGTCTACTCCAACCCGGCCTTTGCATCAGCAGGGCTGTCTTCCTCGCAAGAAACGCTATGGGCTGACTTGGATGCCGGTACCAGACTCACCTCGGCGCCGATATTTTCAGCTAGCTTTTACTGGACTCGCTCAACTTTGCGCAATGGACTGTATGCCGTCATCAGTGCAAACCAAACTACTTCAGAATTACCATCGCCAACATCAGCAACGGCTATAATTATCCCACCGGAGGATGTCCCACTGCCTCAATCGCCTAATGTACAGCGGCCACCCCTGCCGCTCATCTCGACGCTGATGCCACCAGCTCCAAGCACCGTAGTTTCAAAAACACTTGCGGCACCTCCGATACCTGCCGACCGAGTCGTTCCCTCGCTGCACCCATTACAGCACTCTGAGCCGCCTACACCACCTGCTTCTGCCGTCTTTCTTCCCACACCTCAGGCAGAGCCGATCAAGAAGGACAAGCCTCCAGTCGCGGCAGCAACGCACACGCCTGATGCTATACCGGGCGCAACTCCTGAAGAGTCGCCAACTGAGGGCGAGTCGTTTTTCTCTACGCACAACCATGCAACTCAGAACGACACCAACGAGCCTCATGCCGCCAGTGTCAAGCACCTTGACCAGTTTGAAGCCATCACCGATTTCATGCCCGTTGGCATGTGCGTGGTCGATGCGGGCGGCAACATCGTATCGGCCAACATCGCCTGGCACCATATTCTGGGCTATGAGTGGCCATCTACGGAAAACGACGAGTTGCCATCCGACCTTGTAATGACTCGCCGGCAGTTTCTATCCTATGTTGAGGACGAGGACCAAGAGCTGGTGCAGAGCCTTTTCGCAAACAGTGCTCATGTGCCGACCAGTACATTCGGTTTCCGTGTAAAGAAGTACAGACTTAAGGGAGCCCAGTCGCAGGCCCCAAAAGAGGCTGGTGCGTCTACATCCGCGCCCGCGACCACATCCACGTCCACATCTACATCTACATCCATCACTCCGGCCCCGCCAACGCCGATGAGACCGCCCCCAATGACGCACGCCCAGGATGGTATACCACCAAAGAAGTCGGCCTCTTTCCCTGTTACTGGCGGCGGAAGCAGCAGCAATACCGGTATGGCATCCAGCCAGGCCCAGCAAATTGAAGTGCCCCGTGCCCCCGTCCGCCGGGACAGTCTCGTGCTGTCTTCCACCGCCTCTATGCCCGACGAAGCAGCCCGTGACAGCCATGTCCTTGCCACAACACACTCGGAGAGGGATTCTGATGGCAACGTATTGCGTGTGCTCATGTGCCTGCGCGACGTCACCGAGCACCAGCACATTGCGGAAGCCGCCGACCGCCATGCGCGCCAGGCTAATAACCTGCGCCGTATGGCCGAGTTTGCGACAGTCGGCATGTACGACATGGATATTGATGGCCGGCTCCGCGGTGCCAACAAGGTGTTTTACGAAATGTGCGGCATGCGGACAGATGCCGCAGGTGATACCGACCACCTGAATCACGAAATAGTGCGGCCATGGTTCGACTGTGTTGTCGATGAGGACCAGCACATGATTCAGACATGTTTCCAGCGCCTCTTTGGTGGGCCGCACGACGCCAACAAGGACAGCAGCCACATTGACCAATGGACAGTAGTTGAAGCCGGTGCGAACGAGGACGATTTTGACGAGCAGGAACCCGACAACGAAGATGAGAATGGCAACGGAAACGAAACAGAAAACGATGGCGATACTACGACCAAGACTGAGGCCGAGGCCGACTACCAAACTGTTGAACTGCGCTTCAAGACCCCTTGGACAACAGACGACGGATCTGGCGGCCGTATCGTGGCACCGCGCTGGGTTGAGGCGTCTTTCTTGCCGGTACGCGATGCCGAAGGCAAGGTCCAGTCCATCACCGGATGCCTGACCGATATATCGCTGCGGCGGTGGCAGCTCGAGCGGGAGCGCCAGGTCAAGGAAGAGGCTATTGAATCCAAGCGCCAGCAGGAGAACTTTGTCGACATCACATCGCACGAGATACGCAACCCGCTGACTGCCATTATGCACTGCGGCGACGTCGTGCTGGAGTCACTGACGCGTCTTCGCGAAGATGTGCGCGAAGACAAGCAGCGCGCTATGCTCGACGACGTGATCGATTCGGCCGAGATTATAGTCAGCTCAGCGCTGCACCAAAAGGCCATCGTTGACGACATCCTAACCATGTCCAAGCTCGACTCGAACCTTCTCGCGGTCACACCCGTCACTGTCGACCCCGTCGAGATTGTGCGCTCGACACTGCGCATGTTTGAAGTGCAGGCACGCCAGCAGCACACCCAGCTGCGCATGACTGTCGACCCCTCATACTACAAAGCGCTGCCCATCACGCAGCCGCCGCTGTCGCCGATTCCTGCCGAAACTGCAGTGTCGGCCGTCACAACTGCGCCTTTTGCGCCGCGCACGCCGTTCCTCGTCTTCGATCCTTCGCGTGTCAAGCAGATCTTGATTAATCTGCTGACGAATGCCCTCAAGTTTACGCAGTCAGTCTCTGTACGCGAAATCACTACAACTATTAACGTCTCGCGGACCCGACCGACCGATGCCACGTGCGCCGTCTCGTTTGTACCTCGGCCCGCCGACACCAAGCTTGCGCCAGCCTACGGCGGACCTGGTGGCCGTGGACGCGGTCCCGGCCGGGGTCGTTGCCGCAGCCGAGGCACCGTAACCAACAGCACCTCAAACTCTCCATCGCCATCGTCGTCGTCGTCAACTGCTACAGGTGCAACCTCTGCGACAGCAAGAACAAGAAGCAGCACTACACAACTCAAGGGCGAGTCCGTTTTCCTCGTCCTCGAGGTACGCGACACGGGCGAGGGCCTCACCAAGGAGGGCGTTGACTCTCTCTTCCAGAAGTTTGTGCAGGCCGACTCGAGCACACATGTGAAGCACGGTGGATCGGGTCTCGGCCTCTTTATCAGCAAGCGTCTTGCAGAAATTCAGAACGGCGACATTGGCGTAGCCTCTGAGCGAGGTGTTGGCTCAACATTTGTGTTCTACATCGAGGCATATATCCCGCCGCCGACCGCCGTTCCCGAGATCTTGTCACCCGGCGAGGCTGCCAAGATTGCCCTTGCTGCTGGTCTCGGCAATGCTGCTGGTGGTACCAGCGTTGTCCCCGTGACCATCCCCGAGCAGCTCAAAAAAGACAGCAGTGGGTCACTTTTGACTGCCACCAACGTCGCGCCATTGTCCTCACCACTGGCTATTGCGCCCACTATCATGAGCCCGGTGTTCCACCAGGATGGCCAGCAGAGTATGGCGGCTGCGACTGTGGCAAGCAAGGATTGGAGCGACAGCTATAGCTCACGGTCGGCAGTCATGAACGGCAGACCGCACTCTATTGCAACGTCGCACGCCACACCTGCGTCTGTCGGCTCGCATGCACCACCTACTCCCACGATGACGACTGATTTACCGACCATTTCTCAGGCCATGTCGGTCTTTCCTCAAGCGACCACCCCTCCAAGCACTGCTGTCGGCCAGGGCCAACTAGCCGCCGTATCCGCCACACCACCCGAGATTCACGGCGTGCTACTTGTGGAAGACAATATTGTCAACCAAAAGGTCACGCGGCGGTACTTTGAGAAGCTTGGATTCAACGTCGAGGTCGCCGCCAATGGTGTTGAGGCCATGGAAAGCATCCGCGCTTCGGACCGGTGCGTGCCGGGATCGTTCCCAATATCCGTTGTGCTCATGGACATGGAGATGCCGGTGCAGGACGGCTTGACGTGCACTCGCCACATCCGCGAGCTCGAGGCATCAGGCGCCTTTGCTGGCGGCCGCATGCCAGTGCTCATGATCACAGGCAACGCGCGCCACGAACAGATTGCCGAAGCACGTGCTGCCGGTTGTGATGATGTCATCGTCAAGCCCTTCCAGATGCACTTGTTATTTGAGCACATCAAGCTAGTCATGCACACTCTGTGGGCGAACGAGATCCGTGCCATTGAGGCGGCCGGGGTACCTCCAGAGGCAAATGAGATTCAATCTGAAGAACCTTCTGCCGACAATGTCATAGAACCAGAGCTAGCCTCTCCTGCTACAGTGTCTCCTATCCTTGACGAGCCTAAGGCCGAGGTTGTCATTGCTGTCGACGAGGTCGAGCTGTCCGAACACACTGAAAACGTCGAAAAGTCCGAAAGTGCACCGGCCCTTGATCTTCATATCATAAACCAGCTCTAATAGATCCATCATTCATGGATGTTATTTTCATACTTTTTTATATTTTCACTATCTTTCCATCTCTCACTTTTTTGCATAGCGATTCGCTATTATATATCATAATCTGCATATACCACATGGCCATGGACATCAAGCCCGTGTTATAGAACCACTTCTAGTGTCTGGGAGAGCTGTACGGTTCATATAAACTGGTTGCTTTTTTTCTCTTTTTTTTATGTTTTCCTTTTATACTTACTCACAAAAGGGGTTTGTTTCGGCGTTCTGCGTTGGTTTTATAATGGTTATTGGTATTTTGTTTCTTCTTTATCGTCTTCAAAACTACTCAAGCATTGGCGGTGATCTCACTGTTCGCCAGAAAGATCTCTGTTATCATTGGCCTCTTGGTCTTCCCTGTATTTTTCTTATTTTCTCTTCTTTTCTTTGATACTTTTAACATTGAAATGATGAGACGAATGAGATGTATTTAGCGTACAAACGAATAAATAATCTATAGTAATGATGTTCTACTGACCACTTGGCGACGTCGCCATCTCAATCAATTTATTTATTTTCCAAAAAAAAAAAAAAAAAACAAGAGAGCATTCTAAAAAAGAATGCAAAATACAAAAATAATTGATCTAGGCAGGGATCGAACCTGCAATCTCTTGGTTCGTAGCCAAGCGCCTTGCCATTTGGCCACTAGACCTTCTCTGCTATTAGGGAGTTGTTGTAACCTGGATAGGGATCTGAGGCTATAAAGGCCAGTTGACTCCTAGTAGAGCTAACAAAGCCGAATACGTCAGACTGCACAGCCGGGAGGGCAACGACTCTTTGGCGGCGGGGCGCAGACAAGGAGGCGAATGCTGGAGACAGGCAGACGATCAACGGCCAGCATACCATTGGTATATAACTGTAAAAAGCCGCTGATTCTCATTTCGATTCATCTCAAATCGCTTTGACACAGTCGACTTATTGACACTACTTACTCTACAGCTTCCTTCATCGCCATTCCACCACAGCAAAAGATCACAGACATGTCGAGACGGTCGTCACCAAAAGCCGATGAGGCGGCAGATAATTGCTATGTTGCGTTGAGCGAAGGGCCGCTGGATGTGGCTGCTATAATGCAGCAAGTACGTTCACCCAAAGCCGGAGCGAATGTCCTTTTCGCAGGTAAGTTTGTCTCTGATTGTCCGAACATCTCATCCGAGACATGGCATGATGACTAACAGGCAGGCTCAACTCGAGACAGCTTTGATGGACGGCCTGTGGCGACTCTGCGGTATGCTGCCTACGAGCCGCGAGCAATACAGACAATGCGCGGTATTGCCGCCAGCGTCCTGATCAAGCACAACCTAACAGCCATTGCCATTGTGCACCGGCTGGGCCCTGTCCCGATCGGCGAAGACAGCGTGCTGATTGCCGTATCTGCACCGCACCGGAAAGAAGCCTGGCTGGCAGGTGAACAGTGTCTTGAGCAAGTCAAAGAGCGCGTTGAGGTTTGGAAGCAGGAAGTGTTTGAGCCGACAGCAGTCACAGGCACAGTTGACGGACAGGCCAATGGAGCAAAGGAGGGCGAGAGTGTCTGGCGGGCGAACAAAGACGCCACATTGGGTATGCCAACTGTTGTGAGCCCGGCAACACCAGCAGTTCCAAGTACAGGTGCATGATCAGCAAGGCACTTTTCAGTATTTAGTATATGAGTAGTGATGAGTTACAAGAATAATGTTAATAGACAACATCTCGAGATGGAAAGTGGCACTGCATGAGTAGTTGGACAACATGCTACACAGTAGGTTATCGTCAAGATCGAGATGTCACGATGCACATGTATCAGGCTTCAGGTACCACCAGTAGTGTTACAGTTTATTTTGCAACTGTTGTAAGTAGTGCCAAATATTAGGTGCAGCTGTAATACATATATGCTGAGATTGTGGTGTATTGCAGTAGTCTGTCTCAAACATATGTCGAATAGAAAAAGTAACCCAAATTGACACAAATAGAAAGGAAACAAAATATTAAAAAGGGCCACAAGTTGATGCCTTTCGGCTGGCGGGTTGCCCGTTGATATACCTATGCAGCATTGAATCGGCTCGTATTATATCTTAATGGGCGTGGCGGGTCTCCTCCGGGAGAGACGAGGGAGTCCAGGCATCTCTAGTCGGAAGTGATGTCGCTGGATGGTCACCGGAGTCAAAGTGGACAGTAGCGGATGCCGAAGCTGAAATCAAAGGTGTGGTCACCGATGCTGGCGGCACAAAGACGGAAGAAAGAAGAGGTGCCCATGAAGAAATGGGACCAGGGGCACTGGCCACAGCCGACGAAACAGTAATTGACGGCAGGGGAGAGAGCAGCGAAGATGCTATAGAGGAGGCGTTTGTCGAGATGGAAGACAGGGCTGAGGATGGAGCTCCTGTAGGCAGCCAGCTTGGCGCAGTCAAGCTCGACACAAAGCTGGACAGAGTAGGAAGGGACGTCGTCGAGTTGAGAAACGGTGCAGAGGGGATGGGGATAGAAGAACCGGCAGCTGTGAGAATAAAGATGGAAGAACTCTCGTGTGCCAGCACTTCTGTGGTCGTGTACTGTGTAGTGGCTGCGTACGTGATCGTTGTTGTGGTAGTGACAGTAACCTGGCTCGAAGTGTTGGTCCAACGGGCCGAGGAGAAGAAAGATGACGAGGCCGAAGCAGAGGGCGCGCTCGAAAGTGGTACAGTTGTCAAGACAGGCAATGGGACCGAAGATGCAGGTGTATAGTATGGAGCAGAGCTTGTTCCATCATAGGATGAGTAGCTGCTACCAGATGAAGAATACGAATATGAGTACGAGAATGAGTACGAGTAATCGGAGTATGACGATGTGGGGAGCGGATAGTATGATGACGACCAGATGGATGACAGTGAGGGAGTGGGCTCTTCGTGGCATGTATCGGATGTCAATGTTGAAGACGATGCTCCTGTTGAAAGAGCCAGGGCAGACGAGGTGTTTGTTGGGAAGCTCAGCGTGACGATAGACGTGTGGTTCCAGGCGACAGGGGTCGAGCTGTCGGCCGAGGTGATAAAGTAACCAGAGGAAACAGCAGAGGATGTAGACGAAGAGTAGATGGCAGTGACTGTTGTGGTAATGGTCACGACTAACGGCTTCTCTGAAATAGACGGGCCGGACGGCGCATAGGCCGACACAGATGAGGCCGAAGTAATCAGAGAGACTGGCGATGTAGTGTATCCATAGATGGTCGGAGTAGCTAGTAATCAGTACACATTCAACGATATGGAGAAAGTTGTAAAAATCACTTACAAGTTGTTCTCAAAGCATCGGCGGTGGTGGTCGCCGCACCGCCGTTTTTCGGAAGCGATCGGTAGTCTCTCTTGTCTTGGTGAGCAAGATCATCACGGTAGTTATGACGGTACTTGTCACTGTTGGACTTGAACAACGAGGGCGAGGCACGGCGAGTAGGCGACGCCATCGCCGGCCCAGCAAGGAGGGTCACGGCAACGCCAGAGATGAGCCACTGAATCTTCATAATGAATTGTTTGTTTTGGGGGTTATTTGTGGAAAACTTGTGCCTCGTGTCAAGAGTCGGAATGCTGGAGTCTGCTTGATGTGCTGCACTTCCAACTAGAAAACGCAGAAGATATGCCGCCTTATATATCACTTCCATGTGCGGACCACAGGCCAGAGACTGGAGATGTCAATATATTTTCAATCACCTCACTCGTCTCTCATCTGGACATCATTCCACCAAGACATGCCCTCCCGAGTCAAACAGTTCAAACGGTCGGACAGTCGAAAAAGCTGGATGTGACCAGAGAGTATCCCATCGGACCGCCAGATGCGAGATATCACAAGTGACGGCAACGATTTAATATAAACTTCTCGTCATTAATTGCCCGAGATGCACCTCTCCGCCGTAGCCGTTCCCGAGACAAATCCACCAGTCTCTTAGATATCGTTGTCGCACTTTAATATTTGTCTATTGGGTCTCGGCTTTAGCCTGTCAATATTGTTTGTCAAACGCCTCGTCCCGTTTACTCGGTTCGATGGCCTTTCCGTAGCCCTTCATCTTGTTCTTGCCGTCGTAGCGGAGGCGTTTGCAGTAGATTACGAGCTTGACACAATCCAGGAATGAATGCAATGAAAGGGAATGAGCATCAATTGATAAATTAAAATGCGAACTGAAGTAACAACGACAGATAAAAGAATAGTGACTGAATCATCTAGATTCCGCACATCATCAGTGCATCGTCTTACCGTCGGTAGTGCTCCGTGAGACTGTTTTTCTCAACCAAGTCTCATACATTGGAAAATATCAGAACGCCTTCTGCAGCCATCACACCTGTGTCTATCTATATTTGCCCCCCTTAGCTTGTGCACTCTGTAATATTGCATCACGGTCATTGTGCTCCAATATTATGCTCGCGCACACATAGTGGCTGCACAGAAAATGCTCTCCATAGTCTATGGGTAATAAATATACTACTCTCGTTTCTTATTTGAATAATGTCTAATTTGCCGCCGCAGCTTCTAATGAAACCGGGCCTAAAGAATACACTCTCTACTGCGTGCAACGCCATCGCATAATGTTATTCCACAGCTCGGCTACTTGTAGCTCGTTGGTATCTGTGTTTCAAATGTGGCCGCCCGAGAACGAAATAGGCAGCTTGCATAATAATGTCAAATTGGTTTTATTTATATGTAATTTAGTAGAATTTTCATCCGTACTTGCACAACTCACAAATTCGCATAAATCATCGGACGTGTTTTATATATGAATTTTTGTTTGAAAGGGGACCCCACCCAGATTGTTCTGGGAAAAGATAATATAATGGAATATATAATAAAACCAGAAAGCAACCGACAACCATCCTCCTCACAGGCGCGCACACACAACCGACAATGAAAAAAGGATATAATCAAAGAGAACAGAAGAGAACTAAAGCAGAAAACTAAAGGGTAAAAATGTCATAAAAGTAGTAGTAGTAGTACACTGAACAAAGCAGCCACTTTGCCATGTACGCCGCACACAATAACAAGGCAAGCAAGGCGAAGCGGAAAAAATAGAGAGAAATTAATATGAGAAAATGATAATAGTTACTCTCTTATTTGCTCTACTGCGCATTGCAGGCAGCCTCCTGGGTGTTGCAGTCACCGACAGTGGAGCCGGCGGCCTTGCCACTGTTGACGGCATTCGCACATGCGTTGTTCTGAATGGCACAAGCGCGCTGAGTGGCAGCGGACTTGTTCACAAATGTGTTTCCGTTGACCGCAAAGGGACGCGAGGCATCTCCTGAGTTGGTGACAGCAGGGGCAGCAATGCCGGCAATGGCACTAGACGAAGATGAAGTAGAGGCGGCGGTAGTTGCTGCGGCTTTGGCAGCTGAAAGGAGGCGAGTGTTAGTGACGAGGATCGCACTGGAGAGAAAATAATTCGTTTGCGTGTTTTTTGTGTTTTTTTTTGTATTTTGCGAATAGATGGTTACAATGATATGAAGGATCATAGAACCATCTACTCTAGAATTGTCTTGTTGGCGCTGCGGCGGCCGAAGGGCTTGCGGCTCTTACCAGAAGAGGCTGTACCGGCGGCAGCACCACTACCGGCGGCAGCGGCATTTCCGGCAGCGGCATTTCCGGCGGCGGCGGCGGCATTTCCGGTGGCGGCATTTCCAGCGGCGGCGGCGGCGGCATTTCCGTTATTGCCCTTGCCCTTCTTGGCCGTGTTGCTAGCAGCGGCAGCGGCAGACGTGGTGGCGGCAGCGGCATTGTTGGCCGAGCCGGCAGCGGCGTTGTTAGCTGCACCGGCAGCGGCGTTGTTGGCTGCGCCGGCAGCGGCGTTGTTGGCTGAGCCGGCTTTGGCGTTGGCATTGGCATTGGCATTGGCATTGGCGTTGGCATTGTTGTTGGCATTGGCGTTGTTGTTGGCATTGGCGTTGTTGTTGGCATTGGCGTTGTTGTTGGCATTGGCGTTGTTGTTGGCATTGGCGTTGTTGTTGGCATTGGCGTTGTTGTTACCGTTACCGTTTCCGCCAACAGTAAAGTAGCGGCAGTCATCCTGGGCACCACGCTGGGCAACGGGCATTAGGACAGGCTGGTGGTTGGCAGACGAAGACATGGTGCAGACGCGGTAGTTGCCAGCAGGAAGACCACCGGTCACAGCAGTGGTGACAGTACCCTTGCCGTTACCGGCATCGTTGATACCCTTGAAGAAGACAAACTGGGTGGCATCGAGAGGGGTGGTGAACTGGAACGAGTTGCCGACGGCCTGGACAGTAATGTGAGTGTGACCAATAATATCACCGCTGCCAGCCAGATCCTGAGGAGCTGAGTAGTAGGTGCTGGTGGCGTTGGTAAAAGTACCCAACTGCAGGTTGGCAACGTTGACAGTAACGTTGAAGGTCGTCTCAGCGTTCAGGTTGTCGTTGAGCTTGGGGTTAGTGATAACACTGGACACCATGTTGGTGGTGGCAGGAATCTTGCCCATAACTAGAAAACGGTAAAGGTTAGAGGAAACTCCATTCCTGGGAGGGAGGCCGCACTGAGCAAGTTATAGTTAGCTGCACTTACCGATGCCGTTACAGGAGCCGGTCTTGACCTGAAGACCGTTGGTCAGGGTCTCGCCCGAGCAAAAGTTGATGAAGTTGGCGGTGTCACTAGGCTATTAGTAAACTGATGCAATGCATGATACATATTAAGCATACAGCTCTTCATATCCAACAACTCACGTTGCAGAGTTGCTCTGGCCATCAGCAGCGACGTTGTTGACCTGGCCAGTTGATGCAGAGCCTGTCTGGATCACCTTGGCATCCAGACAGGTGCTGCCACCGGCAGCGGCGTTGCCGGTGTTGGTGCCGGCGTTGGCACCGGCGCCGGCGTTTGCGTTGTTGTTGCCGGCATTAGCATTAGCGTTGCCGCCGTTGCGGTTGCCACCTCTTTGTCTGGCGATGAGTGGGCTGAAAGAAGGCGAGCGGTTGATGACGGAAGCCTCGGAGAGGACAGCCAGGCTGCCAAGGGCGAAGATTGCAGACTTGAACAACATTTTGACGGTAGTTTTCGTTTTGATTTCAATGTGTGTCTGTTGATTTGAATATCGTCAAGATTTTCAGATCGGAGAGTGTCAAGCAGAAGATCGACAGATTATCGGAATAAAAAGGGCGAGGAGCAAACAAAAAAGCGAGCTTTGAGTAATAAAAAAAATGGTGCCGGACCGTTAAAAATTGGGTTGAAAAGGTTGAAAAAGAGTGACACTTGACTAGCAAGTTGCGAGAATGTAGACGTTAAAAAAAGTTGGTGGTTAAAAAAAGAATGTAAGAACGGAACACAGTCCAGCAGTTCAAAATAATCAAGAAGCGAAAGAAAGAATGAAAGAGAATGAGAAAAGGGAGGAGGGCAGGTTTATTTTTTGACTCGAGGCTGAAGAGGAAGGGAGGAGAGAAAAGAAAAAGGGAAAGGGAGGAGGCCAGAAAAGATGAAGCGAGCCAAGACTTCTTCTTTATATGCAAATGGCGACGGAGGAGACAACTAGAGTCTGAGGTTGTGAATAAGGGGACCCAGTGTAGCAAAACAAGGTTTGACGGGGAGCCACAGCGTGGATGAGAAGGGGAAAGGAGAATGCTTGGCACCAAGGGCCGTTGCTTGGCGCCTAAGCAACAGCCATCGTGAAGTTAGATGTGAAGGTCCTGTGCGCTCCTATTCCTGCGGCTTATTGAGTAGTTGCTTCTTAATTCGACTCCGTTATGCTCCATCCATACGGAACCTTGCCCCTGGTTGAAGGCCTGATGCGACCTCATGTGGAGGACCTCGTTGCTGCAGAGAAAGGGTGACGGCGGCCTATGAAGTAGGAGACCCGCTGCCAGTTAAGTTGTTTTTCATTCTTTTTAATTTCATTCTTTTTCTTTCAGTATATTTATATTTCTCGGTTTATTGATGGACTAGCTCGTTATTAATCTTTATTTTAGTTTATCCCTAAGCTTTTGGGCCAAGGACTTGAGGCGGAAGACGGAAGTGTTCTGACGGCAGCCCCAAGGAGGCTCACTCAAACTAGTGCATGCATGGTTCCATCGGATCCATTAAGGTGTGTGGTACATGTATGTGAAATATGGGAATAAGGTGTAGGAGAGATTGAGTGGGTGGAAGGATGTGAGTCTTCAGTTCAGATCACAGCGAGTAGCATCGCGGATGTCCTATGAAATTAGAGGCATGCGGCAATGTACATAGTATCTTTACTTGGTAGCTAATGGACAATATAGTCGGCTGGGAATGCCAAAACTACAGCACGACAGAAAGATTAGATGGACGTTGCCAATGGCAGGAGATCATAAACAATGCATTGCGAAAGAGCAAACAATGAGAAACAGAGGGGCATCTGAGCAGCACAGGGATCTAAAGGGGCACAGTCCGATGTTGAGATGAGAATCAGAGGCGTATGGGGTGGATGCAAAGGCAATATTGATGATTAAACAAGAGCGTAACGTAGCTGATGGAGCCAAGAAATAAAAGCTTGGAAAGTAAAAACTCAACGAAGGAAATAGTCAGGAGATGGCCCAGAGGAGAGAAGACTCCGGAAAATGCGGCAACGACACGCCGTGTATGTGGGTAGGAGAAGCAGAGGGGGAGTGGCCCTGGACAAGCGGTCGCCAATGATCAGAGAGATTGTTAATCAAAGCGATCATAGGAGCAAATCAGACGCAGAGGGAGTGGGAAATAATATCAGAGTTAGAATAATAAAACAATAAAAAAGATTGCATGGAGATCCGAGGCGCAGACACCGAGTGAGCCGCGTATATAGGCCGGGAACAGACACTCCGGGAATGCATCGCTTCTGCTGTCAGAATCCCCTCATGGCCGTCTTGTTGAATGCCTGCTCCAACTGAATACACGGGCTCGCCTGTGGCTGTGGATACATTGTTTTCGCTTGACGTCGATGCGGCTTGAGATGTCAGAGGTTGCTGGGGCTCGACAGGGGTCGAATCTTCTTAAGAGGGGAGGAGCGCTCCAGCAGCAGCACACAGCGCCAAGCGATGGTTCCTGAGCGGGAGCTAGCGAGCCAAATTTATGGGGCATGCTGCTGGGACCCAGTACTTTAATCATATTGTAGATTACAATTGGTCAGAACTGACTTACAACATATTGATGCGGAGCAGGGGAAGGGGCCAGCACTCTGCTGTACTATTATCTTCTTATCACTATTAGTAGGCCGCTACGCCTGGAAAGGTTCAATACAGGGTGCTCTCTGTACAGTGTACTATAATTATATCATGCTTAGAGAGGCTCTTTTAACGTTTTGGGGCGGCGCCTGCGCTAGAATTTAGTCTCTGGCGGAGTCCCACCCCTGCCGTTGCTGGCCTGGAAACAAGGGCTTCCGTCGCCTTGGGTTTCGCAATCCTAAACAACGACTAGACATGAGACGCGAGACATGTCCGACCATGGATCTTGAGGAGGCGGAGGCCAGCGTCTTATACGAGTCACTAGGTCATAGTAGGAAGGAGGATTAAGGTTTTGAGAAGATGACAAAGTACTCTGTAAAAGTGTGGAGGATGGCGTTGCGTTGATAATTGCTTTGAAGACGAAGAAGAGCAAAAGCTTAAATCCAGCCACATATAGTTGAGGGAGTGAACAGTTGAAAGATTTCTTTTCTTTGTATGAGTAAAACTGTGAACGAGTGGCTGATATCGGCTCGCACAGCTTATATGGTATCGGCGTCTACTGAGGGCAGTATTCGGTACTTCTATCAGCTAGGGTATGAGAGATCGACTAGCTGTACCTGCTGCGCGACGTTAAGCCGTGAACTGTGTAGTTTGTGACTTCGAGTTGGTTTTATAATACCGTGAGACACGGTCTTTACAGTCATGGCTACAGCTGTATCTACATACGAGCAAGGTGCAGATCCAAAGGTCGATCCAAGAGCACCTGGCAATGATGGAGGGTGGTAGAATACGAATCAACAGTAGGAAAGTGCATACATAGGCTGCTCATTACACGTATCTATGCAAGGCTTCTTGTCCAACACCAAGTCTAACGGCTGTTAATTATATACCAGCATCAGACATCGGTGTTGTGCCTCATGATCCCCCGCCGTGTTAAGTGGCGATCTCATCAATTAAACCAAAATACGAATCGCTACCCAGCATACATAGTTTATGCCATGACGCTCAGTTGTAAGATGTTGCCTGCTTCTACATCGAGATGAATCTTGTTCCTGTGCTCATCGGCGGCTATGGTAATATAGTCGTAATAAGGCGGCTGGACAATTCCGTGGCTCAAAGTGGTGATAAAAAGGCTTCATCTGGAAAAGAAAAATAGAATATGGTAAAAACAGAGATTTTGAATTGAAATCAGCGCGAGAGTTTCCAAATGGTCTCTTCTGCTGGGCTGGCTTCTGCTACAGTACTGAAATAAGAGGACTCGCTGTGGCTGGCCTGGAACTAGCCGCCAAGACAATGTTTCCAACTTGAAACGCCTCACATGTAGACGCCGCTACAGCGTGATCCGAATACTACAGGAAGTATTAAAGTGAGCGAATCCGACATCACTTGCGAAACATACAGAACATACAAAATAACGGAACAAAGTAACAAAGGAACAAAGTTTGAGACTACTTTCGCAAAACAGTTACATAAAACAAAAATTGACCCCCTTTTCGTTATCGTCCCATTTCGTCCGACCTGCTCTGGCTAATCAGAAACGGATGTATCTATATCACGGCTATTATCAACCACTTTGACACTACCTAGAAGTCAGCAACAAAATTCGTATTAAGGCTAGTCTGTAATCTCAGTAGGCAATCAATCTTTAGAAAAGCTGTTCTGTGATGCTACCATAACCGTTCAAAGTAAATATGGAGAATGTGACCTTCGGTCGTTGTTTATCGTGAAGTCTGTGTTTATAAGGTCTATGATGTAGTTATAATTTTTGGGGTGATACCTGTGATAATCATGCAATAATAACTTTGCATTGGTTAATGAAATATTCTCTTTGTGAGATAATACTTGATGATAAAACGTAAATTATGTGCTAAAACAGTGAAACAAAATAAACAAAATCAAAATGAAGGAAATCAAAATGAAATCAAAATCAAAATCAAAATCAAAATGATAGCAATAAAACAATCCAAGTTGTTATCATGAATAAATGAACCCAATAGGCAGATTGATATTTTGCTACCAAAAATGTCCATAGCTCATCAACATTTGGTGACCAAGATTCATTCATGTGGCGATACTGACTCTCTTACATTTAAACCATTTATCCAACTTCATCTTGACAGTTGCTTTTTTAGAAAAGTTCAATTTGAGAGGGCCTGGGTAAGGGTTTACTTTTGCTCCACTACCTTTGGTTTTCCTTAAAGTTTATGCTTATTATCACACAGGGCCCAAGAGCCCAAGCAGTTTCGGATAGCTGACTAAAACCTGGAGAATTGGCAATATACCACACAAGCCAGCATTCGCTCACGAGCAACCTACATCGACCAAGGCAGCCATGTCTTATGAGTGTTAGATCTTCATTGCTAATGGACCGGAAAAGTTCTTGGCTGCTCCTGGAATTTCTAGACCATCTCTATCTCTGTACCATTTTCAAGGCGCACTTATCTTATTGCTTGGTGTTTGGTTCCATCAGCGTGTGTGAAATACTTCGATTGTCTGTAGCATTTCTTGTAGCAGACATGACAAGACACGGAGCATCTGCAGGGACGGGTATTGGAAGGGATATCTCGGTAGAATTGATAGGCAGTGTAGATGCGGAGAAGACGTGAGAATCACAATTGATTAATATATAGCCAGACAGGCCGCTTCTACCGACCGTACTGGCCCTTCACATTTACAGCTCATCACCATTTCCACTTCCTTTAGAACGAAGCCATCTACTACACCTACAATGACAGGATATAGCTTGCTTGCCACCTTGTTGGCACTCGGCCACGTAACGCAGGCCCACGACTCATTATCAGGTCAATTCCCCTTCGGCATCTGTCATAAGGATACACCCAGCCCTGAATTGCAGACCTGCTCGCAGGATGGATCAGCAACTGGCGGCATCGACATCAATAACATCATCAGCAGCCCCCTGGATAGCAATATAACGTCCACTCCCAAATCACAGGGCATCTGGTCACAAACTACGCCGTGTTATCAGAACACATCACGCGAGGCATCGCCGGAATTCTGCGTCTTCACCAGCCCATCTTTTGCAAATAGCCATGGCATCACCCTCGTGACAACGGCTAAGCGCGCCGACCGCTTTTCACAAAAACCGGCATTTGTCGAACCAGAGACGGTCCGTGGCACCAATCGCGATATTATTTTCGAGACCGAGCATGGTCGTGACGCCGATCTTCCACCATTAAAGTACCGCATTGAGGCCATGCCCGGCAAAGGCTACGGTGTTGTTGCGACACAGCCCATCCTTCGCGGCGACTTGATTATGAGCACCACAGCCTCAATCTTGTTAGACTACCAGGTATATGACGAACTCTCCGAGGACGTGAGCCACAAGCTGCAAGCAGCGGGCATCGACAGCCTCCCCGAACTGCACCGTGCACGGTATATGAACCTGTCGACACACGACGGCGCTGAGAGCACACACGAAGCGACCGTGTCCAAGATCCTGAACACCAATGCCTTTGATATCGACTCTGATGACGGAGAGTCATATGGCTTTTTTGCCGTCTTCCCCGAGAGTGAGTTCCGCAGACTATGATGAAGCCGTCACCGCCTACTAATTTCCCCCCTTCCAAATAGTCTCCCGCTTTAACCATGACTGCCGGCCAAATTCGGACTATCATTTTGACCACGATACTCTAACCCAGCACGTCCATGCTGTGCGGCCCATTGCCACCGGAGAAGAGATCACTGTCTCCTATATCGAGTAAGCTGATCTGCCAAGCAAATAGGGTTTACAAACTTTTAAAAACTTTTAAAAACTTGAAGAACTGCCGAAGCTGACCAAAAGCCTCATTCAAACACGCAAACAGCGGTTGCGCAAGCTAAAGAGCTCCTGGGGCTTCCCATGCAGCTGCTCGCTGTGCACCCAGACCGATGCACTGTCCAAAGCTTCAGACGCCCGCATCGCCCAGATCCACGAGCTGCGTGTCGACCTGCAGGACTACACGGCGTCATCACGCGCGACGCCTGAGATGGCCGAGCTTCTGATCAGCCTGTACCAGCAAGAGCGCATGGACGCCATGATCTACGAGGCGTACTCGTACGCGGCCATCGAGTGGAACGGGGCAGGCGAGCCGTGGACAGCGATAAAATATGCACGCCTGGCTGTCGAGTACGGCATGCTGAGCGTTGGGTCGCGCGACGAGGACGTGGACGAGATGCGGCAGATGGCAGCAGATCCATGGACGCACTGGAGCTGGCTCCTGCGCAAGACGAAGCGCATGCAATGGGGGAAGAAGGGCGGTACTAACAATGGAATTTGAGCTCGAACCCTGCAAAAAAAGCACAGTATATGGCAAGAAGGTTTGAGCTGTAGACTAGAAACAAAATAATACTCGCAGCCGATATCAAAGCACGAGTCTTGGCAGTGAGTAGAAGCATTCCAAAAAGGCGAGAGCGCGAGAGCGCGACTGCCCGTTGCTTCCCCTGGGCTAGCATCTAGTAGGACCATGCCTAACAGCACTAAAGACGCATCTATGTACTGCTGTGGGGCATAGAGGGTAATGAGGACCAGTGCGGGGTCGTGCAACCGTTGACACGGGCCTGGCCAGGGCCTGTAGAGATGTAAAGAGCATCGATGACGACTATGGACGTGCCTGCCTCTTCTGCTCTTGCCTTGGCACACGGCACGTTGTTGGCATATGCGCCAGCCATAGCCGGGAAAGTGGATGCTGCTAGTGTGCTATTAGTGGGCGTCTTGCAGCAGTAGCTCAGTAGAGTACATGCAAAGCTGCATCCAGCCTCTCCTACAGAGTATTACATACCAGGAAGGAGCAACTCTCCCCCCCATATTAATCTCTAAATCAGTCATCTTCTCTGCCACCTTCTCCCAATTCCCAGTATCTCTCTCCATTTCGACGCCCTATCGCTCTTGTTCCCCCGTTTTCAAGATCCGTTTAATGCTCTCGTTTTCCGATCCGAATACGCTCATTACCCTACGCTTTCATCGCTTTTTCGTGTTGTATCCGTCTCACTTACCACAGCCCGTCCCTTCTTTCGCTGCCTCTCCCGGCTGATCTCTTCAGTCCAAGCCTTACGTCATCATGGCCCAACACTCGACGGCGACCCCTACGTCTTCCAACACCTCGTCGATTTCTATCCAGGCTCTGCTCGAAGCCCGGCCTCCTGCATCCGACAAATTCACATACCTCACTCTCATCGAGGAGCACTTATCGCCCGAGGTGTTGCCTACACTGCACGATGTCCTACAGGATGCCTCGCTGACCCAGGAGCTCGGCTGGGACCTTGTCGACATGCTTGTGCCTCTGTTGCCTGCATCGGAGTCATGCCTGGACGATGTAGCCCGTCTGGGAAACCCGCGCGAGGTTATTCTCAAGGTGCTCGAAGTGCTTGAGCGGCTCCGCCCTAGCAAACACAGCGACGACGATGATGACGGTGATTTCGAAGATGGCATAGACCAGGACCCGGAACTTGACGAAGATCAAGATAAGGAAATGACAAAAATCGACCCGAAAGACGACGAGTCCACAACCCAGACTTTTGTTGCCCTCCTCGGCATGCTGGCCCTGCTGCACCGCCGCCTGAAGACAAAGTACCCCTCGCGGTTCCTCGAGACGACACTGCGCACAATCCTGTCCGCCTACCAGCCTGACCGTCCGGCCATGACAACGGCCGTTCTTGGTCTCGTGCGGTCACTCGCTGCACGCCGCCGCCCGGCACCGCCCATTCGCCGCTCAGACTCCCAACTTAGTGAGCTGGCCCTCGCAAGAACAAATTCTAATACAGACAATCCTAGCAACAACAGCACCATCTCAGCGTCGACGCTGGAGGCCGACCCTGCCGATAACTCAAAAGCTAGCGCCATCGGCAAAGTCGGCACCGACCACGCTGGCCACTCAGACGACTCAGCCGTCAGCGTGCCTGATCCCGAGGCCGACGACCAGGTGGCCCCGTCTGAGGGTGCCATTCAGCAGCGCCTGCTGCAGTCGTTTTTGACGTGCATTATCGACGCATACGTCAACGCCAACGACATGGCCTGGGCGCCGCGTCTTATTGAGTACTATAACCCCAAGAAGCTGGTGCCCGGCCGGCCCACTGAGCTGCACGAGTTCCGCGAGAACCCGGAAAAGATTGCGCGCGACCAGGCTGTTAGCCAGATGGTAGCGCTCGCGCTTGACCTCGGCCTCAAGTATTCCGATGGCCTGGTGTCTGACGTGTCCAACACGAGCGACAGTGGCACACACAGCCCCGTGCGCCGCCGGCCATTTGCCGAGCTGTCGGAGGACGTCTCGTCGCAAAATGAGCATGACATTCCACTGTCGACAGGCGGTATCATTTGCCTGCTGGCCTACTGGGTGTTTGCTTCCGATGTGTTCAAGGCAGACGCGTCCTTGCCAAACCTGCGCATGTTCCCCGACCACCATGCCATGATTGAGAACTATTTTGACGACAATGCGGCTGCCCAGATTACCCAGACACCCGGTACCGTTCAGGCACTCGTGGCTATTGGCCTCTGGCTCAGCCAGCATAGCCTCTTCAGTGACGGCGGATCGGAGATCGGCGATGAGTTTTTGCCATACCACCACTCGCTGACGCTGTGTGCCGCGTTTCACCCTTCGCTCGTGGTACGTAACGCCGCGACCACTCTGGCAGGTGCTGTGCTGCACGCCAACCCTGACGCCGAGGACCGACTCAAGATCCTTCAGGATCTGCTGGAAAACTGCATGTTCTCGTCTCTCAAAGCATGCGCCGTGACCTGGCTGCGCGAAGAGATCCTGGCGGCCACTGCAGCAAGCCTATCTTCTTCCAAAGACGCGAAACAGAAAGAGACAAACCTCTTTGCCGGGTCGGACGCAGTTGAGCAGCTGCAGTATGTCATCTTCCCCGACCTGCAAGAGCTGCAGGTGTCATGGAACGTGTCTGTTTCAAAGAACACTGAGGGAGACGAGGACACGGCGCTGCTCGAGTACTGGATGCAGAACTCGCCCTTTTTGCTGCAGGCTGCCAATTTCGCCTACTTTCTGTTCTGTTCCGACCAGCTCAAGGGCACGGTGGTGCCGCCCGGCATGGGCGCGGCGATTGAGCAGCGGTACGTAGAGCCTTTGCTGCAGGCAGCGGCACGGTTGCGGAAGCTGCTGGGAGATGGTACTGCCGACGATCATTCGCATGGAAAGGAGAAATCTCCATTCCAGCACATTACCATGGATCTGGATATTCTCACGGACCGCCTGCAAAGCATCAAGTTTGCGTAATTCACTTTATCTCTTACAATTTATCTCTCTTACTCTTTTGCCACTTCTGCCCTATGGCAGTAGATATGATGGGCTTTAGCAGCCTGCACTAGGATTGTATATTATTGAGCTGTTATTTCGTTTCCAAATAGTTGTCTCGATGCGTTTTTATCGAGCCTTTATGAAATGCTTCTATCTATCCAGCACCGCTTTGAAATAGGTGCCATGATGCTTTATTTGCTTTATTTGCTTTATTTTTATTGTTTATATTCATGTTGTTTATTGAATAAAGTGGCTTCAAACAACCAAGAAATACGGTGTTATGACTTATCCTCGGCTGTGACAATGCTGGGTGGTTTAATGATTAGTTATCCCTTGCCCTGATTATTCTACTGCACGAGCCGAAAGCCGTGATTTGTAAGATATACATGGGCATGGTGAGCCGACCTACTCGGGTCTCGCGCCAATTCAAAGCTTAGTTTCTCCGGTACCACCTCCTCTTCTCTCTGCTTTGCTCAACTGCTAACTGTCAATGCACTTAAAAGGCGTGCTCGGGTAAGCAGCCTGCACCATTTGTGCGAGCCCCCCGGTCAGATGCAGCCCTCATTATGCAGTACCTTTGTTCTTCTCAGGGCCTCATTCACAATTATTGATTAGTCGTGTTGTCAACGAGCCTCGCATGAGGCACTTCTCTACAGTTTTGCTTACAATTACTATTTGGTGACGTACATCCATTCATCCTGGTATTGTCATAATAGAAAAACACAACCTCAAAGATGGTTATTAAAAATGCAGACGCATACTACAATAGACTTGGATATATATAAGGTAGCAAGCAGCCCGGACTCAAGGGCAGCCTACTATCTTAACCAACTTTCTGGATCGTGTCTTTCTCCTGGCTATCTCGCCCATATTGTGTTGACACACTGCACCGATACGCCGAGACACCGTCAATATTATCAGAACAAACTCTCAGAGAATTTATATCGTGCACTCTGCAAAGCATTCAAATGCTAACAGAGACCATCTCAATGGCAGACAAAGACAACCCGGCAACGGGTTCGGACACGGACCAACCCGCAGTGGATCTACAAGAGGGTGGTTACTACGTACAGACGGCGGACCGCGAGAAAACGACCAATCAAGTGGTTACACAAGATCCCGAAAACTCGGAAGATACAGAAGCTACAGAGTCGACACCAGGGCCTGACACTCAGGCCATTATCTCGGAAGGCCACCGCAACATCACGAATGGAATCCCCGATGGTGGGCTGCAGGCCTGGCTCCAAGTGCTTGGCGCCTGGGTCGTCATGGTTGAGACGTTTGGCCTCGTCAACACTTTTGGCGTCTACCAGACCTACTACGAAACACAACTGCTCGTCCACAAGCAGGGCGGCACGGCTACCCAGATCGCCTGGGTCGGCTCACTCCAGGTTTCTCTGCTGCTCATCTGCGGCCTCGTCGGCGGGCCGCTGTATGATGCGGGCTACTTTCGGCACCTCGTTGCCAGCGGTCTGTTCTTTATCGTGTTTGGCCTGTTTATGACGTCGCTCTGTGCCGAGTACTGGCAGATCGTCCTGGCCCAAGGCATTACCGTCGGCTTCGGCATGGGTCTCAGCTTCACGCCGTCCAATGCCGTGCTGGCCCAATACTTTCACCGCAAGCGTCCGCTCGTTATTGGCATAAGCTCCAGCGGCAGCCCGGTCGCTGGCATTGTCTTTCCCATCCTGTTCTCGCGCCTCGAGCCGCGCATCGGGTTTGGCTGGGCCACGCGCGTGATCGCATTTATCTTGCTGGGCCTAGCCATTGTGCCCGTCGTTATCATGCGTCCGCGCGTGCCGCCAACGGGCAAGGGTCGACGCGCCCTCTTTGACAAGTCGGCGTTCAAGGAAGTGCCATACATCGCGATGCTGTTTGGGTCTTTTTTCGGCTTCATGTGTGTGTTTATTCCATTCTTCTTCCTGCAGCTGTTTGGCGAGCGTCGCGGCATCGAGAGCTCGAGCTTCAGCCCGTTCTATCTCGTCACTATGCTGAACCTGGGCAGCTTCTTCGGCCGGCTGCTGCCCAATGCGATTGCTGTGCGCTACGGCAGCATCAATCTGATTATTGTGTGCACCGGCGTGAGCGCGATCTTGCTTTTCGGTTGGATGGGCATCACATCACAGTCGGCGGCTGCCGCCCTCGACGGGAATGGGGGTTGCCACCTCGCTGGCACAGTGATTTTTGCACTGCTGTACGGCTTGTTTTCCGGAGGCATCGTGAGCCTGATCCCGAGCGTCATCATCGGACTGACAAAAGACCTAAGCCGTGTCGGCACACGCATGGGCATGTCCTTCTTCTTTACGGGCATAGCCTGTCTCATCGGGCCTCCGATTGCCGGCTCAATTCTTGGTGATGGCTTCTCAACCGAGCAGTGGTTGGGCATGATCGGGTTCGGTGCGGCGGGTGTATGTCTTGCGACCCTTGGATATTCTGTGACTCGTCTGAGTCTCCGGCGGCAGGACAGAAAGGCCATTGCATAGAGTTTATCTTGTTCCGGGACATACATCGTCGATGCAGCTCGACATCTCGACATCTCGACATATCGATATATCGATCTATCCTCACCGAAATCCGACGTGAAGTGAACAAGAATTGTTTATGCTTGCCCATCTCGTCAATGGCACGATCCTCTCGTGTCAGCACGTTACATGCATTCTTGTGGGCACTATCCCCTTTTTTTGTCTTTGTAATGGATATGCAATTTGTCAGGGACGACAAATGCTCTGAAATCAACATATCAGACTGACATCCATTCGTGGCCAATCAAGCGCAGTTAAAAGCGGGTCTGTGATGCAGCTGTCGGTTAGTTGTCTGGCTGTATGCAAGAAAACGATCTGCGCGACTGCCTTTGTCTCGCTCTTCCCTACGAAGCTTGGTCTCTGTCATGGCTTATTCCCACCTGCACGGAGAATACTATGTACGTACGACAAGGAGGGGCTATTTGATGGTGGGGAAGGCGCTGTACATAGATAGTAGTGGGGAACTGGGTGAGTTGCCATTACATAGTAAGCAAAAAGGGGAGCCTGAATCGCTTGCAAGGAAGTTACGGTCGGCGCTATGGCATCTCAGAGACTAGAAAGGGACCGATGCGTCATCTGTGGGCGATATAGCGCACCTTATAGACAAAGAGGCATGTTGATATGTACCAGTGCTGGCTTGAAGGATGTAAGCCGGCAAGACATGAATCATTTTGGCCCGCTGTGCCGAAGGCTGAACTGGCGAGAGAATCGGATTCGTCTACGTAGATTGTGACTATTTGTAGTTTGTAGGCTGTAGCCATTTGTGAGAGCGAGGTCAAGAGAGCCGCAATGGCGGGGCTGTGCGACTTCCGAGCTTCCGTTGCCAATTACCGTTGTGATTCGGGCTCGAAATAAAGTTTAATATCCGTTGGTGGCGGTGAATACTATGGTACTTTTGTACGCGGTCTTGACCATTGCTGCCAAGCACCGTATTGATGAAAGAACGAAAGAACGAGGGGACGAACAAGCCCACGGAGATGCACAGGCGGGTGCAGGCTGCTATGGCAGTTTATGTTATCCAGTAGGACGAAATCGTCTCGGGCATACGATATACATAGCTACTTGTACAACGCAAACGCCGTGAGGCTGCGGGGAGCAAAGAGCAAGCGAAACAGGCAAGAGCAGACAAAGGGAGAGAGAACAGAAACCGATGAGGCAAACACGCATGGGATGGAAAAGTTTGTTGGATCGAGAATAAGACAGCATCAGAAGAATGGAAGGGGACGTACCAGGGGCGACGCCGCGACGCAAGGGTGCCTGGGCTTGTTTCCCTGCCGATTGAGTACGAGAGACAGCTGCATGCTTGAGTAAATACATAGTATCTTGTGATGGTCCGATCTGCGTTAGAGGGACAACTACGAGCATGATAGAAAGGGAGGTGCGAGGGGCATAGCTACCCCGTAGAGCTTGATACACTTCAGGAGTGTTTATTGCGTACTATGTAGATGCAGATTATTTTTGGCAAAAAGAGAAGGAGCGAGCCATTTCCACTTACAAACTATCGCAGCTGGATTGAGCAGTGTTACAAATGATTACGATACCGCCAGGCCCATGACGTGCGCTAACACGGCGTGGCTAGACCGCTTTCAGGAATAACCAGTAGTCAGTATTGTCTAATACTGATTAATACCGATTAATACACCATGAGTGCGAGGGCTGGAGGGGTGTACTATGTATTACGCAGTTCTTACATACGCAGCTCCCGTATGCGCTTTTGTAATACTTGCAAGACGAGGATGTACCGCAGTACCTGCCCCAGAGCTCGACAATCGAGATGTAGCCAAGAGAAACTGCGTGCCTTTGTTCTTCTGTTTTTATTATTTCTTTGTGCTGTTTTAGCTATTAATCTATTATTTCTTTTATCCAGCATCTCCTCTACATCTCGAGGGGTATAAAGCAGACCCCTTCCCACTTATCTTCCGTCTTGATCTCGCTCTTCTTTTTCCTTCCCCAGGCTCACTTTTGTTTACTTATTTTTCTCACACACTCCTCATCTCTCACATAATCCGTCAAAATGGCTCCCAAGATCGCTATCGTCTACGTGAGTGGCTTCCAACCATGCCAATGGCTTGACAACACATCATACTAACAACACAGTACTCCATGTACGGCCACATCCGCAAGCTTGCGGAGGCTGAGAAGGCTGGTATCGAGAAGGCCGGCGGTACCGTCGACCTGTACCAGGTTGAGGAGACCCTTCCCGCCGACGTGCTCGCTAAGATGCACGCCCCCGAGAAGCCCACCGACGTCCCCGTCCTGAGCGACCCCGCCACCCTTCTCCAGTACGATGCGTTCCTGTTCGGTATCCCGACCCGTTACGGCACTTTCCCCACCCAGTGGAAGGTATGTTCTTGTACCCCACCTACATAGCTATCTCTTCTTGACTCTTTGTATACTAACGAAGTAGGCCTTCTGGGACAAGACCGGCGGCATCTGGGCCACTGGTGGCTATGCCGGCAAGTACGCTGGTCTCTTCATCTCCACCGGTACCCTCGGTGGCGGCCAGGAGACCACTGCCATCAGCTCCCTGAGCACCCTGACCCACCACGGTCTGATCTTCGTTCCCTTGGGCTACGCTACTGCCTTTGGCCAACTGGCCAACCTCACCGAGATCCACGGTGGTTCTCCCTGGGGTGCCGGTACCTTCGCCGGCCCCGACGGCAGCCGCCAGCCCACTGACCTGGAGCTGGAGATTGCCACCATCCAGGGCGAGAGCTTCTACAAGACCGTTTCCAAGACCGGATGACTGCAAGATAGTTCTAAAAGCACCGCCGCAGATGCAACGGCGGCCCCTGCCCCTCCTGCAAAGGACGAGGCACCGGCCTCTGGTTCTGCTGCGCCCGCCGCTGCTGCTGTCGCCCCCAATACCACGAAGGACTCTGAGGGTGGCCCCTGTGGTTTGCCGGTCAAGTGCGTGATCTCGTAAACGGAAAACTAATTAAATAAAAATGACACAATATTATATATACCACAACAATATACCACGCATCAAGTTTTCATAGTAATTAAAAATCGCAAGTAGAATGGGTGGCTACTATGACAAGAAAAACATGCTGTACATAGCTGGAGCCGATTACCAAGGGCTGTAGCTCTCGAGCTATAAGGACCAGAGGCAAAGTTGGCGAGCTAATGCACGACTGTAGAAAATCTATCAATGGTACGCCGTATCTGTTACCTCACTACACTAAGCCAAACATCCCAGCAATTTCTGCAGCTTGACGTTGCTATTCGCGCAGTCTGCCCTGTAGAGTTTCACTATGCCTCAAAGTCAAAATGATTGTATTTTATGCCTGTATATTCCCGCTTAATCACTTTTATATACTTTTATAAACCTCCATTAGAGTGCCCCGTCGGCTGTGGTAATGCACCATCTTACAGACGTCTCAGGATGTCCTCGACAATGTCCTCGGTCTTGGTCGAGCCGCCCAGGTCGGGGCTGCGGAGCTTGCCCTCGGCGAGCTGAGCATCGACGGCAGCGTAGATCTTGGCAGCAGCCTCCTCCTCGTTGAGGAACTCCAGCATCAGAGCAGTGGAGCGCAGAGTGGCAATGGGGTTGGCAATTCCCTGGCCCTGAATGTCAGGGGCGCTGCCGTGGCAGGGCTCACCAATGGCAAAGGACTCGCCGACATTGGCGCTGGGAACCAGGCCGAGAGAGCCGACTAGCGCGGCAGCGCCGTCGGACAGAATATCGCCGTACAGGTTGGGGGCGACAATGACGTCGTAGTACTCGGGCTGGCGGAACAGCTTGTACACCATGGAGTCGACAATCTGCTCCTCAATGGCAACGCCGCCGTTCCTGAAGCGCTGGGCCAGCAGGGCGGCGCGTGCAGTCGTGCGGAACAGACCGTCGGTCTGCGACAGCACGTTGGACTTGTGGGTGATGGTGACCGTGGGGCTGGAGTGGATGCTGGCTTCGGTGGCGCGGATCTTCTGGCGGCGTAGGGCAATCTCACCGGCAATGGTGGCAATGCGCGACGAGGCGTGCTCTGAGATGCGCTTGATGGCCTCGGCGACCTTGCCGGTACGGCCCGAAGCCGGGTCGGCGTCGAAAGTGCGCTCCTCCTTGACGTACAGGTCCTCGGTATTCTCGCGGACAATAACCATGTCCACGGGCTTCACGCCACGCTCACCGACGGCAGTCTTGACGGGGCGGACGTTGGCGTAGAGGTCCAGCTTCTTGCGCAGGGCAACAATGGGCGACGAGTAGCCCTTGACGGCCGTGGTGGGCGAGGAGACGGCACCGAACAGGGCGCCATCACACTCCTTCTTGAGGGTGTCGACGGTGATGTCGGGAAGGGCGGCACCAGTCTTCTCGAAAGTCTCGAAGCCGGCCTGCAGGTCGACAAACGAGAAGTTGAGGCCGAGGCTGGAAGGAAGGGCCTCAAGGATACGACGACCAGCCGGGATGACCTCACGGCCAATGCCGTCGCCGGGGATGAGACCTGTACAGGGAAAAGAAGCATGGTTAGGTGGATGGACGAAATAGGAAGCTGGTAAAGTGAGCTGTTCCTCCCCCCTCTCTCTCCCCAGATTTGCCGATTGCCTGTGTAAATCTAGGGGACGGGGGAATGAAAGGCACTCCGATTACTCACCAATTCTGAGAGTACGTCTGGCAGCCATTTTTGCGGTTCGAGGTGTTGAAGATGTTAAGTAAACAAAAAAGAGTGAGGCGGAAACCAGAAGGCTCTCTTTTTCTCTTTCTCTTTTTCCTATTTCTCCGATCACAAGTCGTCACTAACAATCGGCGGCTGTTTTCGGCCCCTCGCATACAAAATTTTCAGCGCCCCTGCCAGTACTGGTTGCTATTACAGTGCTAAAATTTTCGCTCGCAGAAGCCCAAGGAAAAGTGATTATGGTGCAATTGCAGCTTGCGGGGTACCCAGTCACATTTTAGTCTGGAGCGCCTTTCGAGTGTCTTGGGTGTGTTCTGGGGGAGCAACGAACGCCGACCATCGGACGACTGAGACAGAGAGAGGTGCTCTACCCAAAATGTATTATGTCAGAAGTGGATCTTGTCAATCGTTCTCGAAGCAAAGGGGATCGTAGCAAATTATGGCCCGTGCGCCGGTTGGTCCCTTATTTGGGGCTCCTTCTTCCTTTTTGCTTCTGTCTATTATTACCCCTATTCTGTAATATTATACAATTAATACGGGGTAATAATTATGTTAATGGCCCATTGGCGCACCCGCTGACTGTTAACCCCTCTACATAGTATATCTAAAAGTATTGCTTCATGACATGATGAACAGCAGACAAACTACTATGTAATAGGTCTTCTTGGCACTAATTCATATACAATCTACTCGTACCCAGTATGTCTCATTTCCACGTTTAGACAAATGTTCTTATGATTCTTGGGTACATAATTTATTGGTATTCCAGTAATCGCAAGTTTTGGGACGGGCTTATTGGCTGTCTGGCTGACGGAAGAGCAAACACCAGTCAGGTTTATAGAACTGCATAGTGCGGTTTTGAGCTAACAAGTCGATGCATGTCCTTACAGACATGTCAGTAGCGAAGAAACAACAGACGGAAGTAAAAAATGTCGGCCACAAGGATAAGAGAGGAAGGGGGAAGAAGAAAAAAGGGTGACTGGTGACGGTGTGTAGCGTCAGGGGTTGAAATAGTGTATTATGATGAAAAGGGAAGTCGCGTTTCTGGCCCTGCAGGCTCCGCTGCATAAAGGCTGGCGAGTCGTTTCGTCGTGGACCGCGACATGCGAAACACGCGGTGCATCAGTCTCGAGCCTGTATTTTTATTTCGCTATCCCTCCTCCGTCCGTCTACTTTGTATTTAGTATCGTGTACTACGTACTATTTCTTGGAGTCAATTTGCTTCTCAAAATAAAGGGTCAGTCTACAATGCCCTCCTCCTATTGACCGTTTGATCCACCCGCACTCTCCGTCTTCCCGTTTTCTCGATCGCGACTTCCTCCTACGGAGTACTATGTAGAGAGTTTGTTCGTAAATGTGTATGTTCGATTCTACTCCGTATTGCAGTGTATTCCTCAACGCATAAGAACTTACACTGCGTACCTCAGCCACCGCACATGCTTTTGGCCACTGAGACACATGACCGTTTCCTCATCGACGACACGTTGTATTATCCCCAAAGTTTTCCTTCTTCTGCAGGCACTGCTGCTCCGTCTCAACCGTCTGCTCAGTGGTTACCGGACTACTACACTCCCCTCCCCTGAAACAGAAACGTCGACTCCAATAAATTAAACATAAGGTCAATTTAAATAATTTAAATTGAGTGCCACCAATAATTTGCAGAGCAACGCTCCTAGACAGAACACGTCCCCACTCTATATTATTCCCTTTTCCCTCTGGCATGCTCGACTCCGTATTACAGATCTGCTGCTTGCTGGTCAACGTCTATTCATTCTCCAGCCACGTAGGACGAGGGTGCCAGAAAAGGGAAACAATCTATATACAGAGTACGCAGGCTCAACAGGACAGGGCCATGAAAACGCAGAAATAAACAAGACAACAACGCACGAAAACATCAACAAGACAGACTCAGCCCGCTTGGTCAGCTTGTGAAGCAAATCCGCCGTTTTCACGACCATCACCACCTTCAAGCAACCTGCCATTGCTCCTTCCCGTCTCGTTCTATTCTACCACTTTGCGCTTCCTCCGTAATACCCACTTTCGACCTCGTGCCCTTCACGCGCACCTTCCTTCTAAAGCTCTAAAGCTCCCACGCATCTTGCGAATATCTTGTTTTCTACAACATTTTGTCGAAGCATCTATCTTAGAACCAACGGCCTTGCTGCCTACAGCTCAACTATCTTGCCTACTGCGATCGTCACTCGAAGAGGGGGTATCGCACCACCTCGGCCATATCGAATCAAACACACCAGTCCCATATTTTACCGGCGCCCACGGGAAGCCACACACTGTTCCTCCTTGGGCTTATACGGCATCGTACGCGCCTTCGTCTTTCTACAAAGTCCAACCTTTTAACCTACCACACGCATCGCATCGCAAAAAAACGCTCTTTCTTCGAATTACCAACAGAGCCTCTTGCGCCATCGGCGCCTGCCGTCCCCCCCCTTTTTGGATTCTTGGAAACCTTCAACGGTCCTTGGGCGCACCTGCCTTGCAAAACACAACACAAAATATAGGGGCCAGCACCAACTGCCACGATGAGTCAAGTCAAGAACCTGCGTGCCATGTTTGAGCAGAGGGGAGACTCCAGTCCGCCTGAGCGCGGCCGGGAAGGCACTCCCGGGCAGGGTAAGCAGCCCCAGCTCCCCGTGATACATCATGTCTGATTTTCCTTATTTATGTTTACTAACAACTGTTGCAGCTGATTCTCCCCGCCCACTTTCCCGTGTTCGGACCAGCTTTGTCACTGTCGAAAAGGACGGCCGCATCGGCCTCCAGCGTGATACCAGCACTGACTCCATCCCAACCCTTTCTCGCACCATGAGCGCCGGCACCGAGGGCGACGTGCCAACGCCGACTACATCCCAGACCGGTGTGCCCGACGTCAGATCTTCTCCCGAGGATGCTCGCCCAATCTTTGTTGCACAGACCCCGAAGCGGAAGCCCTCGGCAATCCCGGAAGAGACAACACCCGTGTCGCCAGCCAAGGCAGGAACACCGCTTGTTTCAATTTCGAAGCCGGCTCTGGGGGCTACTCCCAAGATCTCCGTGCCAGCTACTGACGCCAAGTCCTCTGCACCGACACCAGTAGCCGCCAGCATGTCGCAGAACCACAAGGACAACAAAGAGAACAAGCCGGCAGCGGCACCAGCCGAGAAGTCGCCAGTCAGAAAGCTGTTTGTAAAGCCTCTAAGCAAGCCTATTGAGACTGGAAAGACTACGTCTGATGCGCCCAAGAAGTCGCCGGATGCCCTTGCTAGTAGCACTACGCGGCTCCGTATGGCAAACCCGCTCAGCAGCGCCATAAACGGTGCTTCAAAGGACAAGCCCGATGCGCCCAAGGCGGCAGCATCAGCGTCTTCAATCCCCATGCGCTCAAAGACCCCCGGTACCGTAAGCGCTGCCAAGGAAACTACCAAGACGGCACCGAAAGCAACAACAAAGAGCCCGCCCAAGGCTATTTCGACAACCAAGACCACGGCAAAGACAGCCACTACCAAGTCGACTGGTCTTAAGGTCAAGACTCCCACCAGTCCATCCAAGCCTCTGACGCCCAGATTGGCAGCATCGAAGCCGGCGGCTGACAAGAAGGCTTCTGCGGCGACTGTTGCTGAAAAGAAGCCGACGCCTGCTACTACTGCGCCCAAGGGTGCAGCCAGCAAGAAGCCCTCCAGCATCCAGACTTTCCCACCCAACGGTATTGGTTTTGTCAAGCCTAAGCCCAAGTCGCCAACTCGGCCTATTCAGCTGCCCTCGAGCTTGACCACACACACAGCCTCATCAGCCACCAAGACGCGCATGTCTTTATCGCGCCAGTCTGGCAACTTTCTGGCCGTCCATGGTGCCTCGCTGGCTTCGGCTACACGCTCACTGAGCCGTGCCAGCGTCTCGACCGTTGGCGCCACGGCCTCATCTACTTCCAAACCAAAGGGTCTACGGAGACAAAGTTCAACAATTGGTCCTCAGCGGCCCAGCATTGGCCCACCCCCCAAGCAGCCAGCTCGCGACCACCCCATTATCAAGAAGGAAAAGGCCGTTGATGAGGGCTTCCTGGAGCGCATGATGCGGCCTACGCAGTCGTTCGCTTCCAAGACAGCTGACAAGGTGCACCAATCACCGCCTCGCTCCAACCGGTCGCGCGAGAGCTTTGGCTCTGCCCGCAGCACAACTTCCTCCACACGGCCATCAAAGGAGAGGGCCGTTAACGTTCCCAGGAGTGTTCCTGCAGATGAGACTGGGGTGGTGGCACCCTCGAGCCCAGTTATCGTGGAGCCTGTTGAGAACATTACGATCGCCATCTTGCCTACCGATCACGAGCCTGAGGCTGTTGTAGAGGATGTGAAGGAAGTGGCCAAGGAAGTAGCCGAGATGGATGAGGCTGAGGTTGAGATCGAGTCTGAAATTGTCGAAGACGTCGCCAAAGATGTTTCCAAGGATGCTGCCGAAGAGATTCACGAGGAGACTGCCGAAGACGTCCCCAAGGAGGCCATCGAGGAGCCTACTGGCGAGCCTGCTGACGAGCCTGCCGAGGAGACTTCTTCTATCACTGAGGCGGCTGTCGAGGGAACGGCAGAAGAGGAGACAGTTCCTGAGGAGACGACTAAAGATGCCTCTATTGAGACTGCCGAATTGTCTGAGATTGCTGCCGCCACAGAGCCCAAGGACGTCACCCGTATTGATGTGACCGAGATTGGGCTCCCGCATGCAGCTGCCGAGGATGTGGCAGTTTCCGCCGAGATTCCAGCAACGACCACAGAGCTCTAATCTCTCCACCACCGGCATGCATTTCCAGTTTGGTTTATTTTGACACGGCGCATCACATATCTCCCCGGCGTTTGCTTTTCTGTCCTTTTGCTTGATTTCTTTATGTTGTTTCTAGCTTCAGCCTTTGTTTCGCATTATTTTGATTTTATATTTCTGGTTTATATTCTTGTTTTATTTATATAGACTCCTCACACGCAAATATAGCTAGCGATTTGTTTTCATCAGATGCTAATCGCAAATTTTTCCATGTGTATATGGTTACAGCAAGGCGTTAACAGCAACGACAGATTTGCTGGTGGCAAATTGTCACATAATGAGAGGACTTTTTGTCTGGGTCCGTGACTAAACACGTGATATGTTGTTATTACTACTCCTGATGTGGCCTGGTCTTTTGGCGTGTCTCTTTCGTTCGGAGCTTAACCAGCCCCTTTTTGGTCGATCCTTCCTTGTATTCCATACTGACCACTCCAGCCCTTTCTTGACAATCTTGACATCTTGCCGGCAGACATCGCGAAGTCCTTAAGAGGCTTTAAAGTGTCATAGGCCTGTCACACAGGGGCACCGAGCCCAACTCCGCTACCCATCGCCCCCGCTCCACAGCATTTGTCCCAGGTGCATCCGTCGCTTTGTCTCCTTGCATTTGTAATACTGTATTGGCTGCCTTGTTTTGGCGCCTAATGTTTTGGAGCTTTTGCCACTACGAAGAAGCCACGGTTGCGTTGAATGATGCCGCTCGTTGTCAAGCTACCCCAACTACGGTCCAATAAGAGAAAAAAAAAGTTTGAGAGTGAATGCGAGTAATGCATGGCAAAAGAGAACAGAACTCAATAACCTTAAATGACCGCGACGAATAACCCGGCGCCCAGCCCAATTACATGCCATCCTTATCCACCGTTCCATCAAACACCCACTTACACTCATCTAACCATAGTACTGAGTCTGAGGAGCACAAAGCTTCCAGGGACAGTGGCGAAATAGGCTGGCAAGAAGAGGAAACGTCAATATCAAGAGCCGCCCCTCTTTCAACGGGTGCACGCCCCCGTCCCGTCTCGTCGTCTAGG
This sequence comes from Ophiostoma cf. undulatum, assembly GCA_022392935.1. NCBI lineage: Eukaryota > Fungi > Ascomycota > Sordariomycetes > Ophiostomatales > Ophiostomataceae > Ophiostoma > Ophiostoma cf. undulatum. Next base: position 377,603 of record JAKRGL010000032.1, read on the forward strand.
CTCCAGAAGCTTTTATCGTTTATCTTATATTTGATTTTTCCCCTTGTGAAGAGGCCAACGAGGCGTCTTGGCAGCTACTCCATCCTCTATATTGTTAGGCCCGTTGTTATTTACTGCTCGCCTACACGCGACTACTATCGTCATACACTCGACTCTGCTCACATTACATTCCTCACACCGGATACGAAGCACTTCACCGAACTACAAGTACCACCAACTGCTACAAAGTACTACCAATACGCACCGCAGCCAAAGCTCCCTTACTACAGCTTGCCCCAAACCTTTTTTTGACGCGACCCCTTGTTCGACAAACCCTTGGCAGCACCTCAACTCTGTCCTCCCTTGACACACGCGGCGCATCCCCGCCGACGCAAGCTTTCAAACTCCCGCTATATATCCAAGACACTCCCGCGGACCGGGACAGCCGAAACGAGAATTGTCCTTATGGGTGCCAAATCTCGACGCTCCAAGACCCGTAAACCAGACGGGCCTCCTGTAGACACATCAGATGAGGACAGAGCTTTCAGTAGCAGCAACAGCAAGACACGGCATATCACAAGCGGAAAAGAAACCGACAAACCAGACCGGAGAAACGGCAAGCCGAACCTAACAATCAAGCCCGAAGACTCTCAGAGCAACTCCGGCAGCATGAACGGCGGCGTCGAGTTCCGCCGCAAGGGCGGCAACCAGGAGTCCGACTCTGTCACAAACAACCTAATGGCGCGCGAGGCTTTCACGCTCGATGACCACGTCCCCGCCACCCCCAAGCTCAACAACCATGGCTTCTTTGAGCTTCCCAGAGAGGACCAACGCAACTTTGGCCTTCTGGTCCTGCTCTACTTCCTGCAGGGCATCCCCATGGGCTTGGCCACTGGCTCAGTCCCCTTCCTGCTCAAGAAGCACCTTTCATATGGCGAGATCGGCGTCTTCACGCTGGCCTCGTACCCTTACTCCCTGAAGCTCTTCTGGAGTCCAATCGTGGACGCAGTATGGAACCCCAAAATTGGTCGCAGAAAGTCCTGGATCCTGCCGATCCAGCTGCTATCAGGTGTTGGCATGATCTGGCTCGGCTCCGAGGTTGACGGAATGATGGGAAATATGGGAAAGGCTGGCGGCTCGGACGTGTGGACCTTTACAAAGTGGTGGTTTTTCTTGGTGCTCATGTGCGCCACCCAGGATATTGCTGTTGACGGTTGGGCTCTGACTCTGATCACGCCCGGTAACATCTCGTACGCGTCGACTGCCCAGACCGTTGGCCTGACGGCCGGCCACTTCTTGTCTTACACTGTCTTCCTCGCTTTCAACTCGGCCGACTTTGCCAACCGCTGGTTCCGCGCCGTGCCGATTGATGCTGGCCTCATCGACCTGGGCAACTACCTGGTGTTCTGGGGCTGGGGCTTTATTGTCGTGACGATTGGCCTGGCATTCATGAAGCGTGAGGAGCGTGCACACAACGAGGAGGGTGTCTGGGACGTCTACCGCATCATGTGGGGAGTGCTCAAGCTCAAGAACGTGCAGACGATCATCATTGTGCACTTGATTGCCAAGATTGGCTTCCAGGCCAACGACGGCGTGACCAACCTGAAGCTGCTGGAGAAGGGCTTTGGCACGGACAACCTGGCGCTCACGGTGCTCATTGATTTCCCCTTTGAGATCGGTCTGGGCTACTACGTGGGTAAGTGGTCGCAGGAGTACACGCCAATGCGTATCTGGTGCTGGGGCTTCATCGGCCGTCTTGCCGCTGCCGTCTTTGCCCAGTTTACTGTCGTCATCTTCCCAGCCAACGGCGTCAACGGCCTTTACCTGTTCATTGTCATTCTTGAGCATGTCATGTCGACCTTTATGAACACGGTCATGTTTGTGGCCGTGTCGGCATTCCACGCCCGCATTGCCGACCCTGCCATTGGCGGCACCTACATGACGCTGTTGGCGACAGTGTGCAACCTGGGTGGCACCTTCCCCCGGTACTTTGTGCTGCGCCTCGTGGACTACTTCACAACTGCCACCTGCCACCCGGCTGACGGCACTACGTCGTCGGTGGAGACGGCGGCAAACCTCAAGGGAAAGCTGGTGACCGAGGCATTCTCGTGCTCAGTACAGTCGGAGAAGGAGCGGTGCATCAACGGAGGCGGATCGTGCGATCTGGAGCGCGACGGCTACTATATTGTCAATATTCTGTGCGTGCTAGTTGGCACGGCAGCATTTGTCATGTTTATCCGGCCGCAAGTGCTGCGCCTGCAGGCCCTGCCGCTCAAGGCATGGCGGTTAGCAGGAGCGACTCGCTAAGTTGACAGCTGTGATGCAGTGAGACAGGAGTAAGATATAGCAAAAACAGAGTGACGGGATATGTGGTTCAGAATTATACCACAAGCAAGCGGCAAGGATGCAATTGCATTGTCCTTTTATCAACATGGCATTCATTTATAACCATTTCCTTCATACTACTTATATTCAGCATGCCATAATGCCCTATTGAATACAGTCTCGTAGGATATCAATTGGACATGGAACCATGTATGGCATATATCCCGTTGTTTAGACAGCATTAGTTACATCTTCCACTATTAGATAGCAATACCATTGTACTATAGACCTTCAGTTTGCTAACGCCGGCCTAGTTTGTGTCAAATGCAGTCAATATATACCTTCGACCAAATAATCGAGGCCTGCTAATTCAACGACCCTAGACAAGAGCCGTGATTATGACTACGGCCTCGATGCCCCTTTACTATTGAATCGTACATATACGCTAGACTTTATAGCCTTTTCACTGTATCATCTTCGAGTAATATCGGGAAGTAGTTGAATACTATAGCAAATATGATATGCTATGCCGCGATAAGAGCTATGCGAACAAACAACAGAACCGGTAAATAATATTGCCAAACAAGTAAACAGATATAAACACTAAGCTATCGTTACACGGTCGATACAAGAGGATCTTACAGCTGCTTCTGGCACTCGTCCTTCCAGTTCGTCTTGATCCAGTCAAGCAGGTAGTCGGTAAACTTGCCCTCGACGTATGTTTCAATATCCGCCTGGCTATAGTGCTTGCCATCGCGGCCGCCGACAAACGCCAGTGCCATCAGCACAAAACGCTGGATAAAGTCAAAGAAGATTAGGTCGACCGTCTCGGGCTCCTCGCCGTCGGGAAAGGCGACCTCTGCCTCAATGCAGTTGGGCAAAGAGAAGTGCGGTAGCGGCTCGTGGATGGCATCGTCGCCATCATCGCCAAGGTCATCACGTGTAGTGTAGCCAGCAACGAGTGGTGGCCGGCCAGCTTCAGAGCCGGAGTCGCGGTCAACCAATGGTTTCTGGGAAGCTTCGGTATCAGCCATGAGGCCGCCCTTCTCGTTCTTCATAGCGTACTGTTCAGGCACACCCATTTCGCGCCAGTCAACGCCGCGAGTGTAGTCGTCCATACCCTTGGCAGCCACCTCTTCAGCCAGCGCGCTCAGGATCGGGCCGTTGTTGTTCAAGAGGAAGTTGACCTGTCTCGCCAGCTTGTAGGGGACGCCCGGAATATAGTTGATAAGGCTGATGAAGGGCGATACAATGTATGTAGAGTCTCGCGTAAAAGCGCCACGGTAGACATCAAAGCGCATCGAGCCCGTATTCATAATGACAATGCGCGGTTTGTCAGCGCGATCCTTGTTCACAATAGCCTCTGGAAGCACTTTCTTCTTGAGTAGGGAGAAGAGACTATCCGGGTCATCGATGCTACGGCGCTGCAGCCAGTAGTTCTGGGGTGCGCAGCCAAACACGGTTTCTAGGCCAAGGTTGGAGCGACCGGCAGTAATGAAGTCGGTGAGGTTGCAGCCCTGTTCAGTCGCAAAGGTAGTGGCGTTGGTACCGCTGTGATAGTAGAGGCCCAGCAGATTTGTGTCAATGTAGCGACGAGAAAAGCTAACGGGGGTTTTCTCGGCCTTCTCAATCTCCTTGACCTCCTTAGCCCCAGTCTTAACACCGTCGACCGACATCCAGCCAATGGTCTCAAAGTAACGGCCACTGGCAAGAGCTAGGGCATTGTCGTCAAAATGGACAGCATCACGAACGTGTGCGTGGCCGGCAAATAGTGCGATCGGTGTGTCTGGGTTCTTGGAACGAATTGCTTCGTAAATGACACGCAGCTCGCCCATGCGGGCACCAACGTGACCGATTACCACAAAGAGATCGACGGGCTCCTTGGTGATAGCGTGCTCAAACCAGCCCTCCTGCACTGTCTGCTGAACAGGCTGTACATACGAGTTGGCAGCATTGCCGGTAAAGTTGAAGATGAAGCCAAAGGCCACAATGTTGATCATCTGGTTAGGTGTCTGGAAAGCTCGGTAACGGTCCTCGGCCATGGGCACCTGCTTGCCGGTGTCGGGCTCAATGTAGTCCAGGTTAGATGCCAGATAGTGGCCGGCAAAATTGGGCACGGTAATGTGATGTTCGCGGTCGGCAGTGTCGGCTTGGTATAGCTCGTGGTTGCCGGGGCAGATAATGTCAATATCCTGCTGGCGGAAAATATCGTAGGTGTATTGGCCCTTGGGCTCCGAGGCATCGTAGAGGCCGTTGCCTTCGACACGGTCACCGGTGTCGACAAGAAGCAGGTCAACACCGTCATCGTCGGCGCGGCGTCTCATGTGGTCTGCAAAAGAGACATAGTCACCCCAGTCGGCTGAGTATTGGGATCTAGCGTGTTAATCCGGTGAACGCAATCAGGAACGGCAACAGGCTTACTCTTGAAGATGGCCGCCATGCCATCCATGTGTATCCTATCAATGCCAGTCAGCCAATGCTACCTACCACCAAGCTCCGGATGTCTCGAGAATGACCCACGGTTGTGTGGAGGAAGTTGATCTGTCCCCATTGTAGAGGGCGCATCGGCGCGGGCAGAGGAGGCACGGCATTCGGCTGCATTGCGCTAGCAAGCGGCACAAATGCAGCCACCGCTGCAATGATTTTGCTTCTAGTCATGTCAACGGCGTCTGTGTCGTGAGGCAGTAGCCTATTGATGGTCGTCTTCGAGGAGACTTGGTTATGAGCGCCGCTTTACGCGATTACGCGATGTCGGGACTGGATCGTATGGCGGTGAGGCGAAAAGCAGGGCGGAAGAGAATGGAAATAAAAAACCAATTCGATGTATAGTAGAACGGTCTATCGCCTTTAATGAGAGGTTGTGATCGCTAGAAGAAAAAAAAATAAGAAGAAAAAAACAGGTCAAGCCCAGCAATGACGGAATGGCAGGTGGTGATAGTATCCTCGTGATAAGAGCTCGGCGTAGCACAGTAACAATCGCACTTCTAGTGCTTATCTTACTGGTTCATTTGGTTACAGTGGGTCTTTCAGGTACCTGGATGGCACGGGACGATTCTGAGAATCACGCTTGTCATTGAACCATCTTTACAAATTCCCGACAAACAGCAGCAAGTAAAAAGGAAGGAACAAATAAGCATGTTAAATCTATTACCTACGAGTTCCTCTGAAGAAAAAAGGATGGAAATGACAAAAAAATAACTAGAACATTTGCATCGCCGTGACATCTGAATCAACTGATGCAAAAGGTGCAAAAATAAATGCCCAGACGCGGGATCGAACCGCGGACCTCCTGCTTACTAGGCAGGCGCAGCTACCACTGTGCTACCCGGGCCTCTTGTATGAAGGACTAAGTCATCAAGCCAGTTTATGTAGGCTGGCTTTGGAAGACACCCTGGCACTAGTGTGACTCACAGGCAGAGATGGCTCCATCAAACCCACACCGAAAATCCGAGCTCCAAGTGGAGGCGGGAAGAGTCACAGCTTGTCGCCCACCACAGAAGACAATAGCCAGAGGTACAATAGCAATTCCCAGTAAATTAGACACGGAAAATCTCTCAAAAATAACATCCGATTCAGGAAGGCCTCTGTCTATATGATCCAACAGAAGAGTAAAAAATATAAGTCAAGAAAGCAACAGCAACTTGGCGCAGCGGAAGCGCGCCGGGCTCATAACCCGGAGGTCCCTTGATCGAAACGAGGAGTTGCTATGCGAACTTTCTTTTAGTCTTTTAATCTTTTTGCTGTTGCTCTCTTTTGAATCAGTGGACTTTGTTCGCTCTATTTGATACGTTTGTGCATGCATCGTGTGCTTTTGTTTTGGTCAATATACTATTCTACGAGTTTATCGTTTATGTAATCCGTATTAACCCTGTATTTATTTTCCTTTTTTTTTGGACTGAGAGTGTGAACTGGTTAAATATTTTATTTCAATAGCCTTGGATTTTATTTTCCTTCAGACTCTACCTAATATTTTGGCGTATTTTATTTTGCAAAAGGTTCACTCTAAAAACCCAAGATATATATATGTACACTCGATAATGCTAAAAGAAGAAATCCAGGCTGAGTTATCAAGTCATCAGAATTACCCTGTTGGGATGCATGTCAGACAGATAGATAACTACACGGAAATATGGAAATAAGCCAAGTCTGGCCATATGATTGAGTGAGACTGCTCCGTAAAGCCCTGCCACCGCCTATTTGCTTCCCACATGTTTCCTGTTTCCTGTCCCAATCTATGCATGCCTTCCCGTCTTCCACTCATCTTGAATTATCTGTACAATTAACAATAAAAAACAAGCCTTGAATAGACACACAGCCGCTCTGGTATAATACACGAATACAACAGCAGATACGAAAACGACATCACCAACAGACAACAAAACTAGGCCTTCTTGCCCTCGAGATGCCACTGGAAGACATCGCGGAAGATCGCCTTGGCGTTGCACTCAGTGGTTTCACCATGGCACGGGATCATGATGTCAAAGGGCCAGTTATCGACGACATGGATCGCCTCGTTGAATCGAGGGCGATCGGCCTTGCTGGCTGCATACCACTGGAAGCGCCGGGCCCATGCAAGGTTGCCCTCGGTCTTCATGAATGACTGGAAGAGGCGGTTGAGGAAGTTGGCATGGCCGGGAGCGCCAGTGCGTGTGGACGCGTCAACACGCGCGTACTGCTCGACACATGGTAGGTTGAACATCAGATCGGCCTGGATCAGAACATTGTCGCGGCGGTAGAAGAGCGCAATCTCCTTGTTCGGGTGCATATCAAAGTACACGAGGCCAAAGTCGGCGTCAAAGTCAGGCGCTATTGACTGGGGGCTGCTGAGCGGCTGAGAGCGTTTGTCAGCTAGCACGGCAAAGAAATGGTCGTCGGGGTTGATCTTGGGGTCTTTGCCCTTGGTCTCGGCGCGCTTCTCGGGCAGACCCTGGGGACCGATAATGCGGGCATCGGGGAACGCCTTGGCCCATTCGGAAATGAAGATATGGTGCTCAATATCGGGCGCAACAATGTATCTAACGCCCTTGTCGCTACCCAAGCGGGCCACGACGGCAGCGGCCTCGGGAGTGTATGCGACGGGCGAGAAGAGCATGACGCCGCCGTTGGACATACGGACTATCATGTTAGTCACTGGCCACTGAAGCATTGGAATATCACGAAGCATCACAACCTGAGGGAGGCCATCTACAACTCACCGACAGTGCAGCGACCGCCGACCTCAAAAAGGCCGTACCGTGCAAAAGGCACCGACAGAGTTGTCACATTGGGAGTGACGTCCCGGATGACCATGACGTCAGCCGGATTAGCGGGAATAAGTTTGTTGGACATGGCGCGTGTTTGGATTTGCTGCGAGGCGGAGAATAAGATGACTGCGGCTGAGAAGGCGGCCGTGTAGGCTAGAACACTGGCATGCAAAGGCCGTCTGGTAGTCGTTTGTTTGGAGGATGAAGTGCTCAAAGCGCGACTGAAGGAGAACGATGTTGTGGTGGGTGTCTGTGAAACGTTTCGGAAGATGACGAGGGCATGGGCTCTCTTTCTATGGCTGGGAGTTCTGGCAGAGTTGCCCAAGTTTCTTTTAAGTTGAAGAGAACTTCCCAAAAGCCTCGGAGCGCACTGGCGATGGATGCAATTTGTAATCATGGTCAACCCGTTGTCCGACTCCGTGGATGCCGACGAGTCGGGGCAATCGAGCGTCCTCGAGCATTAATTATCGCCCTTAATGCTATTGCGACAGGCCTGACAATTTGTGAATTGGGCCATACTACGAACCATTACAGGCCTGTCTCACAGCGGAACCTGCCTATGACGACACCGTGGCGCGTTGTTGGCACTCGGGCCAACTCAAAGCGGCGCTTGGATTACTAATTGCCCTCAGGCACTGCAAAAATGAAAATTTTGTAATTAGGTGTATTTATGCTCCGTATTCGTCACGGCAACACAAACGGTCTAAATATAAAGGAACGGATAATGCCGTTCTTTTTTGCCCACCACGTAATAGTGCAATGCATTGCCCGTCGTCTTCAATTCGGGCTCGCATGATTCCAAAGCTGCTGCTAATGGGGTCAACCCCAAATCCTTCTTGGCAGCTTCCGTCGTCTCTGAGTTCAGCCACCAGAAACGACCGGCGCGACAACTTCCCACGCGTCAAGCTTAGTCAGAACCTAAACCACCGGGATGGGATCTCAGCCTGGCCATTCTTTTCGGAGCCGAGCTGTGAGACCGTTCCACCCCGTCATGCCATGAAGCGACCACTGGCTCACTCAATGCCATTCAAGAAATTTTCGTCTTTCGTCTTTCGTCTTTCGTCTTTCGTTTTTCCTTCTTCTTTTCTTTTCTTTTCTTTTCCTTTTCGCTTCTCGCTTTCGCTTTCACCTTTTGCGGTTGCTGCAGCAGTGCCCTGTTCGCAGATTGGCGAGCACATAATACAGAGTAAGTCGACATGGCCGTGGGTCTCCCTCGCGATTTGAGACACCCACCTCTAGTACCAAATCTCTACTATGTCAATATCTTGTTAATAAAACTACGGAGTAGAGGACAAAGTTCTGAAAGTATCTTTTTGATGTCGGACTTTTGAGTTAACTTGAATAAGTAAGGTTGAAAAGTTAGCTTGAAAGGGTACCTGACAAGGGCGCGCTTTCCTCCGTAGTCCGTTATCCAGCTCAGCGGAGCTCTCGGCGGATCTGGCCTAGGTCCCTGCCTTGTAGAGTAATCACATATGAGAATCGCATAGATGTATCTTACTACGTACATTGTATGCTTTAACGTACATAGTACGGCGCAGTTGCGAGATTATGGTCCCTAAATTCAAAACCAGCGCTTTGATTGACTAACGCGTGATGGGACTCTTGCAGCCTGCCCCACGCCTCCGCCGTATCTCTCCCGGAGTATTCATTTTAACCTTCGCCGTCGGCCCTTATATCGATCTCGATTCAGATGTGTTGAGTGTTTGACAGTGTGGGAGTCGGAGGGCCTGGGCAGTGCCCATCGTGCCTTCTAGATTGCTGGCATCGTTCGACCCACCCTGAAATGTCGTACGTTATTTTCGCCGGAGCTGACAGTTATAAGACGCAGTAAGCACTGCATTTACTGCCATGCTGACATCTACATATCTTACATAGTCTGTATCTGTACTTTCAAGCCTACCGGTGCATCTGCCGAATTGCTGCTTTTTGGCTCTTCCAAACCCTTTCCCCCTCTCCCACTTTCTTGGACCAGGACCATCATTACCTTCTACGGCCTCTTCCCCGAAAGCTATCTAGCTACTACTGTACTCTGTCGTCTATATCTCCGCCGATGTGCTTCGATTTTTGTTCCTGTGGGACTGCTGGAGAATCACACACAAGGCCTGGGAACTGGGAACAAAAACAAACAACGAAACAAGAGCAACCGCCGAGCACCACACGCACAGCAAGGTTTTACCGAGAGTGCGATATATGACTCTGTGCTCTTTGCTAAGACGCCGTCGATAGCGAAATCTTCTGTAGAAAATTACCAGAAGATCCAGAAGAGGTAACCGCCCGCCTGGAAGGCCAGGCCAGGCAATGTTTGATATCTACACTTTTTGTTTCGCTTCTTCCATTATATTTGTAGTCGCTGCTCGGTCGAGTCCCTAGTCTTGCACACCCTATTTTTGATCGTTCTCGCCGATCTGTTGCCCTCACCCTCCACCCCCTCTTGTTCCCCACCTACTGTACATAGTACTGAGTTCGCACTTCTAATTTCTTCGCATGGACCTGTTGATTTTTATGGTCCTCGCCGACCAAATTCTCAACGCGTACTATTATGTCTAACTGCAATGGACGACAGTAAGGGGCCTCGCTAATACTGAGTCAAGCCCCATCACACCAAAACTGGACGCCTTGTAAGATATTGGACGTCGTGTCGCTATCCTGATCTAGTGCCATCTCCGCTGTGGGGTGGACGCCGAAAGTGGCCGACCTCATAGTACTCCATACTGAGTGATGAAGAAATGAAGCCATTTGCGGAGGACAAAAAAAGAGAAAAGTATGGCTGAAGATGAAAACTTTGGCTGGGAGTACACTTGAATAACGGTGCTTGTTACCCGACATGGCGGCGACGGGAGAACGCGGCATGCATATGGATATACTACTCGTACCACGCCCTACTGGAAGGTAATTGGTTGGTATGCAGTTGCATGCTGCTCTTTGCCTACATCCCTCTTCCAGGCCAAGCTCGTCTGGCAGTCTTTGCACTCTGGCAGGAGTTCCGGTAGCGGGGAAAGCAATGCTGCCTGGCTGCGAAAAAGCCCGGAAATAGTTTCCATTGCCTCCGGTTCGTGTGCTTGCAAGTGACCGGTCAAGATGGCGTACTAAAAAAATAAATGCCCGCCATGATGCGACCACGAGCATGAAGTTGGCTGGGCCATAACTTGTTTTCAAAGTTTTCGATGCATATGTTGATGACTTGTTGGCCGACATACCCGGTATCAATAGACTATTTCAATGTACTAATAAAAATGGTGTATCTACGAGATACGAGACTTCTTTTCTTTCCTTTCTTATCCTACGCCTTCGGTCTATAATATACCTTTTCCTTGGAATTTGATGGTACTGTACGTCGGTTCGTGGCATAGGATTTGGCTTTGCTGCTTATCGGCTGAATGTGGCTAGGCTTGGCCGTTAAAGGTATCTTCCCGTATTCTCCGTTTTAGCGATGGATATTCAATGAACACATTAGCTGGCTAGCGATGTAGAAACAGATGGAACTTTTAAGATATATTTAACATTCGGAGAACGAAGTTCATTATGAACTAGGAAGTAAAGGCGAGACAGTCCCGAAGCTACCGCTTCGTTACTTGTTAGCTAGGTTTGGGCAACAAGAGTTGAAAACAGATCGTTTGCTAAAACATAAGTTTTACTTCGTATCGGGATTAAATCCTTGGCCTACTTGATTAGACTACTTCATCTCTTGTACATTCTTTGGCTGCAAAACGGCGCTCGGGGTTAGCGAGTGAGGGGATGCTCGGCCTACCCTTCGGAGTTTTCTATAGACACGGCTACGGGATCTGCTTTCGTTACGGGTAATCGCTTATTAGCCTAAGGATCTTACAGGTACACGCCCATACCATGGGTTGGATGGTGCATCAGGAGCACTAATTTGTGAGATGCGATGCGCGTGATAGTTGAGCCATTCTTCCCCGGCAGGGATCTAAGAACAGTGAAATGCGGCTGGGTGGCCTTTGTAATCTTTGATGCCCATCCTGTTCATCTTGCCCGGTTTCGAAGAGTCAAAGTAAGCGACGAAACCAGAAACGGTAAGAGAAAGGACACATCGAAGCATGTCAGCCGCACTGGGAAGGATGGTTGCTTCCTAGTGGATGATCAAGGATAAAGCGTTGTACTCCGTATGGAACTCCTAAGTACGACACGGGTCCTGGAATCTGAAATACTGACGGCTCTGGTTGGCAATAGGCCGGCCATACGGTCATAGGCTTACGGACAAAAGGGCACGATGTGTGCAGACTCAGACAAGTGAGTACATAGTACTTACACTGCTAACACGACCACCCAATCTCGGGCTGTCGATCAACGGACAGGCCACTTTGCTGATTATCAAGGCCGTGCAAGGATAGATACCGAGTTCCATGCGTTAAATAAGTATACATTCTGCTTTCCCACACGAGATGGCGCTCTCTGCTCACGTCTGACCATCCAAGACTTGAGACTATATACATAGTGTGTAGAACTTGAGCTATAAGCAAGCGCTAACACTGTTTGAGAAAGTGGCCCTCGAGGACAAGGCTTACTATCGTGATACCTGTGTCTGGTATTACTCTGTACAGAAACATATTACGTCCATCTTCGATCTCGGCGCTGGATTTATCGCCTACTGACAAGATTGGCTGGCTAGCCTTTACTCCGTAGACCCAAGCACCGGAGACCCAAGCATAAGCTGCCACACCCTTCTACCCTACCCCACAGCCCTCTGTGAGAAATCGACATGGGGTGGTTGCATTGTTCATTAATCACATTATTACTAATCTTGCTTAGCTACAGTACAACATTTGGTGACCTCTTCGGCACAGAACTTGGGTCAAATCTTGAAAGCTTACCAGAGCATCGGCAACTAGCTGTTGCTGTTGGTTGATACTTCATTTGCCTACGAGCTGGAGTTGGCCGTTACTGAGCTGCCGTGCGTTGGGCTCGGACCGCATCACTGTGTTGTTTTGGCTTCACTGACGGTAAATTCTGCTTGCATTTATCCAGCCAGTTCAGGGGCCATGATGATCACTTGGTGGTACCGATGACAAGTGCTGTCATGACTATACAACACGCCAATCTCTACTATTACATACGTTGTACCATAGTAACTGTCCCAGCCAAGTGCCAGGCAATAAGTGACATCTCGTCTTTGATGGCGCACGTTCCCGCTGCATGGTGTTAGGCACGGTATTACTTCCGTTCTGGAGACTCGGGATATTCATGTCGCAAGATATTATATCTCCACGACCTGGCCAAGTAAAGAGGCACTGTGCACTGCGTACAAGCTTGCGTGTCCTTGAATATTACTATCGACCTACTGTATATTTTTCTGGAGGTTTCCATAGTACACAGCTCAGTGCGTTTTTAGTACACGATACATCGTTATAGAGTACGTTGATACCATACCGCAAGTTGTTGTACTCCGTACCCGTTGATTGTGCGATACCCAGTAAAGCAACTACAATTTATGGGATTACTATACACTTCCTACAAGTTTGATGTCGATCCTTGCGTATCCCACAACGCGATACAAGTAAACTTGCAATCACCTATGGGCCAAGAAGATGGCTACCCCATTTTGGGACTGCTGCATGTGATGTACTGGAGATACCAGACAGTGCGACGTATTGCAGAGTACACAGCAGAGTTACTGTACACTATTAGGCATTGGCAGCCTAGGATATTATGGTGATTTCTATGACAGTAGTTGCCGAGAGCGGTGGACGAGTCTTACTGACCTGTCGAAAAAACAATAATGAGATCAGCAAGAAGGGACTGGCTGGTTAAGGCAGAAGCAGGGTAAAATTATGTAAGGGTTAATCGAAGTGTAAGAGTATTAGCAATATTTATGAGGTCTAAATACTTCTATTGTAAACGTGTACAATACGTGCAAGTAAGTGCAGGCACAGAGGGAAGGACTCGATGATAAGCACCTTACTCAGCATCACTGAGAGAAAATCTACGGATAAAGGGTGATCTCTTTAATGGCGATACTCACGACGCACGTAGTTAACTACTGGGAATGTAAACGTACCCCGAACCCAAAGGATTCACGATAGATAGAGTAGGGGCCGGGGCGCCCGATGTGCCCGAGGTTTTGACCAAAAAACAGCTGCGAACAGCAGCTCTTCTTCTGTTGTCGACGTGTCTCTTATTATCTACTCCGTAATATACCACGCAACGAGAGATAGTCCACCGCACGTCACAAAAGGCTAGGAAGGCTGCTAGTTGTGCGGAGGACGTGAGGACGTGAGGACGTGAGGACGTGAGGACGTGAGGACGTGAGGACGTGAGGACGTGAGGACGATATGAGGCAGGGCTCATCATAGAAACCACAGGGTGTGCGAAGAGAGCAAGAGAGGAAAGAGGAGAGCTCGCAGGGTATTGCATCGTAGAATCTCGACATTGGTGACAATTGTGGTGATGCCGAAGATTTGCAGTGCTTATTGTGTGATTGACCTTAGTTCGAGTCTGTGCACGCCGCCCACCAGAAGAACGGACTGACTTCCTAAAACTCTTAGATTGGCGGTGATGATGTCTTACCTTTGTCTCGCGTAGCCTAGTCTGTGCCATGGTAGAGTCTTAGAGGCTCGTGGCAAGGGGGTAGGTAGTAGGGAAATAAGCAGGAGCCACAACAGAAGAGGGTGGCAGAAGCGAAGATCGTTGCTTAGACAGGCCCAAGCCCTGTAGACGGAGCAAGATCGAAGGAGGAGCTTCTACGGAGCCCGAGGGCATAGTGATGTACGGCAAACCATGTACTATGTATGTACTTAGCACAGTGTACTACTGTGTACTACGAGTAGAGTAGCCCTTTCGGGGTCGCCATCTATTTTAAAAGTAATCTTGCCATGATGAAGATCCCATCGTGGGATGTATCGTGCCGGAGAGGGGGAAAACGTGCTTGAAGCTTCTTTATCTTTCTTTGCAGGTCCATACAATGTAGCTCCTTGTTGCTCTTATCGGCAGATGCTGTCCCTAGCTCTCACCTTGAATCTCTCTGTTGAGCAGTCCCCAGTTGTGCTTTATCGACATGCCAAAGCTTCAGCACTGTTGATCAATTTTCTACATTTCCGACAATGTGTTACTGGTCAACGACTGTCGGAGGCCTTACAGAAGAAGACCAGGTTGATCAGACTCCTCAGACTCATCCAACTCACAAGTGATTATGCCGAAGACTCACGCAGAACTATACTCGTCACTCTGGTCTCTGAATGCTTCTGTGAACAGTCAACCGAATAGGCAAGAGGCACGAGAAAGTAAATTTGTCAAAACACGAAGTGGTAATTTGATTTACCCTGTTTCGAGCTCTGAAAATTACCGAGGCGCCGCAGAGAAAGACCGAGGAGGGGGAACAATAAGAGAAGCTACATATTGTAAGTATCTACCCAAGAAGCCACCACATGGGTATGGTATGCTCCCCGAGCTTCGCTTGCAAGCATGCTGTATGCCTTCAATATTATCGTATGATTCAATGCGTGTGTTGGCCCCCAATACGACTGAGCTAATGTTAATCAGATACGCAAAGCTGCAGATGCCAAAGAAACCAATATAGTGTATGATACAAGAGAGGAGAGCAGGATATATGCGGTGAAACTGTAAGACGAATAAAAATTACAATATGCATGCGTGGAGCTGCATGCACTGTACTCTTCCACAATATGAGGCCATCACAATCGTATCTATCGTTTCCATCATAATTAGCGAATCGTAAAAAGGCTCGAAAAGAGGACTCGACGAAAGCTCAGACCACCCGATCACCAGACTATGTTTTCAGATAGTATCTTACTATGTGCTTAGGTTCAGCTCAAGCTTCAGCTCAAGCTTCAGCGCGAAGTTGGAGCTTACTCGGAACTCGGGACTTGCTCCAAAGGAGACAACGCGGTAATAGGCATACGGAGTACTATGTAAACTTGGACAGGATGCACACGCACACGCATACGGACAAGGGCATGGGCACGGACTACATTTACTATATACTGTAGGGACACATGGGCAACGGACATCTACTATGTACGGAGTACAACATTTAGACTAGCAGTAGCTGCGAATCACTGGCAAAAGTAACTAAAATAGGGTTTGGTTGCAGCCATCGACAGGGAAGCACCTTGTTGAGAAGATACGAGTAGACCAGGTAAGATCGTGATGAAGCATCGAATGTAACGAGAGGATGTGGAAAATACACCCGCTTCTTGCAAGTGCTATATCGCATTTCTGCTCGAAAGTACATCATAGTACCAACTGCAACACGCCAACGACAACGGTGGCCTTAGTGACTTTCCTACGGGCCGCGAGTGGGGATGTGCTGTAGCCAGGGACAATGTTGGCAGATGAGTTGACAGGTGAGGTGTTTGCCTTTGATCTTTATGAGTATCTTTGATTAAATCACATTGCATGGCAGATGCTCATAAAGATCTCCCAAAGTTTCTGAAATTCGTAAGAAACAAAAACACGAGTGGAAATGCACAAAAGCGGTGTGACGAGACCACAGTACTAATATCGAATGGACGGACTCTCCAAATTGGAGAACATTATGGAAAGAAAATAGACGAATAGAAGAGTGCAAGAATGGCCATGAACAGTAGAGGAATGAAAAGGAAGGAAAATGAAGAATAAAGAATAAAAGAACATGAAAAATAAATGGAATACGCACAAAAGATGGAGAAGTATTAGAAATTGGGATAAATTCGGACAAATGTGGTTAGTTTTGCGCTGTGCAGCAATGTATAAATATACCGGTGCCGGAGTAAGACTGTTTAATCCGTGGCTCACGAGTCTCACAAGTCGCGAGACTGGGCGTGGTAGAATCAGAGATGGCGCTGAATTTTTTTTCCCCTGGAGATGAGGCTGCTTAAGGAGCCCAAGCTGATGCTGTTAAGGGTTGGCAATGGGGACGGGAGATCGCACGAGAAAAGTAAACCATTACAAAGCCAAACTGCGGCAAGGCTGTGTTTAAGTCGATGGGACAAGCATCATTACTTGTCAGTCGAGGTGAGACAGACACAACACCCTAGGAAAGATACCAAGACACCCTCGAGTTGATATCACTGAATGCACGCAAATTGAACTTAAAGCAAACATTGCTTGTAATTAGCTTGTGAGATTTATGTCTCCGAAGATGTATATCGTATGTGTATGTATGCAGTCATGAAAGAGACGAATCACAAGAGCTAGAAATTTGCGGGCGGACACTGCCGTCAACTCCGGCCTAATCAAACTGGATTGGACCTGGCTTTTGGCTCATTTGCTTTATTTCGTTCTGCCTCGATAGCTTCTGATCTCTGTCTCTGATATTTTATTCCCAGCTACATAAACGAAGCTATGATGATGCCGATTAACACAAAAAGACTTGAAGAACCGCACAACAAAGGACGAGGCTAGACGTAATCAAGTAAATCCCTGAGTAGGTGCTTCCCAGTTGGGCATATAAATGGGAGCAAATCTGAGCAAATCTGAGCCAGCAGGCTCACCGGCAGCCGAGAGCCGAAAACCTCGTCGAATCAAGTTGTTTCATTTTCCATGATGAAGGTGATCAATGGTCAACATTGCAGGCGTCGTGGTTGGTTCAGAGTTTCAATGAAGCAGGCACATGTTTAAGAGCGATAGTAGTTATGGGGAATGAGGAGTAGAAGATGGATAATGGGGACTGGTGCAACTTGACGGCCGGCAGATTGTATCTCTACTATGTAGTATGGCTTTGCAGGATATCCCGGCAGTTCTGTCCAGTTTGACCATATTGTTCGATTTGTTACATAGTAGCTATATGGATAGCTTGATAGCTCGATAGCTCGACTTTGTCGCCATTAACGAGTCCAGGCTTCCAGTCTAATTGAACTAATCGATGTTTGTTTCCATTTTAGGAGATTCCATTTTCAAACAAAACGACGGCTAGACGTCTCCGGACCTTTAAACACTAATCGTCAATCACAACACTAGGTGTTACGTGTTCATGGCTCAAGTGAGTCCTAATAGGTCCTGGTAGCGTAGCAATGTGATAACGGCGAATAAACTAAAAAAGACCTGCAATCGAAAACCACTTGCGGTGTGACTGTTTGCTTTCGTTCTGCTTCATTGTCCATTTTGATCGTTGATTACTTCTCTAGCCTATTCATCTACGAGGACAAGGGTGTCTCAGCCTTGCCTGGTCTGACCTAGCTGGTATGCAAGGGAGTCACAGTTGTCGAGAAGAACCGGGATGCTGATGGGGTAATTAGCTTGAATTTTTTTTTAAAAAAAATAACGGAAAAGACTGTATACAAGAAACGAGAAGCAGCCTCTTCTGTCGCCTGGTATCGCCATTAAGGTAGAAATTTGACATATTAGTTGACACTATAGTATGTATGTCCGCGATGTAATCATCGTGGGCTTCTGGCCTGGCCCAAAGGAGGCGTTACGCCAGAGTGGCCCGTTGCTTCCCGGCCACCAATATCTTTAGTTATCTCAAGGCATGGTAGGGTGGCCTGGCCCGTCCCATGATGCATATGTACGGTGGCATTGTACATCGTTTTTCATGAGGGAGAGGAGGGGGTAGTCATTAGCAGTGGCGTCAAGAGCGTATCTTTTAAGACTGTTTTGTTGGATTTATCTGCGGAGTCTTTGGTTGTAATTAGCAGATCAATTAACTGCGAGGTGCGAGTGGCTACAGAAACAAAAGTACGCCCCCGGTTGACTCTCCTAAATCTTCTCAGACTACTGCATCATGGGACTCTTCTCGACCACAAATGTTTTCATGGTCTCTTCCTGCCGTTTCCTGGCCGTCCACCAAGTCTTCCCGCTCTGCCAGCAACATTATCGATATCCGCCGAGCGTCCGTCGAGCTGAACCTGCGTAACAAAAGCATATGACAGGCCTTTTACGGCCTGGACCGCGTCGACAAGCTAAAAGACATGCATAGTACAAAAACCGTACGATCTTTTTTCTTCTTGTTCTACTATAGGACTTCAATACATTGCAGACAAGGGCCACTTTAATGCCAAGAAGGCCTGACTCAAAAGTACGCCCTCCGCAGAAAACGTTAGGATTCGCACAATATTAGTTGAATACAGAAGAAAAATATACAAGATAACAGCAGGACAAGTAGACAGGTCAGATTTTGGCGATGATGCCAGACAGTTTGTCCATTGTATAACTTTTTTGCCAAGAAAGGAAGAGTAATAATTCACAGATGACGAGGCGCTGTCACTGTTAGATGCTATCTCGATAATTTGATCTCTCCAGTGAGTGTCAACAAATATTTGATTTGACAGGCCATATTGAAGTTCAGAGTATGTGCTCTAGCATATATTTTGCAGAAATATAAAACGGTCGGATAGTGAATGGCCAAACGTACACATATTATAAGAATGCAATATGTAATTGAAGAAAAGGGAAAATTAAACTTTTAAACCAAATAGACAAAAGGAGCACGCAAACGAGCGCCTAGACATCACCAGTGGGGAGTGAGTCTGAATTGTTGGTACTGTAGTAGTACATAGTAGAAATTTTTCGAGTACGTAGTATGAGAAAATAAGAAGATACACCATTAAAATGAATGTATATAAAATAAGAAAAAAATAAAACAAAAACAGAAAAGGTTGTATGTCACGAGACGGACCAAAGTCTGGCAGCGCGGTACATTTTGTAGCCAACATAAACTATGTAAATATGCAGCAGACAAACGGATTGCAACCTGATAAGAGGGCAGTGCTCCAATAAAGAAACAACAAAAAAAATTGAACAGTCAAATCGTGGTCCGGCATGCATATTATGGGTAAGTCACAGTAAATGTCAATGATAAAATATCTACACCGTAAGTATATTACTGCGTATTGCGTATATCTCTTACAAGGCCAGCTGAGATGACGGTGTATGATGGGATACTATGCATTGTGAGATGTGATACAAGCTGCGCCTTCTTCCACTCCTTGTGTACGTTCTTCAGTACTTTCTTTTGTCAATTTCCCCAGCCTTCATTATTCAAAAGGGCTCAGGGCCTCTCGTCAACTATCCGTTGTTCTTAAAAGTCACGGCTTGCCAAAATCGAGTTTTTCCACTACTCCCTTTGCTTCCTTTGATAGAACTAGGGACTGGGTATCTGCTTCCGAGTGGCGTTTTTAGATCAAGGAAGAGTGCATGGCATTAAGAAAGATGGTATGGATTGTGCTATTCCTACTCACATTTAAAATAAAATAGAAAAGAAACCGGAAGACGCCTAAACCTAACGAGGCTTACGACTGTTGTCGCCTTCGCGAGGCTTTTGATCTGCATTTGTTTTATTTTTCTAGTCCCGGTTAGGTTTAAACCGTACATAGTATATATACGATACCGAGGCCACTACAACGGCAGTGTCAACAACCATGACGGGCGGGCGGGCGGCAAGCGGCATGCCTACTTTGGGGGGCTATAAGTGGTAGCTGATTAAAGAAACAAAAAACCAAGGAAGGAAATATATAAAGCAAAGTCAGCATTACAGTGATGCAGATAGCCAGACACTCTAGAATTTTAGGCACCAAAATATTTCAAAGATCTCGCTTTGAGCTACATAGCGGGGTGAAGAAGATAATGATTGCTTTTGATTGCCTGCCTCTCTAACACCGTATGTTCATACATGAATCATCGAGCCTTCACAACCGGTGATAGTAGAACAGTGGAACAGCGGAATAGCGAAACAGCCGTGTTTCGAGTTAATACATAGTATATGCTGGCGTACTGCGAAACTTCCTCTTTGAATATATTTTGCCTGTTTGGGAGATTGTCCTCTCGCTCTCGATTTGCCTTTCGGTGATTTAGTCTATTCTGTTCACACTAAGACAGGCGTTATTTAAGCAGCTCTGGTATTGCCAGTTTACTGTTTTGAATCCCTTTTAACCCGAATTGTTAGCCTTCGTTTTTGATGTTGATTTATTGCCAGCGGTTCTATTTAATATATAATTTATTGCCCTTTTAAAAAATTGTTTAATGTGAGCAATACTGGAGTGAACCCACCTGTGTGTACATAATATTCTATAAACTGACACTATACATAGTACAAATACTGAGCAATATAGCTATCCCTTGCTACTTCTTTTTACGAGTACACACGTCTTGGTGATGCCCCGGTTAACCTCCTAAACCGGGGAAGCAGGCCCATACAGTACTTCGTACAGAGTACCTTAATTGCTTTGCATTTGTTACTACATACATACTAGTACATAGTAAGCTATTTGTAGTTACATAGTACGTACTCCGTACAGTAGCTACACAAGTTGTACAACTTTTACTGGTGTGTCATTACTCTGTAATTGTAGGATACTCGGGCCACTCTGTCTTTCTCTGGTCTACATCACGTAGCATATACATTATATAGGCCTCCATTCTGGCGTCTTGGGGTTTGAACTTTTGTATCTAATATGGGCCATGAGTACAGAAATGTACATGTAAGATACATAGTACTCCGTAATATTTCAACTAATACGGAGACGTCGACTCGTAGACCAATAACAAGACCAGGGTATGTGGATAGGTATCCAGTTATCCTCTGCTGCTCACCGGTTGGCGTTTGTGAGATATGTCGTAATCTATGTCGTATTCCCCTGGTGTACGGAGTAGCAGTTGTGGAAAAGGCAAGCGGAAAGCCAAAGCTTGGGCTTCCTTCGCGAGGGTGAAGGAACAACCAACATCAACAATAGTGACAATTCTGTCACAGAGCGAATATGATACATAGTGAGCGGGCCAAGGCTGCGTGAATATGATTGGAAAATGTTATAGAATCAATATAGAGTTAACTGGGCGCGAATGAACAATATAATCCTTCGAACGAGAACACGGCACTACAAAGCAATCGCTTCTAAGAGATCGTCGATACTGCGAAACATCGGGGACGCCAAAACGGGCCTTTTAAGCGAGTCATCATGTATTAACTTTTTTTAAAAAATATAAAGAGCAAATTAAATGCTATAAGGCTTACTATTCGACCTTTTATTTACTCCGTAGACCCTTTCTATAGACCATTACTCTTATTTCCAAAGCAGGCCATCGGGATTCGATGACAGCTGCAAGTATCGCACATTTATTAGGAAATGGTCTAGACATTCTGAATTCGGATGGAATCATATGTTGATAGGCTGCCCAGCTGATAATCAAATTGAGGACACTATCTCAAAGGAAGATGCGGTATCAATGTAGGACCAGATCAGACACCGAGATCAATTAGACAGACCACAACGCGATATGAAAAATGAAGTGAAAGCAAGAGTCGGAAGCAAAAGCAAAAACAAACAGACAGAAATGCAAAAATAAAAGCAATGCTACTATAAATATTGCAGTTCGGAGTAAGTCGAAATCAATATATACTTTATTCTTACTTTTAATTATAAACTGATATTTACCCTTCTGATTACTATCGTCACCCCTTTACAATGTCGACTCTGCCACATGCTTCATACACTTTTTCAGCATAACCTTCCTCACCCTAAAACCACGATCGCCCGCTCTGTCTACCCTATTCCTACTTTAAATCATGTGCTCAGTGGCGTGCCCTTTCTTTTTCTTTTTCTATTTATCTCCATATTTCTATAAACTCCTTTCATCATCTTCTCTGCCTCTTACTGTCCACTGCCCGTTTTCCGGCAGCCTATAGCTTAGAACCACATTTTTTATAGTTGGGTTTAAAATTTAAGTCGAGATATATACTATTCCTTTTACATCTAAAATACAACTTTTAAATGGGTCTTTATTTATATAATAGTACGCATTTACTTAAGGGGCGCCGCCACTTTTAAAAGAGGATGGTTCTATTACAGAATTATATATTTTTAAATATATATAAATTTATTCTTTATCGAAACTAAAATAAAAAAAACACGGACACGGATACACGATAAATTACTCTTTATTTATTTTCGATATTTTTATTATATAGCTTAATATATTGTTTAATCGAAGTAAACATTACAGTTAATTAAAGACGTACTAAGTAAAAAGTTATATTTTAGCGGTTAAGGGGATAATCGTGCCACGCCTATTTAAACTACTACTAAGTTGGGCTAGGCTGTCGCGAGAGCTTGGCAGGTGAGTTAAAGAGCTGTGTTGCTTTAAAAGTGTTTACTTATATTAGTTAGGGTGCGAAGCGGAGATTTAAATTGTTAATATATAGAGCAAAGCTAAGAATAGAGGTAGTTATTAGAACCTTTAAAGTTTTAATAACGGACTCCCGAGTAGAAGTTTAGTTAAGCAAGAAAGTAGAGACAAAATATATAGAAAATTACAAAACACGAGACTAACGATAGAAGTGAAAAGCGAATAATATAAACGACGTAAAGATAAAGACGGTAAGGATAAGGGCTTTTTTTCCGAAGTATAGAGTTGTCACGCCGACAATCCCTGCTCACCCAGTACGGGATCCCACGAGGACCCCGTGCCCTACCCATACGCTTAGGCTAGTCGAAAGTCACGGGACTCCGGCAGGATAGTCAC